>JANAVB010027399.1:2590891-2843391 GCA_029216955.1 Iris pallida
TATATATATATATATATATATATATATATATATATATATATATATATATATATATATATATATAATCTAATAAATAAACTAAATGAATTAGAGTTCCTAATACAATGCACACACAAACATTTTCATATATATATACATATATATCCCAACTTTATAAATAATTAATAATTAGTATACTAACATTTATTTAAAAAAAATAACAAAATTTAGTAACAAATAAAGTAATAAAAAAAATGTTTTGAGGGGTTTTACAGCCGGGTAAGTGGGTACTCATCTATGCGACTGGGTAAGTGAGTACCCATCTATGCGGCTAGGTGAATGAATCTCATGCGACAAGGTAGATAGGGGTCTTGTGCGACAGTAAATGGGTACTCATCTATGCGGCTGGGCAAATGGGTACCCATCTTCTCCGAAAATCTGAGAAGGATGGCCATGGAAACCACAGCTTCCAAGCTCCGTAAAACCTTCACTCTAAGTCCAAATTTGGACTTCCCTAGGTCAAAATAGGGTAGAACGAAATTCTCTACAACATAGAAGAACTAAATTTTGAAAACAAAGAAGTTTGATAGATCAAAACCCAAGAAAACCGAAAATGGCACAAACTTATATCTACACAAAAATAGCCATTAAAATAAAAAACTCCAAGAACTAAACTTGTAGAGGATGATGAGAAGAACAATATAGGCAAATCATATCAAAGAAAAATCAAGAAATGAAAAATGCAAGAATCTCTCCATTTGGTGCAAGATGTACTTGTCTCTCTCCAATGGCTAGGATTTTGGTGGAGGAAGAAAAAAATGGAAGTTGTGAGGAGAGAGAAGAGAAGAGGGGTTTAAGTATCAAGTCATGTTAATCTCCCACCATCCATTCCTCACTACACAATCTAGACCATCCATGCTTATCATGTTGAACCAAGTTAAACCAAGTTGGTTCAACATGAGCTAAGTAACAGCAGAAATAAAATACAAAAAAATAATTAGCATAAAATTAAAGAAATTAGATAAAGAATAAATACATGATAAGTATTAAATAAATGCATTCAAGAACTACACATATTAAAATACGTATTCTGGAAACGGGGAGTGACATCTCTACCCTTCTTAGAAAAATTCCGTCCACGGAATTTCGATAATGCTAGTCGAGCGCACTCTTAGATCACGAAATACACTCATGACATATAGCAAGCACAATTATCAAACAACACATGACATATGAACAGATTACGAAAGAAAGAACAATTAAGTAAAAGTATAAACAATAATCATACCCTAGAAGGAAAGTGATCGGAGACATACGAATAAAATATGCCTCCCAAGTCAGTTGGGTAGGAATTCGTCCTCGAGGTCCTACACTAACTCCTAAAGTTGACAAGGGTCAACGCTTGAGATAAGTCGGTACCAATGACTAAATCAAGAACAAGACTCTGTTCAGGACGTACTCTCGTAATCAAAACACATGATAAATACCACGTATCACATGATACGAGAGCCGATGAGTGAGATAAAAAAGTCGCCTTCACTCTTCGAATATAGAACTCAAGGATTTATGAATAATACTCAAAACTTACCCACAATCTGACCACCTTCGGCCAACCTCTGATCTAATACTCCAAATTCTACCTGCCTCTGCTGGACTCTCTGTTGTTGCCTTCCCTGGCCCTGCTGTTGTGGTCTCTGCTGTCCAGTCTGATGCGATCCTACCAGATGTTGCGCTTGTCGGTACATCTGAGCTTACGTCAGTAATGGACGCTGGACTAGGGGCCTCACTTCTAGTGCTGGCCCTTGATACGGTGCTACCTTTGGAGCTGACAACGCCGAAAACTGTTGAGCTGGCCCTCCTGGCCTTTGTATTTGTGGGCACGTAGCTATACAATGGTCTGAACCCCCACATCTAAAGCACTGCCCATTCGCTAACCGACACACTTCCCGGGTGTGCCTCTCTTACCACAATAAGTGTAACCCACTGGTGCCTCCTGACGTTGCTGGTGCCTCGGTTGCTGCTGTCGAACTGGTACCGTCATAACTATCGGGACAGGAACTGCATCACGAATACGGATGCCAGGTGCTGGTACTGACGTCTGAGGTACTGCTCGTCCTCCTTCCGTACTCTGTGTATGAGACCTCTTCTGGCCTCCAATTCTTGCTGATAACCTTTGAATAGTAAGCTCGTGCCTTCGAGCCGCCATCAATACTGCATCGAATGTCTGGTAGTCGTGCCCCTCAACCAGCTGCATAATCTCTAAGTGAAGTCCCTGTTGGAACCTCGTAGCCTTCTCGGGCTCCGTCGCCACCATCGTCTGAACAAACCTACTTAACCTGCAGAACTCCGTTGCATAACCATCTACCGTCCTACCAACCTGCTTGAGGCTGATAAATCTCTGCTGAAGCTCATACCGAGATACCACGCCAAAGTACTTGGCCTTAAACCTGGTACTGAAGCTATCCCAAGGAACATGATGCCTCATTCCAACCTCTTCGGATGCCCACCAGTCGCTGGCGAGATCCTGAAGTAACAATCTGACTTGGTCAACCTTCTCCTCTGCTGGAACCTTTGCTGTTGTCAATATGGCCTAAATGTCCTGAAGCTAAGCATCTGCTGTAATGGCATCCTCCGTTCCATCAAAGTATCTCGGGTTAAGTCGACAAAACCTCCCCGATGCTCCCGTGTCATTCCTGACGCTCCTCTCAAGAGCTAGCTGTAACTCCTGATTCAGTAATACATTCTGTTCTTGCTGCTGGGTCTGTTGTTGCTGTTGGGCTGCCGTCTGGTATTGCTGAGTCTCCAGTAACCCTCTGATAATCTGCAATAGTGCCGGTGCATCTAGTGCTACTGGTACTATCGGCATCACTGGAGGTATGGGAACCTCTGGCCTCTACGGCTCAGCTGGCTCATGCTCAGTAACATTCTCGATGTGAATCTGTCCAAGTAGAGGGGCTACCCTTTGCGGATCTCTGACTGGTCCCTGTTCTACTGGATTCTCTTCCATGCCGGCTCCTCCAATAGCCGAGAATGATGTGACCCTAAAGGATAGGATACATGGTATCAAAAGATAGGACGAGAAGGAATCGAGGATAACAATCAAGTTAGCAATCAAGGTGGGAGAAAGAGAAGATGAATCAGGAGATCAAAAGAAACATGTTTTGATTGAGACTCCTTTAATCGCAATACCCCACAAGTCTGAAAAACAGACCTGCATGGGCCACCAATAAAACCTTGTCTCGCTCCAGTACCAGAATACTGAGACGGACTAGGCCAGCTACTCAATATGAGGTATATAAACGCCATACGACGATCATGGATGTCAAGAGATAAGGGGGTGCATGCTACAATCAAGTCTTCTATGGTCTCACAGAGCATTTATGTCTCAATCAATCAAAACAAGAAGCAGTAAATAATGATCATATAAGACAAAGCAGTAAGGCATCCCCGACGCTTCATCAAAATGATTCATGAGCCTAGCTATACAAAATGATAAGGTAGTACCGAGAGTCAATAGTACATAAGCATAGTCAGCTGCAGTCTGATTTAATTACAATTATATAAAGGAGACTAATGTCCAGAATAGCTGGCTAAACAGGTGTCGGTGGCTAAATGTCAAGTACAAAATAGAAGATATCAGAGCGGAGAAGAAGAAACCCACTCATGGTCCCTGGCGCCCATACTCCTGGTGTGCACCATTATTTCGGTAGAAGGCTGGATCCTCTGGCGCTGCTACGAGATCTGGCCAAACAAAACCAGCGGGGTCAGGTCCCGAATAGCAAGTACCACAAGGGAGCACAAAAGAGTAGGATAAAACCCAATGAGTAAAATATGACATGATTCACGAGTTATAGGCTTATACCATATCATCGAGACAATACGACAGCCTTACAACCAAACAAAGAAAAACGGTGCCAATATCATGCCGAGATAAGATATATCCTTTAACCATGGGCAGGTGAAGGGCTTCTGATCGCGACTTCGGTCCATATCCTATCACAGCACAATAGCCCAACCCAACAACCAAACAAAGACATGGGTTGGACCACTCACCACGATAGTCCATGTTCCTCAGTAGCTAACAGAAGAAAATATATCACAAACAAGTCAGCTTACAAGCGGCCAATCAATCCTACGGCTTTCTATGATTTGCCTGGGTTATTCCAGTAATGCAATATATATATAGAAATCCTCAGATCGTATCGCATTCCAGCAGGGCTAGCAACCATTATATATACGCATGCACGAAATGCACCGGTCCCTCGAAAGGCCACCGCGCTAGAACAAGCAGTAACGGTTACAGCTCTCCTTTAGGAAGAGCTGGTTCGACATTCACAAATCCGATACTGCACTCCACTAGTGTGGAGGACTGTACAGTATCCGAAGCGGCCAACCCGATGCGCCAGGATGGGACCCAGGGCGGCTGGTGACGTACGATCTCGAGATTTTGTTCCCTTCCAATGCATCTACCAAGTTAAGTTTCTTAGATTAACACTATCTTGATATTGGAATTACATGTCGTGGTCACATGGTCATCCTTCTATATGTCGTACCATAGTACGTGCATCCTAAGTATGAATCCACATCGGCTCAATCTAGATCCATGCTTAGTGTAATGCATCAAACAACAATCATTTTACCATGACACTATTACTGACCAATTACCATGACTGTGCTGGTAGGTACACATGTATTGACCTATAACACGAATGATCACTTAGCATGTAGAGTCACACCTCAGTGCACTCATTAAATACCACCGCAGTACATACTAGTATTGCATCTCAATACACACTTAGAATAGGTACCAGCACGTATATAGGTAATCAGGTCAGGAACACGGTCAAGTCAGAAAGTCACAAGGACCCCTCGTGACATAAAAGTCATATATGAATTCTGGTTAAAGCAAGACATGAATGTCCTTGAAGCCCAGACAAAGATCTACAACTTTTATGTTGTGAGTTGGAAGAAATTCTGGCCACGAATCAGCCAAATAGGACATAAAATATATAAAAACAGCCAAAATAGGCACTATGAGCGGCAGTAGATGGATACCCATCTATGCGGCAGGGTAAGTGGGTACCCATCTATGCGGCTAGGTGAATGAATCTCATGCGACAAAGTGGATAAGGGTCTTATACGGCAGTAAATGGGTACTCATCTACGCAGCTGGGTAAGTGGGTACCCATCTATGCGGCTAGGTGAATGAATCTCATGCGACACAATGGATAAGGGTCTTATGCGGCAGTAAATGGGTACTCATCTATGCGGCTGGGTAAGTGGGTACCCATCTATGCGGCTGGGTGAATGAATCTCATGCGACACGGTGGATAAGGGTCTTATGCGACAGTAAATGGGTACTCATCTATGCGGCTGGGTAAGTGGGTACCCATCTATGCGGCTGGGTAAATTAATCTCTTGCGGCAAGTGGATAAGGGTCTTATACGGCAGTAAATGGTACTCATCTATGCGACTGGGTAAGTGTGTACCCATCTATGCGGCTGGATTAATGAATCTCATGCGGGAAAGTAGATGAGGGTCTTATGCGGCAGTAAATGGGTACTTATCTATGCGGCTGGGTAAATGGGTACTCATCTATGCGGCTGGGTAAGTGGGTACTCATCTATGCGGCTGGGTAAGTGGGTACTCATCTATGAGACTGGGTAAGTGTGTACCCATCTATGCGGCTAGGTGAATGAATCTCATGCGACAAAGTAGATGAGGGTCTTGTGCGGCAGTAAATGGGTACTCATATATGCGGCTGGGTAAATGGGAACCCATCTTCTCCGAAAATCTGAGAAGGATGGCCATGGAACCCACAGCTTCCAAGCTCCGTAAAACCTTCTCTTTAAGTCCAAATTTGGACTTCCCTAGGTCAAATAGGGTAGAACGAAATTCTCTAAAACATAGAACAACTAAATTTTGAAAATAAAGAAGTTTGATAGATCAAAACCCAAGAAAACCGAAAATGGCACAAACTTATATCTACACAAAACTAGCCATTAAAATCAAAAACTCCAAGAACTAAACTTGTAGAGGATGATGAGAAGAACAATATAGGCAAATCATATCAAAGAAAAATTAAGAAATAAAAAATACAAGAATCTCTCCATTTGGTACAAGATGTACTTCCCTCTCTCCAATGGCTAGGGTTTTGGTGGAGGAAGAAAGAAAATGAGAGTTGTGAGGAGAGAGAAGAGAAGAGGGGTTTAAGTATCAAGTCATGTTAATCTCCAACCATCCATTCCTTCCTACACAATCTAGACCATTCATGCTTATCTTGTTGAACCAAGTTAAACCAAGTTGGTTCAACATGAGCAAAATAACCCAAGAGCTAAGTAAAAGCAAAAATAAATTACCGAAAAATAATTAGCATAAAATTAAAGAAATTAGATACAGAATAAATGCATGATAAGTATTAAATAAATACATTCAAGCAGAACACATATTAAAATACGTATTCTGGGAACGAGAAGTGACAAATTCCTATAAATAGCAAGGTGCTACTCCCTTGTATACACACAGAGAGACATACAGAGAGATATACATACCCAGGCAGAGAGAGAGCATTTATTCACCGAAGCAGAGGTTGCGTTCGATCATCAAAGGTGTAAGGCAGCGTTGATAGCACTTTCCCGAGCCTCTACTGTCACCCCCCAGAATCAAAACTAAACAATTGTACTTAGATTGCTTTTCCCAGGTTTTGTTCCTAGGCTCTCTTTTGTACAAGTGAGTTTATAATTGTGAGTTAAAGTTCAGTCCTCCTATAAAACTGTTCTGTTCTACAACAATCAATGGCAAATACGATGGCGACTCTGCTGAGGACTAACTTCTCCAATGCTGAGAACTTGGTAACACAATCGGACGCAGCCAAACTCGGCTCCACGCAACAGATGCTGGTTGTTCGCTTCAACCAGCAAGCGTTTGAAGAGATGCACTCCGAGGGGAGTGCGAGCCCCATCCAGAAGTGAGCCGGCCCAAAAAAGGTCCGCTGGGAGTGGAGGCCCAAAATTGTTGCCCCTCTCCAAGCTCTGGAAGAAGTGTTCTCTGATGCCCAAGACGGCGAAGAAGACTCGCATGCGGCCCCACTTCAGGCCACAGAGGACCTTGATGTCCCCAAGTCCGGCAAAGGAAAACACTACGATGCTTGTCACTCTCCGTTCCCAGAATACGTATTTTAATATGTGTACTGCTTGGATGCATTTATTTAATACTTATCATGCATTTACTCTGTATCTAATTTCTTTAATTTTATGCTAATTATTTTTCTATATTTTATTTCTGCTTTTACTTAGCTCTTGGGTTATTTTGCTCATGTTGAACCAACTTGGTTTAACTTGGTTCAACAAGATAAGCATGGATGGTCTAGATTGTGTAGGGAGGAATGGATTATGGGAGATTAACATGACTTGATACTTAAACCCCTCTTCTCTTCTCTCTCCTCACAACTCTTATTTTCTTTCTTTCTTCACTAAAATCCTAGCCATTAGAGAGAGACAAGTACATCTTGCACCAAATGGAGAGATTCTTGTATTTTTTATTTCTTGACTTTTCTTTGATATGATTTGTCTATATTGTTCTTCTCATCATCCTCTACAAGTTTAGTTCTTGGAGTTTTTGATTTTAATGGCTAGTTTTGTGTAGATCTAAGTTTATGCCATTTTTGGTTTCCTTGGGTTTTGATCTATCAAACTTCTTTGTTTTTAAAATCTAATTGTTCTATATTATAGAAAATTTTGTTCTACACCATTTTGACTAATGGAAGTCCAAATTTGGACTTAGAGTGAAGGTTTTATGGAGCTTGGAAGCTGTGGGTTCGATGGCCATCCTTCTCAGATTTTCGGAGATGATGGGTACCCATTACTGCAGCATAAGACCCTAATCCACTTTGCCGCATGGAATTCTATCTATGCAGCCGCATAGATGGGTACCCACTTACCCAGCCGTATAGATGAGTACCCATTTACTGCAGCATAAGACCCTTATCCACTTGCCGTATGAGATTCATTTACCCAGCCGCATAGATGGGTACCCACTTACCCAGCCGCATAGATGGGTACCCACTTACCCAGCCGCATAGATGAGTATCCATTTACTGCCGCATAAGATCCTTATCCACTTGCCGTATGAGATTCATTTATCCAGCCGCATAGATGGGTACCCACTTACCCAGCCGCATAGATGAGTACCTATTTACTACCTTCTAAGACCCTTATCCACTGTGCCGTATGAGATTCATTCACCCAGCCACATAGATGGGTACCCACTTACCCAGCCGCATAGATGACTACCCATTTACTGCCGTATAAGACCCTTATCCACTTTACTGCATGAGATTCATTCACCTAGCCGCAAAGATGGGTACTCACTTACCCTGCCGCATAGATGGGTATCCATTTACTGCCGCTCATAGTGCCTATTTTGGCTGTTTTTATATGTTTGATGTCCTATTTGGCTGATTCGTGGCCAGACTTTCTCTCAACTCCTAACATAAAAATTATATATCTTTGTCTTGGCTTCAAGGACCTTCATGTCTCACTTTAACCAGAATTCATATGTGAATTTTATGTCAAGAGGGGTCCACGTGACTTCCTGACTTGATCGTGTTCCTGACTTGATTACCTGTATACATACTGGTACCTATTCTAAGTGTGTATTGAGATGCAATATTAGTATGCACTATAGTGCTATTTAATGAGTGCACTGAGGTGTGACTCTACGTGCTAAGTGATCATTCGTGTTATATGTCAATACATGTGTACCTTCCAGCACAGTCATGGTAATTGGTCAGTAGTAGTGTCATGGTATATTGATTGTTGTTTGAAGCATTACACTAAGCATGGATCTAGATTGAGCCGATGTGGATTCATACTTAGGGTACACGTACTATGGTATGACATATAGGAGGATGACCATGTGACCACGACATATAATTCCAATATCAAAATAGGTTTAATCTAAGAAACTTAACTTGGTAGATGTATTGGGAGGGAACAGAATCTCGGGATCGTACGTCACCAGCCGCCCTGGGTCCCGTCCTGGCGCGTCGGGTTGGCCTCCTCAGATACTGTATAGTCATCCGTACTAGTGGAGTGCAGTATCTGATTTGTGAATGCCGAGCCAGCTCTTTCTATAGGAGATCTGGAACCGTTACTGCTTGTTCTAGCACGGTGGCCTTTCGAGGGACCGGTGCATTTTGTGCATACGTATATATAATGGTTTGGCTAGCCCTGCAGGATTGCGATATGATCTGAGGATTCCTATATATATATATTGTATTACTGGAATAATCCATACAAATCATAGAAAGCCGTAGGATTGATTGGCCGCTTATAAGCTGACTTGTTTTGTGATATATTTTTTTCTGTTAGCAACTGAGGAACATGGACTATCGTGGTGCGTGGTCCAACCCATGTCCTTGTTTGGTTGTTGGGTTGGGCTATTGTGCTGCGATAGGCTATGGACCGAAGTCGCGACCAGAAGCCCTTCACCTGCCCATGGTTATAGGATATATCTTATCTCGGCATGATATTGGCACTATTTGTGTCACGCCCCGATTCGTAGAGTCATTTATTCACATATTTTATCTCTTAGAATCGGTCGTCCTCGATTGGCATGATGCCGTACAAGTCTGGTATTGCACTTATACAAGACAAAGATGGTACATAAGTGATAATCTTTAAATAGAAACACATTGCAGCGGCAGAAGCAGCCAAATTGAAGTTAATGAGGACAATTTTTCTCATTGAATAGAAGTACATCACTTCTTTATAGCAGCGGAGATAAAAGGATAACTTGAAGTTACACAGAAATATATATAGAACTTTATTCTCTTTATTGATAATGGAAGAAGAGTACAAGACATGTATTGAAGTACAGTGCTTATAACACATCTCATTTTACATTGAAAGCCAACTGAACAATGCTATACAACTTACATTTGATACTTGGATACATTGGATTACAACTCGATATACCAACTTGGCTTACAAATCACTTATACAACTGATTACAATGTTCAAAACATTATGCCATTTATAAATAGAAGACATCATCTTATACAAGGAGAGCTTCTGTATGCCCAACAAATCATCGATGCCGCGGGACCAATCAAGCCAATCTTCGTGTATAGAATATCCCAAGCACGAGCACCTGCCAACAAAACGTGGGTCAGCACATCATCTATGTGCTGGCAAGCAGAATCCAACCCACTCGTCTAAACCAACACTAACTGGTCGATTTTAGCAAGCATTTTAATAGAACGATCTTTCTACTTTGGGGCCTAGCATCAGTTTACAGTTCATGGGCAATAATCATAGTGAAGCATGTAAACATATTTTTAGCAATGTTCACGTGGACATGTCATTTTAGCATTCTTGGTGTTATCATGCAAAGGCATCATTGAGGCATACTAGATGTTATCATGAAGAGGCATCATTGAGGCATCGTTAACATTAACATCTTAAACATGTTATGACAATTCTTACTTAAGCATCACTTAGCATGTTTATATTTAAGTAGTGTTTATAGCAAAGCAACTTTCTAGCATACTAAATTTAACATGTTAAGCAAGTTCTCATATTGAAAGGCTACACATAGCATCATTTACTTGGTACGTTAAAGCACACAAGTTAAACCAAACACGTATATTGAGTATATCACATTTAAGTAATTTCTTACCGATAGCCGACTCCCTCATACCTGCATCAAATACAGGTTAGCAGATATACTTACTCTGCCTGCACAAAACATTCATTAGAATGCATCCTGACTACATGGTCACTGGTGTTTAACCATACGGACGTTGCCATATAGGTCTTCATTGGTAATACGATAACTCCAGAGAAGGTAGCTAGCCCCAAATGAGGCCTCGTAAAACCTGTGTACCTACTGGCATGCCAATATTTCCTCCTAGGCCGGATTGGTCGCCCTAACGTCCCGGGGTACCGTCCGAGAAAACATATCCCCATCTCTTATGCATAAGTTGTCCTATGACCATGCGAATGCGTGTCTGACTCAATCGTGAACATAAAATGCATGGTGAAATGTTGAAGTAAAGACAACAGTGCATCATCATTCATTTCATTCAAGTCATGTTCAATGACTTATTCATTCCCAACATTACCATCATTTTATTTGGTGATCTCAACGATCCCAAGCCTCATCAATTCTCATTCATTGCTTCATTGCAACATTTTTCATTATGTTCCTTCTGAGGAGGAACAACAGCATTCATTCATTTCAAAGGGACCTATAGCATTTCATTCATTTCATAGGAACAATAGCATATTCAATTCTTTTCTCATGTATTACTCACACAGCATCTCATTATTTAAGTGATTCATTCATTTCATCAATATTAAGCATAAGGGACATTATCGATTCATTCTCAGGCATTATGTTACATTAGCAGTTCAAGTGTGATTCGTTCTACAATTCAAAGTTCATGTGTTATTCATTCAATGATTTCCAGCATATGCATCTCTATCGATTTAGCAACTAAAGCATCGCATCACAGTTATTCAACATTCAAGGTAAGAGATATTAGGGACATATTTATAGCATCACGTTATTCCATTTATTAAGCATGCAGGGATGAGGAGGAAGGAGGACAGTTCCACTTGCCTTGTAGAACGGCCTTTCTGCTCCAATCCCACTAAATGTAGCTCTCCAGCGAGCCACGTTCCAACACTTAATCCGTCTAGCCAGCTAAGAGAGACTATATCAGTCTCAACTCTCTTGATCTCCAATATAAGTCACGGTCCAACATTCTGATCCCATCCAACTAGCCAACCAAATGCCTCGCGTGGAGCGGGGCATTACATAATATACCACTCAGAAAAAGTTTCATCCTCGAAACATAAGAAAATAACTCATCTACTAGATTCACTTAATCACAATGAGTTACTCATTAAGCTTCAATTCAATATTTATTTCAGCCTACTCGGTCATTTCGAAATAGCTATCCAGCTGTATCATTTTAATCCATCAATGATTCAATCCATCTTTTTCTTTTTCCAAATACTTGCAACTTCTTATTAATTCACCAACATTTTTCTTGTATTCTATCTTGGTCGCAACACATCACTTTGTTTGGATCCATATACATATTTCAGGCGTCCCTAAAACATATGCATTTTAGCCAAAGTCCGTACTACTGCAATAAATTCTTCCCATAATGTTATTTCAGTCGCAACCTATCACTTCGGCTGGATCCGTACACATATTTTAGGCGTCCCCAAAACATGTGTACTTCAGCCAACTTCCATGTTAATGCGATTCGATCAGCCATGATATAACTCTCTTTTCCAAATCCGACTTAGCATCCCTTTAATTGACTTATTGCTTCATTCACTTTGCCACAATCACTATCTTCCAGGCCACAACAATTAACATCAGGGACAGCTCTCTATCCAAGCATAATATTTTTAACATTCGGTCAAGGGTCTAACTTAGAGCCAATCATATCAAGCGTTCACAACATGCAATCATATTTCTTCCGAAATCCAACAATATTTTTCACCGAGGCAATTCATCTTTTCTATAAGACACAATCCGACGTCACCCACTATCGATTACCCAAGCCAAGGGTACAATTCTATGCAATAGTCAGGGTTAACCCAGCTACCCGACAGTAGATACTGATCCAGCATTCCTGTTCTAAGTAGTCAATTTCATCTCATGGAATAATTTACTACTCGATACATACAACTCAAGTCTCATCCTATGATTCTAGTTACCGCTATAGGCCGACTCATAGTCCTCAAGGGTCAAACATCTCTAAGGTTCATATTCAAGCATATACATACAACATATCATTCTTTAGGTCGTACTCATCACCAACTCTCATTCAATACCAAAGGTTATCCTACGGTCGCCAATGATCACCCTATTATTCGGTCAAGTCTCTATGGTTAGCTATACCGACAGCTAAACCTAATCATCCAGGTGACTCCCCTAGAGTGGACGGCTACTAGGGATCATATAAATTGCTTATTCTTAAGCCAACAGGCAACCGACAGTTCTAAGGAACTCTACCCAAACCTATGGGTGTTAACTTAGTCTGAATAACTAATCGCTATTGTCGGCTATGCCAACAATTGGTTATGCAGCCCACAGTCGCTAGGGTCAAGTCTATCAATCCAGGGTCTTCCTCAAGGAATTAATTCCCACAGAGGCTCATTTTATACTTACCCAACGATCGACTAAGATCGATCTATCAACATTACGGTCAATTCCCAACCCGACATATGATTCACATCATTCTAATAATCCATCAAGTAAATTCCCCACGATCCAATTTCTATTCCAATTTCTTAGTACACACACGAACCCATAAGCCAAGGCTAACTATTCAAGGGTCATCGATTCCGATAGTCTTAACATAACTATGGAATCATATTATTCGGTCTGTATGACAAAGTCACACCACTAAGTCATAATCCAGCAAACTATATCCCAATCCCACAGTCACATATACTGACATTATCCAACACGTTTGTAATTTTTTGTTCCCATTTGTTTCTCAATCATCAAACTATCTTACGGGCATTCTTAATTCTCATGCAGCAAGGGTCGAGTAGTTCATTCCATTCAATCCGACAATTCATGCATCAACTAACCATTCTCTATGCAACACAAATATTCAAGGTTGCTACTTGTTACTTTTTTAGTACAACTCAATTCCTTAGCATACATGCGCATAGGAAATGACTATCCTTTGGTGATCTAGATGGGTTAACATCTATTACACCTTAGGATCAAGGCACAAATCTCTAATATTTCTTTGGTTCACCAACAATATTTCTAAAACTTTCAGCTACGCAACCAACTTTGTATTAGCCACATTTGATTTGCATCCAACCAATCGAAATCAACATTCAGGTATTCTAAGCCACAACATTCTCTAGCCAAATCCATTTACCCATAGCATACTAACTGTCTTACTAGTCTGAATCATCACTCGACTAAACAATTTCTAACCAAGCCACCAGTTACAATTTCTAAAAATCTCGTTTTCCAGCATAACATCACTGTAAAGGGGCACTCGAGTCCTCAAGTAACAATACATGACTTCCAGCTAAGTCTCGGCACTATCCAGTACCTGCAGATAGTCTCATTGTTATCCTATAGAAAAGGGTCAACATACATCTCGTTCTGAGGTGGTAGAGGCAATATACCACTCAGAGATGAAGCCATCCTTAAATAATACCAATTCAATTCTATTCGGGACTTTTATGATCTATAATGATCACAACACTTAGCCAACATCTCGGGGTCTCAATATCACAAGCCAACATTTTTAGGGTCTCAAAAGCACTAGCCATCCTCCTGAGTCGACTCACCAGTTATGTCAAACTCATCCATCAATTATTTCATTCCCAATTCTTTCCCAACATCACATGCAATTCTTAACTTGTTACAGCACACATAGCCACTTTTCTTTATTTCCACAATTCCAAGCAGCATTCATACTATAGCATACTATGGCATCGAGTCATTGTTGGGTTATTTGTGTCCAAACCAACAACAATCATTCATTCAGGGGCATCACAATGTATATAGACTTATTATATGGAACATCCAGTGAGTAGCCAAGAGGGTCAACGAACTTTCAAACACGAACCATATAAGGATGATTATAGAACAACAACAGCATAATCGTGGAAGCAATCTTTGATTTAATCGTCGATGCAACTTTGATTTGAAACGAATCAAAGAAGAGACTAAGGGCGTAAAGCCGTACTTTGATACCAATTTGTCACGCCCCGATTCGTAGAGTCATTTATTCATATATTTCATCACTTGGAATCGGCCGTCCTCGCTTGGCGTGATGCCGTACAAGTCTGGTATTGCACTTGTACAAGGCAAAGATGGTACATAAGTGATAATCTTCAAATAGAAACACATCGCAGCGGCAGAAGCAGCTAAATTTAAGTTAATGAGGACAATTTTTCTCATTGAATAGAAGTACGTCACTTCTTTATAACAGCAGAGACAAAAGGATAACTTGAAGTCACACAGAAATATATATAGAACTTTATTCTCTTTTTTGATAATAAAAGAAGAGTACAAGACTTGTATTGAAGTACAGTGCTTACAACACATCTTATTTTACATTGAAAGCCAACTGAACAATGCTATACAGCTTACATTTGATACTTGGATACATTGGATTACAACTCGATATACCAACTTGGCTTACAACTCACTTGTACAACTGATTACAATGTTCCATACACTATGCCCTTTATAAACAGAAGACATTATCTTGTACAAGAAGAGCTTCTGTATGCCCAACAAATATTCGATGACGCGGGACCAATCAAGCCAATCTTCGTGTGTAGAATATCCCAAGCACGAGCACCTACCCACAAAACGTGGGTCAGCACATCATCTATGTACTGGCGAGCAGAATTCAACCCACTCGCCTAAACCAACACTAACTGGTCGATTTTAGCAAACATTTTAATAGAATGATCTTTCTACTTTGGGGCCTAGCATCAGTTTACAGTTCATGGGCAATAATCATAGTGAAGCATGTAAACATATTCTTAGCAATGTTCATGTGGACATATCATTTTAGTATTCTTGGTGTTATCATGCAAAGGCATCATTAAGGCATACTAGATGTTATCATGAAAAGGCATCATTGAGGCATCGTTAACATTAACATCTTAAACATATTATGACAATTCTTACTTAAGCATCACTTAACATGTATGTTATATTTTAGCAGTGTTTATAGCAAAGCATCTTTCTAGCATACTGAATTTAACATGTTAAGCAGGTTCTCGTATTGAAAGGCTACACATAGCATCATTTACTTGGCATGTTAAAGCACGCAAGTTAAACCCAATACGTATATTGAGTATATCACATTTAAGTGATTTTTTACCGATAGCCGACTCCCTCATACCTGCATCAAATACAGGTTAGCAGATATACTTACTTTGCCTGCACAAAACATTCATTAGCATACATCCTGACTACATGGTCACTGGTGTTTAACCATACGGACGTTGCCATATAGGTCTTCATTGGTAATGCGATGACTCCAGAGAAGGTAGCTTGCCCCAAAGGATGCCTCATAAAACCCGTGCCCCTACTGGCACGCCAATGTTTCCTCCTAGGCCGGATTGGTCGCCCTAACGTCCCGGGGTACCGTCCGAGAAAATATATCCCCATATCTTATACATAAGTTGTCCTATGACCATGCAAATGCATGTCCGACTCAATCGTGAACATAAAATGCATGGTAAAATATTAAAGTAAAGACAACAGTGCATCATCATTCATCTCATTCAAGTCATGTTCAATGACTTATTCATTCCCAACATTACCATCATTTCATTTGGTGATCTCAACGATCCCAAGCCTCATCAATTCTCATTCATTACTTCATTGCAACATTTCTCATTATGTTCCTTCTAAGGAGGAACAACAGCATTCATTTATTTCAAAGGGACCTGTAACATTTTATTCATTTCATAGGAACAATAGCATATTCAATTCTTTTCTCATGTATCACTCATGTAGCATCTCATTATTCAAGTGATTCATTCATTTCATCAACATTAAGCGTAAGGGACATTATCGATTCATTCTCAGGCATCATGTTATATTAGCAGTTCGAGTGTGATTCGTTCAACAATTCAAAGTTCATGTGTTATTCATTCAATAATTTCCAGCATATGCATCTCTATCGATTTAGCAACTAAATCATCGCATCACAATTATTTAACATTCAAGGTAAGAGACATTAGGGACATATCCATAGCATCACGTTATTCCATTTATTAAGCATGCAGGGATAAGGAGGAAGGAGGACAGTTCCACTTGCCTTGCATAACGGTTTTCCTGCTCCAATCCTACTAAGTGTAGCTCCCCAGTGAGCCACGTTCCAACACTTAATCCGTCTAGCCAGCTAAGAGAGACTACATCAGTCTCAACTCTCTTGATCTCCGACATAAGTCACGGTCCAACATTCTGATCCCATCCAACAAGCCAACCAAATGCCTCGTGCGGAGCGGGGTATTACAGTTTGTCCTTATTTGGTTGTAAGTGTGTCGTATTGTCTCGATGATATGGTATAAGCCTATAACTCGTGGATCAGGTCTTATTATTATTTCGTTTGGGTTTTATCTCACTCTTTTGTGCTACCTTGTGGTACTTGCTATTCGGGGCCTGACCCCGCTGGTTTTGTTTAGCCAGATCTCGTAGCAGCGCTAGAGGATCCAGCCTTCTACCCGAACAATGGTGCACACCAGGAGTATGGGCGCTGTTTGCCATTGATTGTAAAAGAACAGAACAATTATCGGAGGACTGAACTTAGACTCATAATACAAACTCGCTCATACAAAAAAAGCCTAGGGACGAAAACCTAGGTACAGCAGACTAAGTACGATTGTTTATTTTTTATTCTGGGGGATGACGATAGAGGCTCGGGAAAGCGACGGCCGCTCTGCCTTACTCCTTGGACGATTAGTATGCAGTCTTGGCTCGGGGAAGATCTGCTCGACGTTGATGAAGAAACGCTCTTCTTACTCTCCTCGGATTGCTCTCCTGGCTTCTCTCTCTCTCTCTGTGATTATCAAGAAGGAAGGGGGAGCTCTCTCTGTGTATATCTCTCTCTTCTTATTTCTTTTGGTGCCGACCTCTCTCTCTCTTTCTCCTTCTTTTTTTTCACAAGGAAATGATGCTGGCTCTTTATAAGAGTGGGGGGTGATCATTAGGGTTTGCTAATGATTATCTGTTTGGAATGTCGGCGCTCCTTCATTCTATCTGAACCCTTGATCCTGATTATAGTGAATCTCGGCCATTAATGCGGATAGCATCGTATCTCATGAGCAATTAATGCTAGCTGCTTTAAATCCTCGTGATTGATTATGCCAATGTCTGATTGCTCGCCACGTGTCCCATTAGCTTGATGATAAATGATATGCCCTGATCTCAGTAATTATGACGATGATGTCAAATATATTTATTGAGATTCGGTTAAATCTCTTATTGATCTCATGCCACGCGTCTTAATTGTGAGTCCTGTCAGAGCCGCATAGGATTGACTATCCTCGAACCACAGAGAGATACTCTTCCTGAGCCGCATGAGATAATGCCTCATCGAGCCACAGGGGACGAACCTTCCGTGAGCCACATATGCATAGTCTTTGCGAGCCGCATGAGCTAGCATTGTATTGAGTCACAGGGATTGAGCTCTTGGTGGGCCGCATATGGCTGATTTCTGCTAACTATATAGAGTGACTTCTTCGTGAGCCGCATGGAGCTATTTTCCATTTAAGCCGCATGAAAGTTGCCACGTGGCAACCTAGGATTTCTGACGGTTCGGGTCAGAGATCTTCTTCCTTTCCCGAAAAGTCTATCATTATGGCAGAGCCATTATGACACTTTATGTCAGAGCAGTCACAGTCGCCAAGTCGTGTCAGATCATTAAATGAGGCCACCACCAAACGACCAGCTGTAGGGAAGGATCACACATGGCATCCATCGAGCCGCATATACCTTGCTGAACCGCATACGCTCCCGAGCCGCATGCGATTGAGAGTCTTCTTTGAACCGCATAGGGTCGCTCCTGTGTGAGCCGCATAAGCTTCTTACTCCGAGCCGCATGGATCATTATTCTAATATTTTCCATGCTTCTACAGGCACCAGGAACCATGAGTGGGTTTCTTCTTCTCCGCTCTGATATCTTCTATTTTGTACTTGGCATTTAGCCACCAGCACCTGTTTAGCCGGCTGTTCAGGACATTAGTCTCCTTTACATAATTATAATTAAATCAGACTACAGCTGACTACGGTTATGTACTATCGACTCTCGGCACTAGCTTATTATTTTGTATAGCTAGGCTCATGAATTATTTTGATGAAGCGTCGGGGACGCCTTACTGCTTTGTCTTATATGATCATTATTTACTACTTCTTGTTTTGATTGATTGAGACATAGATGCTCTGTAAGACCATAGGAGACTTGATTGTAGCATGCACCCCCTTGTCTCTTGACAGCCACAATCGCCGTATGACGTTTATATAACTCATATGGAGTAGCTGGTCTAGTCCGTCTCAGTATTCCGGTACTGGGGCGTGACAAGGTTTTATTGGTGGCCCATACAGGTCTATTTTTCAGACTTGTGGGGTATTGCAATTATAGGAGTCTCAATCAAAACATGTTCCCTTTGATCTCCTGGTTCGTCTTCTCTTTCTCCCACCTTGATTGCTAACTTGATTGTCATCCTCGATTCTTTCTCGTCCTATCTTTTGGTACCTTGTATCCTTTCCTTTAGGGTCACATCATTCTCGGCTATTGGAGGAGCCGACATGGAAGAGAATCAAGTAGAGCAGGGACCAGTCAGAGATCCGCAAGGGGTATCCCCTCTACCTGGACAGATCCACATCGAGAGTGTTATCGAGCATGAGCCAGTTGAGCCGCAGAGGCCAGAGGTTCCCGTACCTCTAGTGATGCCGGTAGTACCAGTAGCACTAGACGCACCGGCACTATTGCAGATTATCAGAGGGTTATTGGAGACCTAGCAACACCAGACGGCAGCCCAACAGCAACAACAGACCCAGCAGCAAGAACAGAATGTATTACTGAATCAGGGGTTACAGCTAGTTCTTGAGATGAGGGTCAGGAATGACTCGGAAGCGTCGGGGAGGTTTTGTCGACTTAACCTGAGATATTTTGACGGCACGGAAGGTGCCATTACAGCAGATGCTTGGCTTCCGGACATTGAGGCCATATTGGCAGCAGCAAAGGTTCCAGCAGAAGAGAAGGTTGACCAGGTCAGACTGTTACTTCAGGATCTCGCTCGTGACTGGTGGGCATCGGAAGAGGTTGGAATGAGGCGTCCTGTTCCTTCGGATAGCTTCAGTACCAGGTTTAAGGCTAAGTACTTTGGTATGGTAGCTCGGTATGAGCTTCAGCAGAGATTTATCAGCCTCAAACAGTCTGGTAGGACGGTAGATGGTTATACAGCAGAGTTCTGCAGGTTAAGTAGGTTTGCTCAGACGATGGTGGCGACGGAGCCAGAGAAGGCTATGAGGTTCCAACAGGGACTTCACTTAGAGATTATGCAGCTGGTCGAGGGGCATGACTACCAGACATTCGATACAGTATTGATGGCGGCTTGGAGGCACGAGCTTACTATTCAATGGTTATCAGCAAGGACTGGAGGCCAAAAGAGGTCTCATACACAGAGTACGAAAGGAGGAGGAGCAGTACCTCGAACGTCAGCACCAGCGCCTGGCATCCGTATTCGTAATTTAGTTCTGGTCCTGACAGTTGTGACGGCACCAGTTCGACAGCAGCAACCGAGGCACCATAAACGTCAGGAGGCACCAGTGGATTGTACTTATTATAGTAAGGGAGGGTACACTCGAGAAGTGTGTCGGTTAGCGAATGGGCAGTGCTTGAGATGTGGGGGTTTAGACCATCGTATAGCTATGTGCCTACAGATACAGAGGCCAGGAGGGCCAGCTCAATAGTTTCCGGCATTGCCAGCTCAAGAGGTAGCACCGTATCAAGGGCCAGCACTAGCAGCGAGGCCACTAGCCCAGCATCCATTGCCGACACAAGCTCAAATATACCAACAAGTGTAACATCAGGTAGGACCGCATCAGGTTGGACAGCAGAGGTCACAACAGTAGGGCCAGGGAAGGCAGCAGCAGAGAGTCTAGCAGGGGCAGAGGCAGGTAGAATTTAGACTATTATAGCAGAGGTTAGCCGAAGACGGTCATATTGTGGGTGAGTTTTGAGTATTATTCATAATTCCTTGAGTTCTATATTCGAAGAGTGAAGGCGACTTTCTCATCTCACTCATCTGCTCTCGTATCATGTGATACGTGATATTTATCATGTATCTTGATTACGAGAGTACGTCCTGGAAAGAGCCTCGTTCTTGATTTAGTCATTGGTACTGATTTATCTCAAGCGTTGACCCTTGTCTACTTTGGGAGTCAGTGTAGGACCTCGAGGACGAATTTCTACCCAACTGACTTGGGAGGCATATTTTATTCGTATGTCTCCGATCACTTTCCTTCTAGGGTATGATTATTGTTTGTGCTTTTACTTAATTGTTCTTTCGTTCGTAATCTGTTCATATGTCATGTGTTGTTTGATAATTGTGCTTGCTATATGTCATGAGTGTATTTCGTGATTTGAGAGCGCGCACGACTAGCCTTATCGAAATTTCGAGGACGGAATATTTCTAAGGAGGGTAGAGATGTCACTCCCCGTTTCCAGAATACGTATTTTAATATGTGTACTACTTAAATGCATTTATTTAATACTTATCATGCATTTATTCTGTATCTAATTTCTTTAATTTTATGCAAATTATTTTTTTGTATTTTATTTCTGCTTTTACTTAGCTCTTGGGTTATTTTGCTAATGTTGAACCAACTTGGTTTAACTTGGTTCAACATGATAAGCATGGATGGTCTAGATTGTGTAGGGAGGAAAGGATGGTGGGAGATTAACATGAATTGATACTTAAACCCCTCTTCTCTTCTCTCTCCTCACAACTCTCATTTTCTTTCTTTCTCTACCAAAATCGTAGCCATTGGAGAGAGGCAAGTACATCTTGCACCAAATGGAGAGATTTTTGCATTTTTTTTATTTCTTGATTTTTCTTTGATATGATTTGTCTATATTGTTCTTCTCATTATCCTCTACAAGTTTAGTTCTTGGAGTTTTTGATTTTAATGGCTAGTTTTGTGTAGATCTAAGTTTGTGCCATTTTCGGTTTTCTTGGGTTTTGATCTATCAAACTTCTTTGTTTTCAAAATCTAGTTGTTCTATGTCGTAGAAAATTTTATTCTTCCCCATTTTGACCAATGGAAGTCCAAATTTGGACTTACAGTGAAGGTTTTATGGAGCTTGGAAGCTGTGGGTTCCATGGCCATCCTTCTCAGATTTTCGGAGAAGATGGGTGCCCATTTACTGCCGCATAAGACCCTTATCCACTTTGCCGCATGGAATTCTATCTATGCAGCCGCATAGATGGGTACCCACTTACCCAGCCGCATAGATGAGTACCCATTTACTGCCGCATAAGACTCTTATCCACTTGTCGCATGAGATTCATTTACCCAGCCGCATAGATGGGTACCCACTTACCCAGCCGCATAGATGAGTACCCATTTACAGTCGCATAAGACCCTTATCCACTTGCCGCATGAGATTCATTTACCCAGCCGCATAGATGGGTACCCACTTACCCAGCCGCATAGATGAGTACCCATTTACTACCGCATAAGACCCTTATCTACTGTGCCGCATGAGATTCATTCACCCAGCCGCATAGATGGGTACCCACTTACCCAGCCGCATAGATGAGTATCCATTTACTGCCACATAAGACCCTTATCCACTTTGCCGCATGAGATTCATTCACCTAGCCGCATAGATGGGTACCCACTTACCCTGCCGCATAGATGGGCATCCATCTACTGCTGCTCATAGTGCCTATTTTGGCTGTTTTTTTATGTTTTATGTCCTATTTGGCTGATTCGTGGCCAGAATTTCTCCCAACTCCCAACATAAAAGTCGTAGATCTTTGTCTTGGCTTCAAGGACCTTTATGTCTCACTTTAATCAGAATTCATATGTGACTTTTATGTCACAAGGGGTCCACGTGACTTCCTGACTTGACCGTGTTTCTGACCTGATTACCTGTATACATGCTGATACCTATTCTAAGTGTGTATTGAGATGCAATATTAGTATGCACTGCAGTGCTATTTAATGAGTGCACTGAGGTGTGACTCTACGTGCTAATTGATCATTCGTGTTATATGTCAATACATGTGTACCTTCCAGCACAGTCATGGTAATTGGTCAGTAGTAGTGTCGTGGTATGTTGATTGTTGTTTGAAGTATTACACTAAGCATGGATCTAGATTCAGCTGATGTGGATTCATACTTAGGGTACACGTACTATGGTACGACATATAGGAGGATGACCATGTGACCACGACATGTAATTCCAATATCAAGATAGGGTTAATCTAAGAAACTTAACTTGGTAGATGCATTGGAAAGGAACAAAATCTCGAGATCGTACGTCACCAGCCGCCCTGGGTCCCATCCTGGCACGTCGGGTTGGCCACCTCGGATACTGTATAGTCATCCGCACTAGTGGAGTGCAGTATCTGATTTGTGAATGCCGAGTCAGCTCTTCCTATAGGAGAGCTGGAACCGTTACGGCTTGTTCTTGCACGGTGACCTTTCGAGGGACCGGTGCATTTCGTGCATTCGTATATATAATGGTTTGGCTAGCCCTGCTGGAATGCGATACGATCTGAGGATTCCTATATATATATTGCATTACTGGGATAATCCAGACAAATCATAGAAAGCCGTAGGATTGATTGGCCGCTTATAAGCTGACTTCTTTTGTGATATATTTTCTTTTGTTAGCAACTGAGGAACATGGACTATCGTGGTGCGTGGTCTAACCCATATCCTTGTTTGGTTGTTGGGTTGGGCTATTGTGCTGCGATAGGCTATGGACCGAAGTTGCGACCAGAAGCCCTTCACCTGTCCATGGTTATAGGATATATCTTATCTCGGCACGATATTGGCACTGTTTGTCCTTGTGTGGTTGTAAGGGTGTCGTATTGTCTCGATGATATGGTATAAGCATATAACTCGTGGATCAGGTCTTATTATTATTTCGCTTGGGTTTTATCTCACTCTTTTGTGCTCCCTTGTGATACTTGCTATTCGGGGCCTGACCCCACTGGTTTTGTTTGGCCAGATCTCTTAGCAGCGCTAGAGGATCCAGCCTTCTACCCGAACAATGGTGCACACCAGAAGTATGGATGCCAGGGACCATGAGTGGGTTTTTTTCTTCTCCGCTCTGATATCTTCTATTTTGTACTCGGCATTTAGCCATCGGCACCTGTTTAGCCGGCTGTTCTGGACATTAGTCTCCTTTACATAATTGTAATTAAATCAGACTACAGCTGACTACGGTTATGTACTATCGACTCTCGGTACTAGCTTATCATTTTGTATAGCTAGGCTCATGAATCATTTTGATGAAGTGTCGGAGACGCCTTACTGCTTTGTCTTATATGATCATTATTTATTGCTTCTTGTTTTCATTGATTGAGACATAGATGCTCTGTGAGACCATAGGAGACTTGATTATAGCATACACCCCCTTATCTCTTGACAGCCACAATCGCCGTATGACGTTTATATACCTCATATGGAGTAGCCGGCCTAGTCCGTCTCAGTATTCTGGTACTGGGGCGTGACAATGCTGGACTTGCGGGAGCAAAGGAAAACTCTATGCGGTCCAGGAAGAAGCCACATAAGGGTGCCAACCGCCAGCAGAAGGCTCATACGGCCACCAATCCCAGTCGCATGCAGAAGGCTCATGCGGCCACCAATTCCAGCCGCATGGAAGATGCCTATACGGCCACCAACCCTAGCCGTACGGAGATGACCAATGCGGCATCCAATTCCAGCCGTCGGCCAGCTCCCCTATGCGGCTCGGGTTCAGTCTTTGACCGCCTCTCATGCGGTCCTGACATCAGAAGCTCCAAATGAGAATGTGCCAGATTCTATACGGCACAGTTTGGACTCTTCCTACTATACGCCTTCGGGTGCTAGAGCGAAGAAGTTTAGGACAGCGCGGGCTCATCGAGCTCAGTCAGCTGTCCCAACCTCTGACCATCAGAGTGTCCCGCTAACTGTTATACGGGCCTCTGATGGAAAGTTGTACAGAACCGCCCGTGTCCAGCCCCCGGCGGCAAATGGACAGGGTGGTTCCCAAGAGTCTTCCAACAATGATCGAGGGCAAGTGCTTTTACTAGTCCCACATCAGGGAGCAAACATGATACCAACGCACTCGTGCGCTCGGGATTCCCGGGCCCACAAAATGAGTGTAAAGGTTGATCGAGATGTACTTGACTTGCGAGATATAATTCTTCACAAGCGCAAGAAAAGAGAAGAAACCTTGGTGTGCAAAGAGTCCTTCCATGGACATCACTGCACTTAAGTCATTGTCAACTGCTGCTGCAACAAGACAGCAGTACAAAAGGACCTGCAGTCCGTCTTCCAACGACTGCAGTAGCCAGGACCGATCCTAGAACAAAGCTCGAGAGACGAGGTGCTTCCTTTCTCCTCCTGTAACTCTGCCCGGAAGGTCCCTATCGGCAAAGGAGGGAAGAAAATAAGTACCTCCAGCCCGATGATCTCAACCAGCACAGCCAAGAAACTCTCATCTAGGGGGTTGTCCACAGCCATCACAGAGGGGGTTTATCAAGGTACCCGCTCAAAGAAGAAAGTCTCATCACTTGGAGATTCGTCATCTGTATCCCTAGGGGTAGTTGGAGTTGGGGGTAGCACTCCTCGGAACATCCACAACAATTTGGTGTTCCAAGAAGATGAACCTAGGAAAATAATCCCCCCAGCAGATACAACGGAGTCTGACGTCCCTGAAGATGTCCACAAATCCCAAGACGACGCAACCTCCTATGCAGGGGGTGGCACCTCCTCCGAGTCCGAACCAGATGAGAACATTCCCACATACCCCGACGACTTCTCAGTATAAGGGTATGATTCGGAGGGCACATCTTCTACAGTGCCTTCCACCTCTCCTCACGTGAAGACAGTATTCATGACTGAGAATGATCAGGACGGTCCCAGTGATCGGCAGCGCCTCGACACTCTCGAGGCTATACTTCATACCTTAGTTAAGTCAGTGGACGAGATCAAGGCGGCCCTACCGGCTCTACAAGCAAGGACACCTGGTCAAACAAGCTTGGGTCCTGCCGCCAATGCGGACTCAAACACGACCGCAACAACCCCGGGCGACAATCCACCCAGAGTATCGGCGCCCACTGCTGCAGAAGAGGCCAGAGAGGCAAGAAGAGAAGTCCAGGAGCTCCGGGCAATGTTTCACGCTCGAGAAACCTCTCAGGACCTCATGATACGACAGTCGTATCCTGCTGCATGGAGAGATGTCCCCTTCCCTCCATGATACAAACCATTCAACATCAATTCATTTGACGGGAAGACCTCTGCGGGCCGATACATGACCTACTTCGTGGTCACAACAGACCATCTGCCGTATGACGACGCCATCCTTACAAGGTTGTTCATTGGGGCATTAGACAGGGTCGCATTCGATTGGTACCGCAACTTGCCGGATAACTGTATCCATTCCTTCGTCGACTTCAAACATATGTTCTTGGAGAGGTTCTACGAGGTGGGACAAGATGTGACAATGTCAACCCTCATGGACGTTGTCCAAGGAGAAAAAGAGCTGACAAGGAATTATATTGAGCGGTTTTGCCAAACCGCGATGAAATTGCCCTCCGGTAACCCAGACTCTTCTTTAATTGAGATTTGCCAAAAGAGGCTGCTTCCCACAATCAGCCTCTGGATGGGCGAAAGTCAATTTAAAGACTGAAAGACCTTCATCATCAGCGCCACTAGTGCAGAAGCAAAACTGAAGAAGGCTCGCCAACTAGGGCTGCATATCTCGGATGGAGAGGATAAGGGCAAACGCCCAAATACCAACAACAATAACAGCGGTAATTCCTCTAACAACCGAGACACCAAAGGCAAACAGGCTATGGTGGCCGATACAGCCTAGAAGCCTGAGCCAAAGCAGGCAGAGAAGTAGTGGCCTCATGTGACTAACTCCTTCGAGGATATCCATGTCAAGCCCATCTTCGACATGCTCTTGCAAGGAGATAGAATTCAACTCCCTCTGCCGAGATGTGATCCTCGACCTACAGAGATGGAAAGCCCGAAGTACAGTCACTTCTACCGCTACGTCCACCACGCTACTCAAGATTGCTTCCAATTGAAGCGGTACATCCAGAACCTCATCGATTCCAAGGCTCTGGCCATTGATTTCGAGGAGGTAACCGTGACTGCCAATATGGTGTCGGTCCAATTTGGCAGCTTCCCTCCAACGAGGACTCAAGATGGCATAGTACCCGTCCTCCGGGCAACAATGGAGGTCACTAATCTTCTACTTTCCCGAGACCAGACGACTGGGATGGTGCCCCTCACCACGTCAAGAGAGAAGGTCATGTGGGTCCATCCAGACTTGGTACCTGAAGTAACTCATTCAGCATCATCCCTTACCGGCAAAAAGAAGGACGGGAAGACTAAGTCCTGCCACACAACCTCAGTCGATATCGAAGAAGCGACAGCTGTCGTTACCCGGTCCGGTGCACAATCTCAACCTATGCCTGGTAACTCGACTGAAGAACGTCAGCCGGCCACTGCTGATGCCCCAGGACCCTATCAGCCTCCGCCGGCCGACAAGCCTAAGCCGAAGGAGACCCGCTTTGACAAGCTGCTCCGTAAAGGTGCGCCTCAGGGCTGGTTAGGACTTACAATTTTGACATCCTGGCACAACTGGCCAACACACCAGCCAAATTGTCGTTATATAAGCTCTTGAGGCTCTCCAAGGATGCTCGCGTCGTACTGAGCGAAGCACTCCAGAATGCCGACGCATATTTGGCTCAGGTCAAGCTTACAGAGGAGAGCTCGCTAACGGATCTCCAGGACTGCGCTTGTACAAGTACAATGTCCAACATTGTGTTCACTCCGTAGGATATGCTCATCAAAACCAACCTGCACGATCGCCCTCTGTATTATACTGGATACGTCGACGACATCAAGGTGGATCGGATGCATATTGATCCCGGTTCTTTAATAAGCATCATTCCGAAGAGCTTGCTTCACCTCCTGCACATCCCTATGCATCGGCTGACACATACCAGCACCGCCATCAGTAGTTTCAATTCAGAGAGAAGCTACCGTATTGGAAAGATTCCCCTGAAATGCCAAATTGGTGACCTTCATTCGAAAGTGACTTGCTATGTCATAGACGCAGATACGTCCTACAACATTCTCCTGGGGCGTTCGTGGATACACGATTATATGATCGTGCCTTCCATATTGCACCAGTGCTTCAAATGTATCGACAAGCACGGCTTCGTAAAGACAGAATTCGTCGACATCGATCCCTTCAAAGGGGTTGAATCCTACTATTTGGATTCATGTCTGTACGAGAAATCGAAAAGTCACTTGATCAAAGAGGATGCTCAAGAGCAGACGGAGGCTACAATGGGATCAGAAAAATTTTTGAAGATCCATCTTCAGCCCCGTAAACCAGGCAGAACTGTACCTCTTATAGACACTCTGCATAAAGAAACAACTAGTCTTCTGGTGCTCACCCCACAAAAGGAGCAGATGGTTATCCGACTTCCAAGGTCTAGCCAAGGGCCGAGACCCACTGAGGAGTCGCTGACAATCAGACTGCCAAGAGCCGGTCAACAACAATCAGAAGAGATCAATCCTTCTGTTAAGCCGATGATCATTCGTCTTCCCAGGACAAGTCGACAGCCAAGCGCTAAGCCAGGGACCGCTAGTGAGCCAACGACGCCACGTCCATCTCCAAGCGCTAAGCCAGGGACCGCTAGTACGCCAACGACCCCATGTTCAATACCACCAGTGGGACCCTTGACAATCAAGCTGCCCAGGTCATCCTTCCAATCTTTATTAATGTAGGGGGTGGCTGAAGAGGAGTTAGAGCTAGTCAAGTATGTGGCTGTACACACTGATTTTTCTTCTGCTGATGATGTAATCACACCAGTAAAGATACCTTATTTTATCAATAAAGGGCTATCTTTAAACTACCTCGAGCTTAACAAGCTCCGTATAATGTATGCCATGGAACACGGTATAGGCACCAACTTACACACACAAGTAACGAATGTCTATACCACGAACCAACTTACTCCCGTGGAAGGCGTTTGCTTCATAGTCGAGGGAGAAGATCACCAAATCATCTTTGGCCGAAAGAATGGTCAACTGTCCTTCAGGCCAGAGGAAGTCGATCTCAAACCCGACATCGGGAGACTGCCTTTTTATCTATATAGCTCCCGCTCCAAGTACCTCATGCAAAAACAGGGGTATGATAGGGAAACTATGCCAGGCTTGAACTATGGCACCAGCCAGCGATTACCCTTGCAATTGCCAGTCCCGGCTGGAAAACCACGGGATTATTACAACAAGACCAGGCATGATCTAGGCTATATTACACCTGCAACAACTCCGGGGAGCTAGGATGAGGAATGCGAATGGCATTCACATTCAACTGGATCACCCACTTCTGATTCAGATGTCAGCATCGGGGACGTATTCAGGCAAGCTTGGTCTGTCAACATGGCATTTGCTGATGCCTATAAAGAAGACAAAGATGTACCCGAACTTCTCGAGTTAGAGCCTTGGGTCCAACAGCTAGATGCACAATGGGAGAAGCATTTTGAACGAAGAGATCCCCTATCGAAGATGAGGTTATACAAGTTGACCTTGGCGATGAATCCTCTTCAAAGCCAATCTTCGTCAGCAAAAGCCTAACAGACAAAAAGCGGGAGTCGCTATTACAACTCGTCAGAGTGACGTATTTGCCTGGAGCTATGAAGACATGCCAGGGCTAAACCTCGAGGTTGCACTCCATAACCTCAATATTCATCCGAACATAAAGCCGGTCAAGCAACAGCAACGACGGTTCCGCCTAGATATCATGAATTCTATCGAAGCTGAGGTCAATAACTAATAGCCAGCGGCTTCATCTGTAAGGAACAACATCCCGACTGGGTCGCCAATATAGTACCGGTCCTCAAGAAGAATGGAAAGATCCGAAATTACATCGACTTCCGGAATCTGAACGAAGCATGTCCTATAGATGAGTTCCCTCTTCCTATTACAGACATAACGATTGACAACACATATGGCTTTGAGCACATGTCGTTCATGGATGGATTCTCAGGATACAACCAAATCAAGATGTTTCCTGACGACGAAAAGCATACATTATTTTGAACGCCAATTGGTGTGTACTACTACACAGTCATGCCCTTTGGTTTAAAGAATGCCGGTGCCACATATCAACGAGCTATGAGTGTCATCTTCAGAGATCACCTACGTAAGACAGTGGAATGTTATGTCGACGACATCGCCATCAAAAGCCGCTCTAAGGAAGATCATCTGCACGATCTGAGGACAGAATTCGACTTGATGCGAGAACGCAACTTGAAGATGAATTCCATCAAATCCTTCTTGGGTGTATCCAGCAAAAATTTCTTGGGTTTTATCATTACCGCCCAGGGAATCCATATAGACCCTGAGAAGACGAAAGCAATCATGAAGATGGGTCCCCCGAGAAATCTCCGAGAACTCAGAGGCCTTCAAGGGAGGCTAGCTTATATCTTGAGGTTTATCTCTAACCTCTCCGGGCGATGCCAACCATTCACACACCTTATGAAGAAAGGCATCTCCTTTGTATGGGATGAAGAGTGCCAACGTATCTTTGACAATATTAAAGAGTATCTTTCGAACCCTCCAGTCCTGGTGGCCCCGGTCGCTGGAAAGCCATTTTTGCTCTATGTGTGAGCAATAAAGCATTCCCTCAGTGCTCTACTAGCACAAAACAATAATGCAGGGCATGAACAAGCTATCTATTATCTCAGCCAAATGATGATAGGGCCTGAGCATAGATACACCGCAGTAGAAAATGAATGTCTCGCCTTGGTGTTCGCTATTCTGAAGACGCGATACTATGTTACAGGACAGACCATCCACGTTATATCAAGAGTCAACCCCCTCAGGGTCCTCATGACAAAACCAGGTGCACTCAGCTCTCGCCTTGCTACCTGGGCGATATTATTGTCCCCCTACCACATGATCTTCGTCCCGCAGAAGGCTGTTAAAGGTCAAGCACTGGCAGGCTTTTTAGCGGCCCATCCAGGCTCGCAGTCAACCAAAATATATGAGAAGATTCCAGACGAGGTTGCCAATTCAAATATGGCTTCCCATGATACCGTCTGGCGAATGTTCTTCGACGGTGCTTCAAGAACCGGGCCTAAGGGCAACATCGTCGTTGGGGTCGGAGTGGTACTGATTTCTCTTTCTGGATTGGTGATCAATCGGGCATACTCCCTCACGGAACCCTGTTCAAACAACGTGTCCGAGTATAACGTCTTGGTTATCGACCTCCGACTTGCAAAGGAGCTGGAGGTAGAGTACCTGGAAGCATATGGCGATTCACAGTTAATCGTCAATCAGATTCGGGGTTCATATGACGTTCTTCATGAAGACATGATCCCCTATCATCAGATAGCAATCGCCATCATCACGTCCTTGAAAGGGTTCTTCATAGAACATGTTCCAAGACTCCGAAATATTAAAGCCGATGCCCTAGCAGGACTTGCCGCTTCTCTGGTGGTTCCAAATCATACTCATCATTTGGTGGACATAATAGGCCATGAATTGGTCTGTCCTAAGAACAACGTGCAATTTGCTGTAAGTTACTCTGCCCTGGCGGTCGACGAAACACCGGATTATTGACTTCGTAGTCTATGGTATCTTGTCGAAAAATCCGAAAGAAGCCACTTCTATCAGAAGACGTTCTCTCATATTCTTCTACGATACAGAGAAAAAAATGCTGTATCGACGATCCTATGATGGGTTGCTGCTCCGGTGTTTGTCAAATACAGAAGCCAAAGAAGCTGTACGTGAAGCTCACGACGGCATTTGTGGGGCCCATCAACCTGGCCCAAAATTACAACACCGCCTTCGCCGGATGGGCTATTACTGGCCTACGATGGTAGCAGACGCGATAGACTACGCAAGAAAATGTAAAACTTGTCAGGTCCACGCAGATTTCATACACTAACCATCCGAATTCTTACATTCGACAGTGGCATCCTAGCCATTTGAGGCATGGAGAATGGACATCATCGGTCTAATCACCCCGTCTTCGTCCAGAGGATAACGTTTTATACTAGCAATTATGGACTACTTCTCCAAATAGGCGGAAGCTGTTCCTCTTGCAGAAGTGAAGACATCAAATGTGATCAGCTTCGTCAAGCATCACATTATCTATCGCTTTGGACTGCCTCGAAGGATCATCCACAACAATGGTCCATAGTTCGCGAGCCATGCCATCTATCGGTTTTACGACAAACACCGAATTCAGAATATTGCTTCAATACCGTATAACCTGACGGCTAATGGTCTGGCTAAAGCATTCAACAAAACTATAATCAAGCTTCTCAAGAAGTTCGTGTCCTCAAACAAACGCAACTGGAATAAAAAGCTTAGCGAATGCTTATGGGCGTACCATACTACAGTCCAGACAGCTACTGGAAACACACCATTCTCTCTGGTATACGGAGGTGAGGCAGTTCTCCCCTTGGAAACTCAAATTCCCTCGCTCCGCGTCGCCCTCACTTACCGATTGACGATGGATGATAATTACCGTCGCCGACTACAAGAGTTGGAGGCCTTAGATGAGAAGCATCCACTAGCTCAACAACAAATGGAGCTTTATCAAGCACGCATCTTTGGAGCCTTCAACAAGAAGGTCAAGTTGAGAACATTCCAAGTAGGCGATCTCGTCTTGGCAGTTCGACGGCCGATGGTTATGACTAACAAAATCGCCGACAAGTTCCAACCAAAGTGGAAATGCCCATTTATCATTGAGGCTGTATTCTCCAACGGTGCATACCATCTCTGTAGAAGCATAGAAAATGATCCATGCGGCCAGGGAACCCCATGCGGCTCAGACAGCCCGTACGGCACAGAAAGACTATGCGGCCTGAAATATTTCATGCAGCTCAGAAGACACATGGTGTAACAGTGCTCCCCTTCGACCCATGCTGCATTAATTACTTTGACGGCTGACAACTCTGAAAAAGTGACAGCCCTGATACAAAAGAAGTAATTACGACCCTATCATAATGACAGCCCCCTAGAGAAGAGAAAAAGATCTTTGACACAAATCCCCCGAGATCCAGAGAATGCCACGTGGCCTTGATCACGTGGACGATCATATGCGGCTCGAGCGAAGACTTCCCATGCGGTTCAGAATGAAGCCGCTCCATGCGGCTCAGGCCGAGACAGCCTCATGCGGCTCAAACAGAGGCCTTTCCATGCGGTTCAAGAGGACCATTTCCATGTGGTCGAGGCGGATGCATCCATATGCGGCTCGCAATGATCATCTTCATGTGGTTCAGGGGTTCGAAGTGGGGGAAGCCACTACCCGAGCAGCCATGACACGTGGCCCTAATCTTATGTAGCCCTAAATCTTATGCGGCTCAATCGTCATGCGGTTCAGATCCCCCAGTGGCTCCTAGGACACGTGTCCTAAGCCGATCAATCTCCCAGATTTATTGCAATCAGAGATTGGGTCAAATCTCAATAATATGGGACACGTGGCAGGAGAATAAATCAAATTTATTCGCAGACATCAGAAGATCATTATGAGGAAGATTTATTCCAATCAGTATTAATTGCTGATGAGATTTGGTGTAATCTATACTTAATGGTCCGGATTTGTCACAATCAAAACGAATGGCCTAGATTGACCAATCCACAGGCCGCCGCCATCTCCAAGAAGCAATCATTTGCAACCCTAATGATCACATCCCATTCCTATAAATAGCAGGGTGCCATTCTCCTACGAAAAAGAGAGGAGACACACAGGCAGAGAGATACAGAGAAGAGTACACATATAGAGAGAGAGGGCGCCAGAATACTTGGAGAGGAGAAGCAGAGAAAGCAAAAAGAGCATTTCTTCCAACGCCAAGTAATCTTCTGGAGCCAAGGCTACATACCGATCGTCCAACGCTTTCCCGAGCCTCTATTGTCACCCCCCAGAATCTAAAATAAACAATTGTACTTAGATTGCTATACCTAGGTTTTCGTCCCTAGGTTTTCTTTGTACAAGCGAGTTTGTAACGTAAAGTAAAAGTTCGGTCCTCCGATAATTGTTCTGTTCTTTTATATTTCATGGCAAACACGATGGCGACTCTGCTGGGGACAAACTTCTCCACGGCTGAAGAGTTGGTGACACAGTCGGATGCAGCCAAGCTTGGCTCCACACAACAGAAGATGGTCGTCCGTTTCGACCAACAGGCATTCGAAGAGATGCTCTCTGAAGGAAGTGCTGGCCCGATACAGAAGCGAACCTGCACAAAAAAAGCTTGCTGCGAGTGGAGGCCGAAATCATTCGCTTCTCCACAAGCTCTGGACGGGATACTCTCTGCTGCCCAAGACGGCGAGGGTGATTCTCATACGGCTCCACTTCAAGCCATAAAGAACTCTGTTGTTCCCAAGTCCAGTAAAAGAAAATACTACGATACTGGACTTGCAGGGGCAAAGAGTAACTCTGTGCGTCCCAAGAAGAAGCCGAACACTCCTGCCAACCACATGCAAGAGGCTTATGAGGGTGGATCCACCAGCCGCATGAAGAAAATCCATGCGGCCAGATCATCCAACCGTATAAAGAAGAATCATGCGGCTGAGACTCCCAGCCGCATGAAGAAGGCCTATGCGGCTACGCCTGCCAACCGCATACAGACCACCGGAGACAGCCGCATGATGCCTACTCCACGCGGCTCCGTCTTCGACCGCCTCTCTTCTGGTCTGTTCTCTTGTGCTCCCAAGAAGACATGTCTGACTCTCTCCAGTATCACTTAGACTCTTCCTACTATGTGCCCTTACGCACTAGAGCGAAGAAGTCTAAGACAGCGCGAGCCTGGCGAGGTCGATCCGCTGATCTGACCTCCGACCATCCGAGCGTCCCACATACCGTTATACGGGCCTCAGATGAAAAGTTGTACAGAACCACTCGAGTCCAGCCCCCGACGGCAGACGGACAGAGAGGTTCGTAAAAGTCTCCCAAAATTTTGGGAGCAGAGATGGTCGACCCCGACCCATCTAACTTGCGTGAGGCTATCCTCCACAAATGCAAGGAAAGAGAAGACGCATCGGGGTACAAAAAGTCCTCTTACGGACGCCACTGCACTCAAGTCATTGTTTCACTTAACAAAATACCTTGAAGGAATTGGCTTCTGAAAATAAAACGAGAAAAAGTATAAGAAGTACAAATTTGATTCTGGGGATGTATTGCTATGGAAGTCTGATTCGTAAATGATCACTTTGTTCCTTGGACCATATGATGATGATGAAGATCACTGCTTAAAGTAGAACAACTGGAAGAACTAGGTCACCAGAAAGGTATCGACGCACTTGGGCACTGATGGCGAGGCCGAATGCTTTCCTGTTTTGTTTCACTCTGTTCTGAAAGAAAAGTTGAAAAAGAATGCTCTGGAGAATCAAAATCTCTAAGTTCTGATCTCTGTATTCTCTCATGTCTCTCTCTCTTCTCCCTGTCTGTCTCTGTCTGTCATTGTGAGAAAAATAAGTCTATTTATAGACTTGGGCTCTTGTGCGTAAAAACTCAGCAAAAGTTCCATCTTTACGCTAACAACTGTCACCCATGATCGAAGCCATCCTCTGTATATGTTGACGTGTGTCCCATCACTTCAGTAAGGATAGGATCCATGTACACACGTTCTTCGAGAAGAGTGGCATGAAAGCCACGTAAGCAAACCACGTTCCAAACTGGTGGAGGAGAATAGGGCGTAAAAATAGCCCCAATGTACTCTGAGCGTAAAGCAGTAGATTTGGCGTAAAATGGCCTTGACATAGACTTCTCGCGTAAAGTGATTATTAAATAACCTTGAGCGTAAAAGCAGCTCAAATAGACTTTACGCACACGTCGACTGTTGAGCGTAAAGGCTCGTATAATCTTCGTGCGTAAAAGAAGCCGTAGTGTGAGCGTAAAGTAGCTCAATCCACACACTAAACGACAACATTGGTCTCTGTGTAAAAACAAATCCCTTTGTGATATATGCCATCATTAATATCTCCATGTCAGAGTTTGCATTAAATGCGAGATTTGACAGCTTTGTCCAGCGTAAAAGTGGCTGCTCTGTCCTTGGCGTAAAATCATGGGTGTAGACCCGAGCGTAAAATGATCAGCCTACTTAGGCGTAAAGCGATTAGCCTAGTCTTGGGCGTAAAGAGATTACCCGCTCTGCTAGGCATAAAGCAGATCACTTATGAATGAGATGACTCTTTCTTTGAAGCACTTTTTACGCTCCTACAAGACCCCCTTCAAAGTTTTCAAATATCTCCAAAATTTGAAACACTTTGAACAGAAGCGTAAAAGTTGAGATTTGATCAGTCAGCGTAAAATTCGGGATACGCAACCGTCATCTGCGTAAAAGCGGGGATATCCAACAGTCGGCGTATTTTTCAAGAAAAATAATGTCGGTCAACACTTGACCGTCACAATAAATTTCTTTCTCGAAACTTTCGAACGTCTCCTTATCTTCCCGAGTGAGCAGTTTCCAACGAGGAATGTGAAGAGTTGTTTTGATTTGTATAAATAAGGACAAATTCTTTATTCTTGACATTCATTCTCGTTTTGTCATGGCACCGAAGAACGAGATTACCAACAAAGAGGCTTCGAGCTCCAGGCTTGATTTCGAGCGGGCGTACAACTTTTTAGAGTGTTTTGGAATAACTCCTGCCGTCTTTAATCGTATTGATGGTGGTCCCCCAACTGCATACGAAGGGCCAGGAGATGCCGAAGCGTTTCTTAATCTGATGCGCCGCTCCGGGATTCGCAATATGCACGAACTAGGCGTCTCCCTTCTTCAGCCCAACGAAGGAGAGAAATAATGATGTTTTTATGTATTGCAAATATTTAATTTGTAGGGGTCCACTTCTCCCTTTATAAATAAAATTTTGCTGCTAACCTCATCTATTGATGCGCACTTGTTTATGCACTTCTTTTGACTGTTTCTATGGTTGTTAATTCCTAAGAAACAAACCAACACGTGGCATCTGTCTTGTGGTTACGAGAGCCTTTAAATAGGATCTTCTCCCGAAATAGACTCATCCCAACAGTTTCTTCAGCCTTTATAAATAGCCGAGAATGTTTCATATATTCTCGTACTCATTCTTCTGAAGATAACTTTCTGTGATGTTGTTCTCCAACAAATGACAATGGCGGAGCTTTCCCACGGCGTTCTTTTGTACGCCCAGTCTTTAGACGTGGATTCAACCACTATTAGAGCCAAACCATTCAACTTAAGTGGTAAGTCCGATCGTAAGCAAATATCTATCTTCGAATTTTTTTTGTTGAAAACATTTATTCATGAGCGTAAATTCTTGACGAGCGTAAAAAAAACTTGCTGAAGCACTGGCGTAAAAGCCTTGCTGAAGTACTAGCGTAAAAACCTAGCTGAATTACTGGCGTAAAAGCCTTGCTGAAGCACTGGCATAAAAAGCCTTGCTGAATCACTGGCGTAAAAGCCTTGCTGAAGCACTGGCGTAAAAAGCCTTGCTGAATCGCTGGCGTAAAAGCCTTGCTGAAGCACTGGCGTAAAAAGCCTTGTGATCTGTTTTTTGTTAGCATTTAATACGCATCTGATAATACTTCTGTTTTAAAACACTTTTTCTTTGTTGTTTTCTGCAGAAGTTTGGCTGAGCAGCTTTTCCAGAACCGGCATTGGCGATTTTGACGCTGTGAGGAGCGTTCTTCTGATATCAACATCAGGGAGCTCATGCGCTTTTGACGCACAAATCAGACAACTCAGAACTCTTCGTGAGATAGAAGGGTCTTCCTCTGTTGGTAGGAAGAGCCTTTATACATGGAGAGTTGGATGGTGGAGTCAACTCTACCCCGGGAAATCGTGTAGTAGAGTTCCTTTCACGGCAGAACTAGGAATCGTATCCCAATGCTGGATACAATCCTATCTCCTTTGAGGTGCCGCCACTAATCCACCAATTGTATTGGCAGCAACACGTCTTCAGGCTGCCATACTCTGGGATTCTCCTCTCGTCTGAGAGAGAAGACCAGAGTTTGATTCCTTCTGTTCTGGTCGCCACAAAGGCTTGGACAGCAAGGAATTGACACCAACAACGAATCTGACGAAGAAGATCCAAAAAAGAAGAAGCAGATCTCCATTAGGCTATCGTTGTGTGTATAGAATGAAAATCTAAGAATGTAATAGATTTCCATTATAACTTGTAAGAAAGTCTAGTAAATGTAATAGACTTTTTTATGGAAATGATGATTCTTCTATGATCAATGATTTGTATCTATCTGGACGTAATATGGACATGATAGATAAATGAAATCTTATTTTCTGTTTTAGAGTATATGATACTATCAGAGGTAATATGGACATAATAGTATATATGAACTCAAAAGAAAATTAGATTAATATCTATACAGAGGTCAAATAGAAGTGATAGATAGAAAAAGAAAGTAGATTTAGTATTTATTCAGAGGTCATGGAAACATGATAAATAGCGAATCCCACTTCCTAATCAATTGATAAAATAGAAGATATAAAATCCCTTTCCCAGGAGACAAGAAATCAGCTTAACCAAACCTTGGTAGCTGGGGACTAAGGAGACAGATGTCATGAACATATGGGTCAAAACGATGGACGAACCAACGTATTTTTCGGGAAAAGAAAACATTGATTCGATTCTATGTTGAAATGAATGAACCCGATGGAGCGAACGGACAGGTCTTTTTGGGAATGAAAGGTTGTTCTCAATCTTCAAAGACCGGTTTATCAACAGTCCTCTTTTATAAATAGGTGAGAACTGCTTGTAACATTTTATTCTTATTTCTCCTCCTCTATTGGAAATGTCTTCCGAGGATGTACGGCAAAAGAATGAAGTCCCTCGAAAAATTGAAGGAATCATTGAGACGTTCCCCGTTGAACCCCCTGTATCAGGCTCATCAGGCTCAACCGAAATAGGTGGAAGCTCTTCTACGCCCAAGCCACCCGAAGATATCCTTGCTTTCTTAGTTGAACCAGGGAAAACTCCTGAAGAAGAAGCGTCGAGGATGGCTGTCTGTAAATTTTTCATGAGTTCAGGAAACGACGCCTTCTATGTATTGGCTGACTATGTATTCAATAACGAAGGGAGTGGCCCTCGTCCTTAATCTTTTGTTCCGAACAAAAATAATAAAAGGAGCTTTATTTTTATTCTGTCTCCCTTTTTTTGTTATACATAGTATTTCTTAAGAAACTTGCCATTGATTGGCATCATGAGCAGATCTCCATTGAGCTTTGATAATCGATAGGCGCCATTGGAAAATACGGACTCAATTACATAAGGGCCTTCCCATTTTGCTTGAAATTTCCCTTTACTTTTATGAGTCATCACCATCGGTCTCCGAACAGCTAATACAAGTTCGCCAACTTTGAATACCCTCTCTTTAACTTTACGATTGAAAGTTCGAGATATGCGGGCTTGATATAGTTCAATGTGCTGTTGTGCTTGAAGACGCTTCTCATCCAATCCTTCAAGTTCTTGGAGTCGTAAGCGATCATTATTCTCTGTAGTTAGCTCATTAGCAATGGCTATTCGTAGAAAAGGGATCTGGATTTCCAATGGGAGGACAGCTTCACATCCATAAACCAATGAGAATGGTGTAAAACCAGTAGGAGTCTGGACTGTTGTTCGATAAGCCCATAAACACTCTCCAAGTTTCTCATTCCAATCACATTTATTAAAAGAGACAAACTTTTTGAGAAGTTTAATGATTGTCTTATTGAAAGCTTCAGCTAAACCATTAGCAGCTGGATTATAAGCCGTAGAAGCCAAATTCTGAATTCGATTCTTGTCACAGAATCGATAAAATGCTTGACTGGCAAATTATGGACCATTGTCATAAATTATCCGTCGAGGAATCCCCAAGCGATAAATGACATGGAGCTTGATGAAGCTGATCACATTAGATGTCTTCACTTTCGCAAGGGGAACTGCTTCTGCCCACTTAGAAAAGTAATCTGTTATAGCTAATATGAACCGATGTCCTTTAATAGAAGAAGGATTAATAGGACCAATGACATCCATACCCCAAGCTTCGAAGGACCAAGAGGTCGCTGTAGGATGTAGAAATTCAGATGGTTGCTGAATAAAATCAGCATGAATCTGACATGCTTTACATCTTCTGGCATAGTCTACAGCATCTGCTATCATAGAAGGCCAATAATACCCTATTATTCGAATGCGGTCTTATAATTTAGGACCTGGTTGATGAGCGCCACAAATACCATCATGAGCTTCTCGCAGTGTTTGTTTAGCTTCACTTTCTGAGAGACAACGCAGCAAGAGTCCATCGTAGGAACGACGATATAACATATGTAAAGACGAATCATAATAAAACCGAAACGATCGTCTTTTGATTGATACAGCTTCTTTTGGATCTTCAGGCAAAATCCTATGAACTACATAATCAACGAATGGGGTTCTCCAATCCTTATGCTTGGAATTTGACTCTGTAGTATAACTTTATTCAATGTACAAATTATTCCTGACACGAAACAAGTCTCGATCCAACAAAGTAATTATATTTTGCCTTCGGATTGGAACAGCTAGGTCTGCAGCTAAATTGGCAAGAGCATCAGCTTCCATATTTTGAGAGCGTGGTACAAACTCAATGAAGAATCCTTTGAATGAAAGGACCAATTCAACTACCACTTGATGATAAGGAATGAGATCAGGATTTCTGACCTCATAGGTCCCTCTAACTTGATTAACAATCAATTGAGAATCTCCATAAGCTTCTAAGAATTCAATACCCAATTGTTTTGCAACTTGGAGACCAATCAATAGAGCATTAAATTCTGCTACATTGTTGGAGCATGGTTCATTAAGAGAATAGGCACGGTATATGACCATTTTGTCAGGAGAAACCAAGACGATCCCTACTCCAGAGACAATATTGCCTTTAGGTCCTTCTCGTGATGCCCCATCGAAATATAATTGCCATATGTCATTCTTCAAAGTCAGGTTACAATCCACGACTTTATTTGGAATGTCCTCATATAATTTTGATGTTTCAGGTATAGGGTGAGCAGCTAAGAAATCGGCTAATGCTTGATCCTTTATTGATTTCTGAGGTACATAAACCATATCATAAGGAGTAAGCAACATCGCCCAGGTAGCCAACCTGGAGTTAAGAATGCTAGGTTTTCTCATCAATACCCGAATAGGATTTATTCTGGAGATGACATGAATAGTCTGCCCTGTCACGTAATGTCTTGTCTTTTGGACAGCAAAAACCAAAGCTAGACATTCCTTTTCTACAGGAGTATATCTGTGTTCAGCTCCGACCATCATTCTGCTCAGATAATAAATTGCTTGCTTATGACCCACATCACTTTTCTGTGCAATAAGAGCGCCAAGTGAATGATCCAAGGCTCGAACATATAGCAAAAATGGTCGTCCTACCACCGAGGGTACCAGAACAGGTGGGTTTGTAAGGTATTGCTTAATGTCATTGAAGGCTTTCTGACACGCTTCATCCCAAACAAAAGATACACCTTTCTTTAATAGACGGGAGAAAGGTTGACATATTCCAGAGAGATTAGATATAAATCTTCTGATATAAGCAATACGACCCTGAAAGCCACGGAGTTCTTTCAGATTGCGAGGAGGACGCATTTCAAGAATTGCCTTAACTTTATCAGGATCAACATGGATACCCTGAGAAGTAATGACAAATCCTAAAAATTTGCCACTGGAAACCCCTAAGAAAGACTTAGTAGGGTTCATTTTCAATTGATGCTGGCGCATCAATTCAAATACTATCCTCAAGTCTTGAATGTGATCATCCTTTGATCGACTTTTAACAGCAATATCATCTACATATCATTCAACTATCTTCCGTAGATGTTCTTGAAAGATGTTGCTCATAGCCCGTTGATACATGGTACCGGCGTTTTTAAGACCCAACGGCATAACTGTATAGCAGTAGACCCCAAGGGGTGTACGAAAAGCGGTGTGCTTCTCATCTTCTGGATGCATCTTGATCTGATTGTATCTTGAGAATCCGTCCATGAAAGACATGCGTTCAAAACCACATGTATTGTCTATCATGACATCAGTAATTGGAAGTGGAAATTCGTCTTTTGGACAAGCTGCATTAAGATCTCTATAATCTATACAAACTCGGACTTTTCCGTTCTTTTTCATGACAGGAACAATATTGGCAACCCAATCCGTGTGTTGCTCTTCACGAACAAATCCAGATGTGATCAACTTTTTGACTTCTGCTTCAATTGTATCCATCATATCTGGTCTAAAATGTCGTTGCTGTTGTTTTACAGGCTTGACTGGGCAGAATATTGAGTTTACGAGTAGCAACTTTAGGATCTAACCCTGGCATATCCTTATAACTCCATGCAAAGATGTCAATATATTCTTTGATAAGTTTTATCAACTCTTCCTTTTCATCTTCAGCAAGATTTTTACTGATGAATATTGGTTTGGACGTAGTTCCATCCCCAACATCAATCTGGATGACCTCATCCTCTGTAGGTGGCTGTCGTCATTCAAAATGGAGTTCCCACTGAGTATCCATCTGTTGAGCCCAAGGATCATTCTCAAATAGTTCTGATTCACCATCAATTTGAACCATATTGACTGAGAATATTTGTCTGGATTCATCATATGAAAAATGAGATATTTCGGATTCGACGAATTGGATTTCTTCCGAATCTGATGACTGCGAGGAATTAGAAGAGAATTCTTCTTATATATCGTCATTAAACATATGGGATGGATCATATCCCAATCCATGACGAGTCTTCTGATAAAACGGATCACCATATAATGGGAGTCGTCTACTTTTGCCTTGATTGAGACCTTTCATAGTCTTCAAGTCATATCCCATGTTCTGGATAATCTTGATAGATTGTTGAATATACTTGTCAATTCGGATTCTTCCCTTGTCTTTATCCTTCAGCTCATCTGCCTGAGCAACAGGGATATTTCTAGCCAGGCCAAACATAATTTGGCACTTATTTTTCTTATCAGACGGAACCACGAAATAAGATTCTTCGTGACGTCTAAAAGTTATGCAAGCTTGTGATGAAGCGGCCACAGGTAGAAGATAAGGAAAAGATGTTAGGAACCTTTGAGCATAAGGTCTAACATCTATATGAGGAGGAAAAGAATTTTCCTTATGATCGATGTATAAAGTTTCTTCTAGCTCGATGTCGTCTTTATATCGATGACTTTGATTATCAGAAGAAAAGTCATTCTTTCGATAAACTTGACAACCATATACTCGAAAAGGAAATCTTTATTGATATCAAAAAGTACAGAATGATCATATTTACATCATTTACGATTTGACTGCTACGTCTCGAATTAATCATCAGTGGACCATTATCCGTCTTCTACGTAGATTTGCCAAGATTGACAATCAATGGTGGTTCTGGATCATTTGTACAAGAAGTACGCCCTTTGACCTTGATCATAAAAGGTTGAACTTGGCTCTTAGCAGAAATATTTGTTGATTCCTCAGAAGAAGTTTGAGTTCTTCCTTTAACCTTGATTATCAGAGGTTGATCATTAACAGATTAGGATTGGATTCGTCCCTTGACTATGATCTTCAAAGGTTGCTCCTCTCGTGGATCTTCACTAATAGACTGATCCTCAGTAGGTGGTTGATTTTCAGCCATGTCTGATATCTCTTTCACATGCTCTTGTTTATAAAGCCTTGAATCAGAAAAATAGGCTTCGACACCCTTGAAGGAATTGATATCAGCAAACTCAGTCTTCACAACTCCTTGGGAATCCACATACTTGAAGTATTGGTGGAGAGTTGAAGGTACAATATTATGCGCATGAATCCACGGTCTCCCCAAAAGGATATTATAGGAGACGTCTGAGTTGATAACATAGAAAGTTACCGTGGTTCGAAGATTACCAATCTGAATCTGTAGACGAATCTTCCCCAATGGCTTGCTCTTGCCAGAGTTAAAACCGACTATCGTAGTACTAGTGTAAGTCAAATCACTAGTAGGGATCCTCAGGGGTCTTAGCATACTCTGAAGAATTATGCTAATTGAGGATCCGAGATCAATGTAAATCCTGTCAATTTCAGTGGATCCAATATACCCGGTGTAGCACAAAGGCCTATCGTGCTTGTTATGCTTCAACAGCATATCTTTTTGTGTAAAGGTGATGTTGGGAATTGCTTCCATCACACTATGACATTGTAGACATGACACTGGTATATTATCAGGAGTCTTGAGTTGAGCCAAGCATGAATCTGCTTGAAGTAAAGCTTCACTCAAAGTCTCTCTGTTTTCTCTGGAAAGACGAAGCAACTCAAATATAGATAGTCTAACCGGAGTATTGGCTAACTGAGCTAGAATATCGAATTTGTAAGGCTTCATTACTACCCCCTGACTGGAAGCAGACTTCAATGGGACGTCGAAGCGTACTGCTTTCTGTTTCCCCTTTTCAACCACAGAAGGTTTAGCAGGAACAGAAGAGGATTGAGTTGGTAGTTTCTCCACTACATCTTCAGCTTCTTTGGAGGATCCCTCATAGTTTTTATGGTACTCTTTTCCAGATCTTGTCCCAGCAAAAGATTCTTCTTCAGACTCAGGAGAAGGAAGTACCATATTACAGGATTTTGTCTTCCCTTTCTTAGCCTTCTTCTTATGTGGATTGTTATGAGGAGCTTCAGAACCCAATCGAAGAGTGGAATTTTGACTTTGAATCTGTAAAGGAAGTCGTATTCCTTTATCATAATTCAAACCTTCTGCCTTTTGAAAGTCATAACCCATCTTCTTCATGAGATGAACAGACTGCTGACTATACAAGTGAGTGGACAGTAGACTTTAACCAAATGGTTCCTCAGAGGAAGAAGAAGAGATCTCTGTATCCACATAAGAATGAGGAATAGATGTCTCTATAACTACAGGAGGAGAAGGATTCGGGATACGAGGAGAAATCCCTGTCGGAGCTTTTTCATAAGCAGCAAAGATTTGTTGTGCCCGATATAAAGGAACACTATTCATGGCTAGCCACTGCTGATGAGTAAGCTTGAGCTTGGTAGGAGGAGCTAGACTTGGACGACAGATGTTCAGTCTTTTCAGTCTATCTTCTAAAGGAAGGCCATCCCATAGGTGATTCGAGTCATCAGGATCTGGAATAACATGGGAAATCATGTTGCAGGTTCTGACTTTCTTGTCCTTCTTGGATTTTGAAGTTTTATCTTCACTTTCCAACTCAGGCACTAAGTCAGGATGTACCCACATGATTTCACCATTCTTTAGTGTAAGCGGCAGTAATCCTGTATCTTCTTCTCTGGCAGGCGAGATATTCACGATCTTCATCGTCGCCTTCGGAATTGGGATAATTCCATCTGGGACCTGATGTGGAGGAAAATCTCCGAACTGAAGAGAAACCATATTGGTTGTAACCGTATGGTCATCATTGGTTAAAGCGATAGCACCGCCATTTATCAGCTCCTGGATTTTCTTTTTTAAGACATAGCAAGCACTGGTAGGATGATTAATGTATCTATGATAGATACAATATTTGGGATTATTAGTTAGATTCACCTTATTAGGCCTCTTTGGTTCCGGAATCTGAAGTTTACCACTCTTTACCAGGCACTGAAATATCCCTGGGATATCACTCTCATCAAAAGAGTATTCTTCCTTTGGCCTGGAAGATTCCTGACTATTCGGTATCGTTTTATTCTTGGAAAGATTAACCATGAGGGTATCTTTTCCCTTCACATTACGATTGCCGGTGTTATTACCAGGATTACTTTTCTTTCCTCTATCATTTGAGGCAAAAATCATCCCATGCTCTCGAGCCAACCTACCATTGGTCTCGGCAGAAACTGCTGCTATAATAAATGAAGCCCAATCTGAGAATTAGGAACCTGTGAAAATAGCGATGGATGGTCGTAGATTCATCTTGCATGTATCAATCAACGCTGAATTTGGCATACCAGGAGGCATCTTTAAAGTAGCTTGTCGGAAACGTTCGATGAACGTACGAGTATCTTCTTTCTCCTTTTGTTTGATTTCTATCAAGGAAGACATGTTCATGTCCATACCTCCTTCATAGAAATGGGAGAGAAACATTGCCTTGAATTCGTCAAATGACGAAATAGAATTATCGGGTAAACTACGATACCAGTCGTAAGCTGAACTTGTCAGGCACCCGATGAACACTCGAGTGAGAAGAGCATTATTTTTCTGCAAGTGTACAGTCATAATATCAAAATAATTGATATATTCACTGGGAGATACTTTTCCATTTAACAAAACCATAGATTGTGGCTTGAATTTCGGTGGAAAGGGTACATCATTCCAATGAGGAGGATAAGGTTGCTTGATCCCTAACCTCTGGAGTTGATCTTTGTGCCTCAAAACTTCGAACTGTGCTTTGAGCTCACGCACTGCTTGAATGGCTTCACTGGTTTGTGGAAGCACATTTGATTGAATGGTTGTTGGATGTACCATAACCCCCACTGAAGGTGGTACATCTTCAGGAATAATGGGATCTGGAGATGCAGAATTCTGATTAACAGTCGGCTCTTGAGTATTCAAAGGTATTTCAGCCCCTTGACTATCTTGAGTTTGTGCTGCTACTGGTACTGGTGTTATTACCGTCGGCTGAGCAGTTTGCTGATTCAAAATTATCTGATGCATACTTCGCACCATGTTAAGCATATCTTTCAGTGATTGCTCAACGGCAGTGAGACGTTATTCTATATTAGCAGATGACGTCTCTGGTTCATCTCCAACAGCGTAGGATTCAACCTCTCGTGAAGATACGGAAGGATTTGTATAGAAGTATGAATCCACACTATCGGTATCAGACTTAAAAGATTGAGTACCCCCAGCTTCTGAATCAGAAGTCTGCAATTGCCTTTGTCTTCTTCATCGAGTATTCTGATATAATCCTTCAAAGGAATCAAGAAGTCTGTTGAATTGTTGTTGACCTAGAGTTTGGGACATGTTCCGTCTCGGACGTCGTCCTCTGTTAGTATGAGATGCCATGTTGACTGATGCATATGACAGCTCATCTTCTTGGTCTTCAGCTTGATGTTGAAGCGAACTAAAACTCAATCGATCAAAAACTGACCATTTTGAAGCTGAATAACAACAATTAATCACAACCTGGTGATATTCACAATGATGTTTTTCTTGGGGGAGCGTCACCAGAGATTGTGAATTCTTACGCTTTTGTATGAGCAATTCACGTAAGTCAGAAGGAGTGGAGGGAATATTCTTCTTTATCACATTAGGGGTAGAAAAACGTTTAGTACCCTGTGTGTAAAGAAGATTACTAGCAGCATTCGCAGAACCAAATTGTACATTTCTACGCGTTTGGAGTTGTGTGCGTAAATTTTGAGATTTTTGGGCACGAAGGACTCCATCTTCATGGCGCATGATTTGCAAGTTTGGTACTTTGCATAAAGCAGTATAAGAAGGTTGTTGGTGTAGGACAGAAGTTTTACCAACAACATTTTTATGCTGTATGCATTTAGGTACATTCACATTAGATGTGCAAACATCGTTGTGAATTTTATCTACACTGTCACAGACAGGGGACTTGCCTTTACGCGAAAAATATAAAAATTGATTATCTACCACGTCACAGACGGGAGATTTTGTTTTACGCGAGGAGCATAATTTGTGTGTGTCTACCACGTCACAGACGGGAGACTTATTTTTATACTCAGAAGCATTAGAATCTGCCACATTACAAATGGGAGACTCATTCTTTTACCTTGAACGTAAAACTTGGTTTTTACCCAGTGGGCGTAAAACCTGGTTCTTACACAGTGGGCATAGAACCCGATCATCTACACCGTCACAGACGGGAGACAAATTGTCACACTTAGAGAGCGACGTCGAAGTAAGGACTGCCTCGTTATAAACGGGAGCCCCTACGATAGGAGAGGGAAGAATTCCCTTGTTATCAACAGCAACAGAGAGATCAGAGGCTATTTTGGATTTAGGAATCCAAACTTTTCGTGCTTTGCGAGACTTTTGAACATTGGAGCAGCGAGAACCACCCCCAGTTCGGAGCATTTCTTTGTAGGCAGTCTGGTCGAAGTGCACAACCAGAGTCTTCTTGGTCGCGCCGACCGAAACGTCATCATATTGAGCAATTGCCTCCTCGTCAGAGGAGAAGGAAATCCCCAGCTGAGTTGCCATTTTTGTTTCACTTAACAAAATGCCTTGAAGAATTGGCTTTTGAAAATAAAACGAGAAAAAGTACAAGAAGTACAAATTTGATTATGGGGAAGTATTGCTATGGAAGTCTGATTCGTAAATGATCACTTTGTTCCTTGGACCATATGATGATGATGAAGATCACTGCTTGAAGTAGAACAACTGGAAGAACTAAGTCACCAGAAAGGTATCGACGCACTTGGGCACTGATGGCGAGGCCGAATGCTTTCCTGTTTTGCTTCACTCTGTTCTGATAGAAAAGTTGAAGAAGAATGCTCTGGAGAATCAAAATCTCTAAGTTCTGATCTCTGTATTCTCTCCTGTCTCTCTCTCTCTTCTCCATGTCTGTCTCTGTCTGTCGTTGTGAGAAAAATAAGTCTACTTATAGACTTGGGCTCTTGTGCGTAAAAACTCAGCAAAAGTTCCATCTTTACGCTAACAACTGCCACCCATGATCGAAGCCATCCTCTGCATATATTGACGTGTGTCCCATCACTTCAGTAAGGATAGGATGCATGTACACACGTTCTTCGAGAAGAGTGGCATAAAAGCCACGTAAGCAAACCACGTTCCAAACTGGTGGAGGAGAATAGGGCATAAAAATAGCCCCAATGTACTCTGAGCGTAAAGCAGTAGATTTGGTGTAAAATGGCCTTGACATAGACTTCCCGCGTAAAGTGGTTATTAAATAACCTTGAGCGTAAAAGCAGCTCAAATAGACTTTACGCACACGTCGACTGTTGAGCGTAAAGGCTCGTATAATCTTCGTGCGTAAAAGAAGCCGTAGTGTGAGCGTAAAGTAACTCAATCCACACACTAAACGACAACATTGGTCTCTGTGTAAAAACAAATCCTTTTGTGATATATGCCATCATTAATATCTCCATGTCAGAGTTTGCATTAAATGCGAGATTTGACAGCTTTATCCAGCGTAAAAGTGGCTGCTCTGTCCTTGGCGTAAAATCATGGATGTAGACCCGAGCGTAAAATGATCAGCCTGCTTAGGCGTAAAGCGATTAGCCTAGTCTTGGGCGTAAAGAGATTACCCGCTCTGCTAGGCGTAAAGCAGATCACTTATGAATGAGATGACTCTTTCTTTGAAGCACTTTTTACGCTCCTACAGTCATCGTCAACTGCTGCTGCAACAGTGCGACGGCACAAGAAAGCCGGCAGTCCGTATTTCAAAGACTGCGACAGCCCTCTTCAGAAGACGAGGCACTTTCCGTCGTATCTTGTAACTCTGCTCGGAAAGTCCCCACTGATGGAAGGAGGAAAAAGACAAATGTTCCCAGCCCGAAAATCTCAACCACTGCGACTAAAAGACTGTCGTCTAAGCGGGTGCCTACCACCGGAGTTTTCCAAGGTACTCGCTCTAAGACGAAATCTGCTACAGTGGGAGATTCGTCGTCCATAACGCAGGGGGTTGCTGAGGCTGGGGGTAGCACCCCTCCGAGCCTCCACAGCAACCCAATGTTCCAAGAAGACGAGCCGGGGGAGACAACTCTCCCATCAGATGTAGCAAATCTCGACGTCCCCGATGACATCCACAACTTCCAAGACGAGGCGAACTCAGAGATTGGGGGTACTGTTCCTTCTGAGTCTGAATTAGAAGAGAACATACCTACATACCCCGATGACTTCTCACTACAGGGGTACGATTCGGAGGGCGCTTCCTCCACCGCTTCGTCTACCTCTCCTCATGTAAAAACGGTATTCATGACAAACAGCAACCAAGGTGGTTCCAGTGATCGCCAGCGCATCGACAGTCTCGAAGCCATATTGCTTGCTTTGGTCAAGTCTGTAGACGAGATTAAAGCGCCCTTCCAACTCTGCAAGGAGGAACGCCTGGCCCAACCAGTACGGGTCCCGCAGTGAATGCAGACTCGAATTCGGCGGCACCAAACCCGGGCAATAATCCTCCGGAAACAACGGCCCCCACCACCATGGACGAAGCCCGCGAAGTAAGAAGAGAGGTCCAAGAGCTCCGAGCCATGTTCCACGCTCGAGAGAATTCTCAAGACCTCAGAATACGGCAACCATACCCCGCTGCATGGAGGGATGTGCCATTCCCACCAAGATATAATCCATTCAATATCAATCCCTATGATGGCAAGACCTCAGCAAGTCGGTACATCACTTACTTCGAGGTCACCACCGACCATCTGCCCCATGACGATGATATTCTCACACGATTATTCGTCGGGGCATTGGAAGGAGTCGCCTTCGACTGGTATCGCAATCTGCCGGACAACTGCATCCACTCCTTCGCCGGCTTCAAGCACATGTTCTTGGAGAGATTCTACGAAGTAGGGCAGGACATCACCATGTCCACCCTCATGGACGTCGTCCAAGGGGAGAAGGAGCTGACAAGGAACTACATTAAGCGGTTCCGCCAAACCGCCATGAAGCTGCCCTCCGGAAATCTTGATTCCTTCTTGATTAAAATTTGCCAAAAGAGACTGCTTCTAACGATCAGTCTCTGGATGGGCGAAAGTCAATTCAAGGATTGGAAGACGTTCATTATTAGCGCCACAAGCGCGGAAGAACGATTGAAGAAGGCTCGCCAATTAGGGTTGCACATCTCGGACGGAGAGAACAAGGGCAAACGTCCTAACACCAACAACAACAATAGGGGTAATTCCTCCAACAATCGAGACAGCAGGGGCAAGCAGGCTATGGTGGCCGACACGGCACAAAAACTTATGCCAAAGCCAGCAGACAAACAATGGCCACAGATCACGTACTCCTTCGAAGACGGTCATGTCAAGCCCATCTTGGACATGCTCATACAAGGGGATAGAATTCAGCTTCCTCCACCAAGATAAGAACCGCGGCCGACAGAGATTGAGAATCTAAAGTACTGCCATTATCATCGCTACGTCCACCATGCTACACACGACTGCTACCAGCTGAAACGGTACATCCAAAACCTCATCGATTCGAACGCTTTGGCCATCGATTTCGAAGAGGTAACGGTGGCAGCCAATATGGTGTCGGTACAATTCGGCAGCTTCCCTCCGACGGAAACTCAAGACGGGGTGGTCCCCATCCCTCTAGCGACAATGGAGATTGCTAATCTTCTACCTCCCCGAGACCAGGCTGCTGGTCTAGTGCCCCTCACCACATCACGAGGGGAGGTCATGTGGATCCATCCAGATTTGGTATCGAAAGTGACTCGGCCCATATCATCTTTTACCTGCAAGAAAAAGAGTAGAAAAGTCATATCCTGTCGCACGATCTCGACAGATATCGAAGAAGCTACAGCCGTCATCACGCGGTCTGGAGCGCAATCCTAACCTGTGGTTGACAACCCAGCTGAAAATCATCAACCCACTACGACTGATGCTCCGGGACCGGCTCAACCTTCGACGACCGACAAGCCTAGGCCGAGGGAGACTCGTTTTGACAAATCCCTCCGAAAAGAGGCATCACAGGGGCTGGAGAAGCCCTACAACTTTGACATATTAGCACAGTTGGCCAACACACCGGCCAAGTTATCATTATACGAGCTCCTGAGACTCTCCAAGGATGTTCGCGCAGCTTTGAGCGATGCACTCCAAAATGTCGACGCATACCTGGCTCAAGTTAACCCGCCTGCGGATCTCCAAGACAGCGCTTGCACGGTAGCAATGCCTAACATCATCTTCACTCCGCAGGACATGCTCATCAAAACTAATCTGCACGATCGCCCGCTATACTACATCGGATACATCGACGATGTGAAGGTGGACCGGATGCACATAGATCCTGGCTCTTCCATAAGCATCATCCCGAAGGGTCTGCTACATCATCTCCACATCCCAATGCATTGCCTGACACCCACAAGTACCGCCATCAGCGGTTTCAATTCGGGCAGGAGCTACCTAATCGGGAAGATTCGTTTGAAGTATCAGATTGGCGATCTCCAATCCGAAGTCACCTACTACGTCATAGATGCAGACACTTCTTACAACATCCTCTTGGGGTGTCCATGGATACACGATTACATGATCGTGCCTTCCACGCTACCCCAGTGTTTCAAATATGTTGACAAACACGGCTTCTTGAGGACAGAATTTGCTGATATCGATCCCTTCAAAGGGGTCGGATCCTACTACTCAGACTCCTGCCTATACAAAAAGTCAAAGAGGCACCTTGATGAAGGAGATGTACGAGCTCATACCGAGACAGCTACAGGATCAGAAGAACCTCTGACGATCCACCTCTAAGCTCGCAAACCGGGCAGGTCCGTACCCCTTACTGCCACTCTACGGAAGGACGCGATCAGACTCTCGGCGCAGGAGGAGCAGATGATAATCCGGCTGGCAAGGTCCGGCCAAGTGCCGAGACCCACAACGGGGCCACTAACAATCAGACTGCCGAGAGTCGGTCAACCCCAAACGGAGAAGCTCAATCCCTCCGATAGGCCACTGACGATACGCCTTCCCAAGAAGGGTCGTCACCCCGATGCAAGATATGACACTTCTAACGAACCAGCCACTCCTCGCTCCACATCAAGTACCAAACTGGGGGTCACTAGTCTGCCAACAACTCCACGCTCTGCTCCATCAGCTGAACCTCTGACAATCAAGCTGCCCAGGGCATCCTCTCAGTCTTCATTTACACAGGGGGTAGCCGAAAAGGAACCGGAGCTAGCCAAGTATGTGGCTACCCACACTGATGTTCCCTCCGCTGATGATGTAATCCCCCTAGAAAATATACCTTACTTCATCAATAAAGGGTTATCTTTGAACTACACCGAGCTCAATAAGCTATGTACAATGTATGCTATGGAACACGGTATAGGCACTCACCTACACACACAGGTGACAAATGTGTACACCGCGATCCAGCTTACTCCAGTAGAAGACGCTTACCGAATAATCGAGGGAGGGGACCATCTAATCATCTTCGGCCGGAAGGACGACCCGCATCCCTTCACCATAGAGGAAGCCGACCTCGGGTCAGATGCCGGAAGACTGCCTCTGTATCTTTATAGCCCCCAATCCAAATATCTCATGCAGAAACAGGGGTATGATCTGGAGACGACGCCAGGTTTGAACTACGGCACTGGGCGACGATTACCTTTGAAGCCGCCAGTCCCGGCGGGCAAACCACGGGACTACTATAGCAAAACTCGATGCGGGTTAGGGTATATAACGCCTACTATGACCCCAGAGAGTTCAGATGAAGAATGTGACTGGCAGTCACATTCAACCGGGTCACCAACTTCTGACTCGGATACCAGCATCGGAGACGTGTTCAGACAAGTCTTGTCAATCAACATGGCATTCGCCGACACTTACGAAGAAGACGAAGACATCCCCGAGATCCTCGAACTAGAGCCGTGGGCCCAACAATTAGATACACAATGGGAAAAATGGTTCGAACTGAGAGAACCTCCTACTGAAGATGAAGTCATACAGGTTGACCTCGGCAGCGAATCTTCTCCAAAACCAATTTTCGTCAGTAAAAGCCTAGCAGACGAAGAGCGGAAGTCGCTGCTAGAACTTGTCAGAGAATACATTGATGTGTTCGTCTGGAGCTATGAAGACATGCCAGGGTTAAATCCCGACATTGCTCTTCATAAACTCAATATTCGGCCGGATGCGAAGCCAGTCAAGCAACAACAGCGACGCTTCCGCCCAGGCATCATGGATGCGATCGAAGCCGAAGTCAACAAACTGATAGCTAGCGGCTTCATTCGTGAGGAGCAACATCCCGATTGGGTTTCCAATATAGTGCCCGTCCTCAAGAAGAATGGAAAGATTCGAATCTGCATCGACTTCCGCAATCTGAACGAGGCGTGCCCCAAAGATGAATTCCCCCTTCCTATCACAGACATCATGATCGACAATACCTGCGGCTTCGAACGTATGTCATTCATGGATGGTTTCTCGGGGTACAACCAAATCAAAATGTCTCCTGACGACGAAAAGCATACATCATTCCGAACACCAATTGACACGTACTGCTACATAGTCATGCCTTTCGGTTTGAAGAATGCCGACGCCACATATCAAAGAGCCATGAGCATCATCTTTAGAGACCACTTACGCAAGACAGTGGAGTGCTATGTTGACGATATAGCCATTAAGAGTCGCTGCAAGGGAGACCATCTGCAGGATCTAAGGTCGGTATTCGACCTAATGCGAGCGCACAATTTTAAAATGAACCCTACGAAGTCTTTTCTGGGCGTATCCAGCGGAAAGTTCTTGGGCTTCATCATCACTGCACAGGGTATCCATGTAGACCCTGAGAAGACGAAAGCAATCATGGAGATGGGTCCCCCGAGAAATCTTCGCGAACTCAGAGGCCTTCAAGGGAGGCTAGCTTACATCAGGAGGTTCATTTCCAACCTCTCCGGGCGATGTCGACCATTCACCCATCTCATGAAGAAAGGCATCTCATTCGTATGGGATAAAGAATGCCAGCGCGCCTTCGACAGCATCAAAGAATATTTGTCGAACCCTCCAGTCCTCGTGGCCCCGGTTTCTGGAAAACCATTCCTGCTCTATGTACGAGCAATAGAACATTCCCTCGGGGCTCTGCTGGCACAAAACAACGACGAAGGCCATGAGCAAGCCATATATTACCTCAGCCAAATGATGATTGGGCCAGAGCACCGATACACCGCTGTGGAGAAGGAATACCTTGCCCTGGTGTTTGCCATTCAGAAAATATGGCACTATGTCACCGGACAAACGATATATGTGATCTCACGAGTCAACCCTTTCATGGTCCTCATGACTAAACCAGGGGCACTCAGCTCTCGTCTCGCTACATGGGCAATATTGCTGTTCCCTTATCATATGATCTTCGTCCCACAAAAGGCAGTCAAAGGTCAAGCCCTGGCAGACTTCTTAGCAGCCCACCCAGGCTCGGAGTCCTCCAGAATATATGAAGAGATCCCAGATGAGGTCGTCGACTCGCATGCAACCTCTCACGATGATATATGGCGAATGTTCTTTGACGGTACTTCGAGGACCGGACCTAAAGGCAATATCGTCGTCGGAGTCGGGGTAGTGCTGGTCTCCCCTTCCGGATTGGTGATTAACCGCACTTATTCCCTCATAGAACCCTGCTCTAACAATGTGGCCGAGTACAACGCTCTGGTCATTAGCCTCCAACTTACAAGAGAGCTGGGGGTAGAATACCTTGAAGCATACGGCGATTCCCAACTAATCGTCAATCAGATCCGGGGCTCATACGAGGTCCGCCACGAAGACATGATCCCTTATCACCAAATAGCGATTGACATCATCTCGTCATTCGAGGGGTTCTTCATCGAACATGTCCCCAGACTCTGAAATATCGAAGCTGATGCCCTAGCTGGTCTTGCCGTTTCCCTAGCAGTTCCGAACTATGATCGCCAATCAGTAGATGTGATAGGCCACGAACTGGCCTATCCCAAGAACAATGTGCAATTCGTGATGAGTTATTCCGTCCAGACGATCAATGATGCCCCAGACTGGAGACAACCATTCATCGACTTCGTCGTCTACGACATCCTGCCCGAGGACCCAAAGGAAGCCACTTCCATCAGACGGCGTTCTCTCAGATTCTTCTACGATACAGAGACAAAAATGATGTATCGCCACTCCTACGACGGATTACTGCTTCGGTGTCTGTCAAACACAGAAGCCAAAAAAGCCGTACGAGAAGCTCATGACGGTGTCTGCGGGGCCCACCAGCCCGGTCATAAATTGCAAGACCGTCTTCGCCGAATGGGCTACTATTGGCCCACGATGGTAGCAGATGCAATAGATTATGCTAGAAAATATAAAGCCTGCCAAGTCCACGCGGACTTCATTCACCAACCATCCGAATTTCTACATCCGACAGTGGCGTCCTGGCCATTCGAAGCATGGGGAATAGATATCGTTGGTCCAATTACCCCACCTTTCTTCCGAGGACATCGCTTCATACTTGCGATTACTGATTACTTCTCCAAATGGGCGAAAGCTGTCCCACTCGCAGAAGTCAAGACTTCAAACATGATAAGCTTCCTTAAGCATCACGTCATCTACCGCTTTGGACTGCCCTAAAGGATCATCCATGATAATGGTCCGCAGTTTGTAAGCCACGCTTTCTATCGATTTTGCGATAAGCACCGTATTCAGAATATTGCTTCGACACCGTACAACCCGGCAGCGAACGGGTTGGCAGTGGCATTCAACAAAACAATCATCAGACTCCTCAAGAAGTTTGTCTCCTCCAACAAACGCGACTGGAACGAGGAGCTCGGCGAGTGTTTATGGGCGTACCGTACTACAGTCCGAACAGCTACCGGGAACACACCATTCTCTCTAGTATACGGAAGTGAGGCAGTTCTCCCATTAGAGACTCAAATACCCTCACTCTGCGTCGCCCTCACTTATCAATTGACGACGGATGACAACTACCGGCGTCGACTACAAGAGTTGGAGGCCTTAGATGAAAAGTGCCTCCTAGCTCGGCAAAGGATCGAGCTATACCAAGCACGCATCTCAGAAGCCTTCAACAAGAAGGTCAAAATCAGAACATTCCAAGTGGGCGATCTTGTTCTGGCAGTCCGGAGGCCAATGGTCATGACTCACAAGACCGCCGGCAAGTTCCAGCCAAAATGGGAAGGTCCATTTGTCATCGAGGCCGTGTTCTCCAACGGTGCTTACCACCTCGCTAAGCAAAATGGAGACTTGCTCATGTTGCCCGTCAACGGCAAGTTCCTAAAGAAATATTATGTCTAAACAACATTCTCCAGATTAAGTCACGTACCCGTTGGTACCACTGAACTCACCCTCATAGTTTTCCAGATTTTCGAGTCATGTACCCGCTGGTACCGCTGAATTCACGCTCACCATTCTCCAGATTCTCGAGTCATGTACCCGCTGGTACCTCTGAACTCATATCTCGGTCACTCTTTCAGGTAGCAAGTCAAGTATGATCATACCTCTGAACTTTCTTCTTGAAGGAGATCCTCCCTCATGATCCCATACCCGCACTAACAGTGCACAAAAAGGGTAAACGATCCACAAATTTCCAAAATGGCTATGTCTTCATTACCTCTGAGCCGTTTCACTTCCGCCAAAAACAAATCACCCCTACCTAGAACTTCCATGTCCTCATTACCTCTGAGTCGTTCTATGTACCCCCTCTTCATTGAGCCTACTCCTGTCATGTCCTCATTACCTCTGAGTGGGAAGGCTCCGTAGAAGAAACCTCCATACTCGTCATGTCCTCATTACCTCTGAGTAAGTATGTCAGTTCCCTTTCAACCTATTATCTGTACCCACAACCGGAGTACGACAAGGATAATAGGTCCATAAATGTCCTCTGTTGACCACAAATGTCCTCTGTTGACCACAAATGTCCTCTGTTGACCACAAATATCCTCCGTGAAGTCACTCCTGCCATGTCCTCAATACCTCTGAGCAGGAAGATTCCATGATAAAACCCTCATGCTTGTCATGTCCTCATAACCTCTGAGCAAATATGTTGGTTTCCTTTCATCCTATTATCCGTATCCTAAAAACAGGGTACGCCAAGGATAATAGGCCCACAAATATCCTCTTCTAAGTTTCTTAGCATAAGCCCACCATCTCACCATGCCCCGGGAGTCCAGCTGCTCTACGGCATTCTTTTTTTCAATACCAAGAGCACCCTTGACCACTTTGCCATGGCTGTTTCAGATATCCTAATCAAACTTGTTATCCGTACCTAAAACCAAGGTATGCCATGGATAACAGGTCCACAAATAAGTGCCCTAGATGGGAAAAACATAACCACAATATCACAGGTATAACAAGCAATGCAAATGAAGGATAGAATGAAAAGTACTCTTTATTTGAAGGAAGAAAAAAGTATTACATATTTCGGGACCACGTCCCTTTCAAAAAGAAAAAGAAAAGAAGAAACAAAAGAAAAGCCGACTACATTTCAGCATTACTCAATTCTAGGAGGCGGTTTCTCACTGAGGTGGTCCCCCGCTCAATCCGTTGCCGAGCCCGACGCTCGGCCTCCTGGAATAACCGCTCCTCATTGTCCAAGCCCAGGAGCGCCTGGCAGTCGTCTTCCATTTTCTTCAAGGCAGTCTTCAGGTCAGTCGAAGCTTGATTAACCCTGTCAGCCTCCTGAACAATTAGCCCCCTGTCATTTCGGGCAGCCTCAAGTTCAGACTCCAAGAAAGTCAACTTCTTCTGAAGCGCAAGGATCTGCTCCCGTGTCTCAGTAATCTCACGAGAGACAGACTCCTCCCGAGCTGTGACGTTTTCATTCGCGTAACTCTATTGATCATACTGATCAGATAAGTCGCAGAGATCCTTCAGTATGGCCGGCCTGGTCTTATCCCGAGCAGCTCTGGTCCTCTCTATAACAGCGATAAGGGAACCCCGCTCCTCGTTTATAACAGCAGACAGATCAGCCTGCCGTAATACCCGAAGCTCGGCTACCAGCTGATCAGTCTCCAACAATTTCGCCTCCAGAAGTGCAGCCATCCCTGCATCACCAGAAAGATTCCTAAGGATATTAATTTGACCCTGGGCGCATTGCTGGGTCAAGGTGAAGGAGGTCCCTCTTTCCACAGCGGCCTCGATTCCCCTCTTTAAATGACGATAAAAACTGGCAACCACGTCCTGTAACGCGTCGTCCAAAACTTCTGCAGAGTATGGCGTCAGAGGAAGCGTGGACGGCAACGTCGGAGAAGTAACGCTAGAGCTTGCCACCAGAGGAACAGAGTCTGAGTAGAAAGATGCGTGAATGGTGACTAACTCGTCTTCCGCCGCCCAGAGAGCCTGGACACTCGGTAGGGCAGAAAGGTCCATTCTCGGGGCCGCTGGAGCAGACGATGACGCAAGGACCATCGTTTCCTGCCCTGACTGCCCCGATACCTGGCCCGCTAAACTCGAGCCCCAGAAGGCCCATCAAGAAGAGCCGGATGGTGAGGGGGTACACCCCTCTCCACCAGTGCCCCTTCGGCTGGGTTTGTCTCAACAATGTCCATCCTCGGCACTGGAGAGGCAAGACTTGTAAGCCCAGAATGACAATCAATCGACGTGACCAGAAGGACGTGATGATAGAGCAGATAGGCTTCCTTACAGGTTAAGATTCGGCTAATCTTACCAGGGAGGAGCATGAAGGCTGCAGCACATCCACAGCTGGCATGGTCCCCTCACCCGCGATCCCCGAGTTAAATTCAGCCGCGTCCTCTGTCCCCGCCACCTCGAAAGGGGATACAAATCGATCGGCATCATCTTGAAGAGGAACGGGCTCACGGGAGTCCCCATCATCCTGGGTCACCACCTCGGCATCTTGAAACTCTTTTTCTTCTCCTGACACCTAAAAGAGAGAACGAAGGTGATTAAAATTGAAGCTAGAAGGAAAGAAGGAAGAAGAAATCGAGAGCGGTTTGGTTACCTCTGACGCAGGGTTGACTTCTTCTCCACTTTCTCTTATGGCTAGCTGGCGGTGCCTGGTCGCAACCAGCTTTCGAAAACGAAAAATACCGCCAACAGGAGAAACTTGCCTGCTAAATTTCAGAGTAGGGCCAGGCGCAACGGGTGACTGATCCCCCAAAATTACATCTGACAAAATAGGCAGCTGATCCACCTCTGCGTTTGCCACTGGAAGGATAGAGTCATCTCTATCATACTCGTTGCCTTCATCACCCTCAGCAGCGAAATCCAAATCTGGTATTTTGACCCTAGTCTTTCTCTTCTTGGACCCTTGACATCCTTCCTCCAAGCCGGTACCAACAATAAAACTGGCACCTGGGTTAAAACCGACCGGGGGTTTGTTCGCCATGACATGATATAAAGCCGCCATGTACAAGATCTCCACTGATGCCTTAATGGCAGGGACCGAGAAAATGGTACGGGTATGGAATGTATCATAGTATTTCCAAGCCCTGATACCATCAAGAAGGCTACCTTCAAAACTCAGATAAGAGCTGGGGTTGTCTAGGCAAAGTTGGCTGTATCCAAACTGACGGGCAAACCTGCTGGGCAGATAAGGCTCCAGAAAAACCGTATTGCGGTTACGATACACTAGATGTGCGGGGCGGATGTTTTGCAGCCACAGGAGCATCTGGCCATCCAGAAGTTGAGGAGGCACAATACCGTCAAGATGCACAGCCTCTATGTCCTTCGCAGCAAAGCGAGGGACGGATACAAAAATATGATACATATCCGCCCTCGCCAAGGCCATCCGGCAAGCCCGCATGGTCTCACACTCCCAAGGCTCATCACGGTAACGGAAGATAAATGCGTCATCATCAGTTACACCATCTTCAGATCCCGGTCTCATCAAAGACGGATAATGCATCAGCAGCCACCCCATCAAATAGAGATAGGGAAACTCGGTGCGTTCAAAATCCTTGGTCACGTCGCAAGCGATGACCTTAGATGTGAAGGTGCGAAGTCCACGATGGATGCTGCATACCATGGCCGGGAGGAGATCTAGCCTGATTCGCAAAACTAACTTCACCGCCGGGAGGATGAAGTTACGACTAATTCTCTCAATAGAACCAGTCCTTCCGGAGACTACACAATTTCGCAGCCATATCATCAAAAACCCCGCCAGGAGCACCTTCTCCGACAGCTCATGGGTATCCTGGTAAAAGTAACCAAAAGAGTCAGTCTTACTTCCGAATCTGTCACTGGCAGTGGCCACTCTCTTAGCCGACGACACCAAGTCTTTAACCGCTTCCCGCGATCGAGGGCGACGAGAGGTAACTTGACCTGAGGCATCTGTCGGGAAAAGATAGTGCACCCAGTCCTTGGTGTGGGGAGCATTCCCTTCCGAGTTGCTATCCTTTCGGGCTATCTGATGACAGGTGCTATAGTGGCACGATATCTCTTGGTAGAGAGCCACGAAGCCGGGATACCGTCGTTCCAAATTTTCGAGCTCCTCATTAGTGGGAGTATACGCTTCAAAAGCTTCGTTCCCCCAAGGAAGCTTGGAGACCGCGTGCATTTCATGGAGCGCAAGTCCTATTTCCTGTACGGGTGTATAGAAGGTTCCCGTACGGCAGTTATACATCTCTAGCAGAGACATGAACAACTTCTTGTTTATGGACAAGCCATGGCTGGTACCTCGGATAGCATGGTAAAGGCCAATCTCACACAAAAAGGCCTCATACTTCTGTTAGATCCACATGGACAGATTGGTCCACGAGGGAATAGGATGTACCCAACTGGGGAGCATCAACCGGCCAACGGGATAGGAGCCCTTCCGAGCAAGTTGATTTATAAAAGTATCAGCGGTAGAAAATGTGAAGTTGGGGCCCGCCACATTCAAGAAAGTACCTGGGTCCAATCCCATCACAGAACAGCTGGTATACACCTTGCCGGCAGTCACTGACTTCAGACTGCTGTTATAATAGATGCTTCCCACAAACATCCCACCTCGGGTAGGGGTTAAAGTCTCCTCCATCTTCCGATCCAATGGGAGCATATTGAACCAAGATAATGGGAAGTGTCGCTCCATTTAGGGGATGCGGATCGCCATCCCGTTAGAGACAAAACTCTAATTCTCAGACACCTCCAGAACATGACTGTTCTCCACAGTCTAGGCGCCTCCAAAAAAGAACGCAGGCTTCAAATATTCCCCTTCAAATTTCCCGGAGTTCATCATAGCGTTAAGAAAATGGAAAGACTGATTCTTGATGGCATTTAGTCTAGCTGAGGGTTCGTCACTTGGAAACTGATCCGCCATATGCTGAACAATATGGTCGTACCTATAACCCAGAGCAGCTTGGGCACTCCCTACCAGAAGTTCTCCAGCCGCATTAACCGGCAAAGTCACTGAGAAGAAGACAGAAAAAGGGTGAGTTAAAAAGATGGATAAAAAGAATTGTTGGGGGCTTTCAAAACCCATGCGGCTCGGGAGAGCACCCATGCGGCCCCAACTTAATGAAACCTCATGCGGCTCTAACTTAACAAAGCCTCATGCGGCTCGAACTCAGAAGAACACTTATGCGGCTCGATTCAGTGAAAGTCCATACGGCTCAGCGTCGCTTATGCGGCTTCGTTAGTAAAACGCATATACGGACACAATGGATATTCTTATGCGGCTCGCAGCTCAACCATAGGATGAACATGCGGCTCATAAAGGCTCGTGCATAAAGTATGCGACGTAGCCATAGCGGTTAGGGTTCTTCAACTCATACAATCTCCTTACCAACAATGGGGAGGTGAACGTCAGGATGAACATTGGGGACGACGACCGGTGGAAGAGCGGCCGCAGTCGAAGTCGAAGCAGCCTTGCCCTTCGACGAAGACGCTGTCTTCTTTGCTGCAACAGTTTTCTTGGAAGCCATCTGCTAAAATCGAAGAGGAAGATGAAGATCGGGACAGGGAAGATTTGCAGTAAGAGAGAAAATAAAGAAGTTCTCTCTCTCAAACCTCTCTTATTTATAGGAAGGAGAGAAGGGAAAGACACGTGGACTAGTAACCGCCTCGTAGAAGACGCAACCGACTCCTCGGATTTCATCCCCAAGATTCACCTAGGGTATAGTATCTAAAAAGATTTAATGAGCCAACCCTTGGAATTCCCCCTAAAGACGGCGTTAACGAATTCGAGGCAATTAAAGGCCCGCGCACATGGCAAAGAGCTATGCGGCTGACACACCCCTACGGCTGAAACATTCATTCGACCAAAACATTCATGTGGCCGAGTTATCCATGCAGCCAGCGTAGCATATGCGGCTAGAAGAGTACATGAGCCATGCTTCTTACTCAAAGTATTTCAATTTTGTAAATTGAAAACTTTGAAGGGGGTCTTGTAGAAGCATGGAAAATGATCCATGCGGCCAGGGAACCCCATGCGACTCAGACAGCCCGTGCGGTACAGAAAGACTATGCGGCTCAGGGACTATGCGGCCTGAAATATTTCATGCGGCTCAGAAGACACGTGGCGTAACAGTGCTCCCCTTCGACCTATGCTGCATTAATTACTTTGACGGCTGACAACTCTGAAAAAGTGACAGCCCTGATACAAAAGAAGTAATTATGACCCTGTCATAATGACAGTCCCCTAGGGAAGAGAAAAAGATCTCTGACATAAATCCCCCGAGATCCATAAAATGCCACGTGGCCTTGATCACGTGGACGATCATATGCGGCTCGAGCGAAGACTTCCCATGCGGTTCAGAATGAAGCCGCTCCATGCGGCTCAGGCCGAGACAGCCTCATACGGCTCAACCAGAGGCCTTCCCATGCGGTTCAAGAGGACCATTTCCATGCGGCCGAGGCGGATGCATCCATATGCGGCTCGCAATGATCATCTCCATGCGGTTCAGGGGTTCGAAGGGGGGAAAGCCACTACCCGAGCAGCCATGACACATGGCCCTAACCTTATGCGGCCCAAAATCTTATGTGGCTCAATCGTCATGCGGTTCAGATCCCCCCAATGGCTCCTAGGACACGTGTCCTAAGTCGATCAATCTTCCAGATTTATTGCAATCAGAGATTGGGTCAAATCTCAATAATCTGGGATACGTGGCAGGAGAATAAATCAAATTTATTCGCAGACATCAGAAGATCATTATGAGGAAGATTTATTCCAATCAGTATTAATTGCTGATGAGATTTGGTATAATCTATACTTAATGGTCCGGATTTGTCACAATCAAAATGAATGGCCTAGATTGACCAATCCACAGGCCGCCGCCATCTCCAAGAAGCAATCATTTGCAACCCTAATGATCACATCCCATTCCTATAAATAGCAGGGTGCCATTCCCTGCGAAAAAGAGAGGAGACACACAGGCAGAGAGATACAGAGAAGAGTACACATATAGAGAGAGAGGGCACCAGAATACTTGGAGAGGAGAAGCAGAGAAAGCAAAGAGAGCATTTCTTCCAACGCCAAGCAATCTTCTAGAGCCAAGGCTGCATACCGATCGTCCAAGGAGTAAGACAGAGCTGCCGTCGCTTTCCCGAGCCTCTATTGTCACCCCCCAGAATCTAAAATAAACAATTGTACTTAGATTGCTGTACCTAGGTTTTTGTCCCTAGGCTTTCTTTATACAAGCGAGTTTCTAACGTGAAGTAAAAGTTCGGTCCTCCGATAATTGTTCTGTTCTTTTATATTTCATGGCAAACAATCTCGCAAAGCAAAACGGAGACTTGCTCATGATGCCCATCAACGGTAAGTTTCTGAAGAAATATTATGTCTAAACGACATCCGCCGAATCAACCAGATTGTTGAGTTTTGTACCCTTAAGTATCGCTGAACTTACACTCTGGTCACTCCAAATGAATCCATATCGCATCTTCTGAGTAGTGAGTCATGTATGATCATACCTCTGAACTTTCTCCCTAAAAAAGCATCTTCCTTATAATCTATTACTCGCGCTTTCAGTGCATAAAAAAGGGTAACAGGTCCACAAAATTCTAGAAACAACCACGTCGATGTCACCTCTGAGTTGTTTCTCTCCCATCACAAACAAATTACCCCTTATATAGAACTTCCACATCCATATTACCTCTGAGTTGTTCTATATACCCTTCATTGAGTCCACTCCTACCACGTCCTTATTACCTCTGAGTAGGAAGACTCTGTTGTAAAACCCTCATATTTACCACATCCTCATTACCTCTGAGTAAGTATGTTGGTTTTCTTTTGACTTATTATCCGTACCCAAAACCAGGGTACGCCAAGGATAATAGGTCCACAAATGTCCACAGTTGACCACAATGTCCACAATTGACCACAAATGTCCACAGTTGACCACAAATGTTCGCAGCTGACCACAAATGTTGTACTCGGTCCTCTAATACATGCGCCTCTTTTCTCACCATCACATGCCTCTGGAACCCAGCTGTTCCATGGCATTCTTTCGCCCAATACCAAGAACTTCCATGTCCGCCTTACCACGGAGTTGTTCTAGGTATCTCTATCGAACTTATTATCCATACCTAAAACTAAGGTATACCAAGGGTAATAGGTCCACAGAATGTCCCCTAGTGGGGCAAATACCATAATACCAAAGATACGGTACAAGCACAACAGATAAAGGATGATGTAAACATAGTCATTCATTTAAAATTAAGAGTACTACATTTTCTGCGACCACGTCCCTATTAAAAAATGGAGGAACATAATAATGAAAGAAAGAAAAAGCCGATCATGGTTCGACGACACACAATTCTCTGAGCCGGTCCTTCAGCTTGATCGTCGACCGCTCAATTCTCAGCTTGGCCCGACGCTCAGCCTCCTGAGTCAACCTCTCTGCATCCTCCAGATGCGTATGTACCTGCCAACCGTCTTTAAGTTTCTTCATTGCATGCGCCAAGGCATCAGAGGTTCGGGTGACCTGGTCGGTCTCCCGGAGAATTAGCTCCTTATCTTTGTGGGAAGCCTGGAGCTCAGATTCTAAAGAAGCCAATTTCCTCTGAAGCTGGAGGATCTGCTCGTTCGTATCGGCTATCCCACGAGAGGCGGCCTCTTCCAGAGCGATATAATCCTCTCCTCTACGGCTTAGTTGATCGTACTTCAGAGATAGATCTCGAAGGTCCTTCACTAGAGCAGGTTTGGACGTATCTCGTACCATCCTTACCTTTTCTATGGCTGTTATAAGGAAGACACACTCCTGATCTATTGCTAAATACGGATCGACTTGTCGCAGTCCTTGAAACTGAGCCACCAGCTGATCAGCTTCTACTAATTTGTGCTCCAGGAGCTCGACCATCCCTGCCCTACCGGGGAGTATTCTGAGGAGTTCAATCTGACCATGGGCACATTGACAAGCCAATGTGAAAGATGTCTCCCTCTCCAGGACAGCTTCGACCCCTCATTTCAGATGGTGGTAAAAACTATCAACCACGTCCTTTGACAATTCATCCAGATCTTCCAAAGAAGACGGTGTCAAAGAAAGAGTAGCTGGCAGGGTTGAAGATGGTCATGAAGAAGATGCACCAGAGCTTGATGCCCCTATCATTAGGGAAACAAGTTTCGAGCGATAGGACGCCTGAATAGCAGTTATCTCCTCCTTCGCGGCCCGAAGGATCCGGAGACTCAGCAAGGCAGAAAGGTCAACCTCCGGTGTTGGAGCCACATGAACCAAGGAGGGTGTAGGGACCATTTCTCCCCGCCCCGACAGTTCTACTACGTCTCCTCCTGAACTTGATCCGGTAGGAGGTCCCTCGGTATGAGTTGGAGGAGGAGGAGGCATACTTTTTTCCACCAGATCCCCTCTGGCGACTCCCCCCGATGATGTCCGCCGTCGGCAGCGAAGAAGCATGACCTGTATGTCCGGAGCAACCATCGATCAACTTAACCCGAAGGATATGAAGATAGAGCAAATGAACCTCCTCACTAGTCAAGACATGACTTAGCTTACCAGGAGAGGGTTGCTGAAGCTGAGACTCACTCGCAGCCACCGTATCCTTTTCAATGGCGACACTTGATCCGATTGCAGCTGCTTCCTCTGCCCCCAGCCTCCCCGGAGGATGATACAATTGGGTCAGCATCAAACGGCTGAGGCTCAGCAACCTCGGGGATTGGTTCAGTAGAGCCCACATCGCCTCGGGTTGAGATGTCAGCAGCGAGAGCAATCTCAGCCATCGCCGAGACGACCTTGGTGAAAGTAAGCTCGGCAATCATAGCACTAATTAAGGTGGCTAGAGTCGGGTCAACCTCAGAGGCGGTAGCCGGCTCTGAGGAGTTCGCTTCTCACGACGCCTACAAAGAAAAGGAAAATGATCAGATTATTTTAGAAAAGAATAACAAAAAAGAGGATCGTAACTCGATTCACCTCCGAAACGGCATCGACATCCTCACTTCTCTCCTTAATGATCGGCCCGCGAGGCTTGACCGCAGCCCGTTTCCGGGAGTAAGTCATGCTGCCGACAGAAGATGCACGCCTGCTACATTTTCGTGAAGGACTAGACGCAACAGGGGGCTGATCTGCCACCAAATCATCTGTAGGAGGAAGAGGCAAGATATCAGGGTCATCCTCTTCGTCCACATTGGAAGACTCTGAGTCAGACATATCGACTGTCCTCCCCTTCTTGATCCTTGGCTTCTTCTCCAAGACAGTACCAACAATGAAGCTGGTACTTGGGTCAAAATCTCTTGGGAGCTTATTCACCATAACATGGTACAAGGCTGCCATGTACAAAATATGTCCCGACTCTCCATTATCGGGAACAGAGAAGGTGGCACGAGTGTGAACCGTGCTATAGTAGTGCCAAGCCCGGATGCCGTCAAGGACGCTACCTTCAAAACCCAGGCAAGAGCTGGGATTGTCCAAGAACATCTGACTGTACCCAAATTGCCGGAAGAATCGGCTGGGTAAGTAAGGCTCCAAAAAGACGCAATTACAGTTGCGATATACTAGATGTACAGGACGAATGTTCTGCAACCAGAGGAGCATCTTCTTGGACAAGAATTTGGGAGACACAGCACCATCAAGATGCACGGCGCTTACTTTTTCATCGGTAAAATGAGGAACAGACACGAAAAAGGAGTATCTATCCACTCGTGCCAGCGCCATCCGACAGGCGGGCATGGTCGTGTAATCCCAGGGCATGCGGCGGTACTGATACATGAAGGAATCATCAGCAGTCACATCATCCTCTGGGCTAGGCCTCATCAAAGACTGGTAATACATCAACAGCCACCCCATCAGATAATGGTAGGGCAGCTCGATTCGTTCAAAGTCTTTTACCGTATCGCGAGCGATGACTTTAGATGAGAAGGCACGGAGGCCACGATATACGCTGCATACCATGGCGAGGAGAAGAGGAAGTCTGGACCCAAAGACTAGCTTCACGGCAGGGATGATCAGGTTACGGCTGATTCTCTCAATAGCACCAGTCCCTCCCGAAACTACACAGTTTTGCAGTCATACCATCAGAAATCCCGTCGAAAGAGCCTTATCAGACATCTTATGGGTATCCTGATAAAAGTAATTAAAGGAGTCAGATTGGCTCCCAAATCTGTCACCCGTGGTCTTCACCCTCTTGGCAATCGACACCTTGTTCTGCACCTTCTTCCGGATTCGAGGATGTCGGGGGGAAACCCGGCCTGAGGCGCCTAGCTCAAAAAGATAGCTGAGCCAAGTCTTGTTATGAGGAAGGTTCCCTTTCGAGCAATCGTTCTTCTTGTTTGATATCTGTTGGCACGTATTATGGTGACATAGTAGTTCCCGGTAAACGGCCACAAAGCCCGGGAACCGTTGTTACAATTCTTCGAATTCTTCGTTCGTAGGGGTATACGTTTCAAAAACTTCATCTCCCGAGGGCAGCTTAGAGACTTCACGCATCTCGTGGAGAGCGAGCCCCATCTCCCCCTCAGGTGTAAAGAAGGTCCCCATTCGACGGTTTTACATCTCATGAAGAGCCATGAACAGCTTCTTCTTTATGGACAGACCATAACAGGTGCCCCGAATGGCATAATACAGGCCAATCTCGAGCAGGAGATCCTTGTATGTCCGCAAGATCCACGAGCTCAAGTTGATCCATGAAGGGGTGGGGTTCATCCAGTTCAGCAGTACCAACCGACCAATGGGATAGGACCCCTTCTGGGCAAGCTGGTTCATGAAAGTGTCAGCTTGGGAGAACCGGAAGTTGGGACCCTGCACATTTATGAAGCTGCCCGGGGCCAACCCCATCACAGAGCGGATGATCTGTAGCTTGCTTGCAATTACCGACCTCGATATTTTATTATAGTAAATATCGCCCATGAACATCCCCTACTGGCTCAGAGTTAGGGAGTCAGCCATTTTCCTGTCCATCGGTAGCATATTGAACCAAAACAGCGGGAAGTGACGCTCCATCTGAGGAATGTGGATCGCCATTCCGTTGGAAGAAAAACTCTAACTTTCCTAGATATCTAGAACGTTGGGGTTCTTTACAGTCATAGAATCCCCAAAGAGGAACGAGGGTTTCAGATGTGTGCCCCCTAATTTTCCCGAGTTCATCATACCCGAGAGAAAGAAGAAGGATTGGTTCCTGATATCCCTCAGCCTCTCATCAGGTTGATCTTTGGTGATTTGAGCCGACACATAATCGACCACATGGTCGAACCTCACACCCACAGCAGATTGAGCTTGACCTACTAAAAGCTCTCCTGAAGGATTGACCGGCAACTTCACTGAAAAAGACAAAAGAAAGAAGTCAGGAGATAGCCAGAGAAAAACCACTTAATGTCTTCTGAGCTTATGCGGCTCTATTAGGTGGGTCTTTATGCGGTCTAGTTCATAAGGAGCTTATACGGTCATGTGACAACTTTCATGCGGCTCGGTCATGAGACTACTCTCATGCGGCTCGGTCAAGAAGCAGCTCTCATGCGGCTCGGTCATGAGACGACTCTCATGCGGCTCAGTCATGAAGCCACTCTCATGCGGATCGGTCATGAAGCCACTCTCATGCGGCTCGGCCATAAAGTATATTTCATGTGGCTCGGTCATGAGACAACTCTCATGCGGCTCGGCCATGAAGCATCCCTCATGCGGCTCAGTCATGAGACATCTCTCATGCGGCTCGAACATGAAGCATACCTCATATGGCTCAGTCGTGAGGCGTTCATGGGATCATACGGCACAGCTTATGCTGATTCATCACACTGAACTTAAGCAGTCCAATAAAGACGGAAAGCGCATTAACTATGCCGAAGCATGATAGGGAAAGGCCCGCGCATAAAACATGCGACATAGCTATTGTGGTTAGGGTTTGAATTCATGCAGTCTCTTCCCAACGCTCTTACCATCAATAGAGGGATGAACGTCAGGGTGAATCAAACTCGCCGTATTTGACAACGAGGCAAGTCCTTTGCCCTTCGCTACAGTACTGGAGGAAGTCTTGGGAGCCATTGATGATCGAGAAAGGAGAAGAAACGGCGACTAGGACAATAGAATAATTGAAGGAACTAAGTAAATAACCCCTCTCTTCAAAACTGCTCGTACTTATAGGCTGTTAGAGGCGTGTGAACCGATAAACACCGCTTCGGATTTTGTGCTACCTAAAGGATAAAGCCGACTCTTGGGATTCTATCCCCTTTCATACAAAAGACTGCTCCGAATTTTCAAAGCAAATCAAAAAATTTAATGCCAACTCTTAGGATTCTATCCAAAAGACGACTTTAAATTTAAATCAAAAAGAAACAATTAATGGGACGCCTACTTGGCACGAGACCAGTATGCGGCCAGAGGAGCCTATGATGCATGAAGAGCTTATGCGGACATACCCATGCTTCTTATTCAAAGTATTTCAATTTTACAAATTGAAAACTTTGAAGGGGGTCTTGTAGAAGCATGGAAAAGAATAGAAATTTCTATGCGGCCCAGAATCAACATGAAACTTCATGTGGCTCAAAACCTGGGGAGTTTCATGCGACTCAAAATCCCTGGGAGCTTCATGCGGCTCAGAAAGGTTCATGCGGCTCAGGAAGCTTCATGCGGCCTTATGCGGTTCAAAATCTGCCTATACAGCTGGCCATAATTACTCTGACATAAAGGCGACGGCTCTGACAGAGATGATGGCTCTGACATAATGACAAGACATGGCAAGCTCCTAAAAAGACGAGAAAATCATCATGATATCTGGCACAGTTCACAAATACCAAAGACAACTCTTTATGTGGATCGCCTATGCGACCTTCATGCGGCTCAGTCATGAGACCACTCTCATGCGGCTCATTCATGAGACTACTCTCATGCGGCTCAGCCATGAGACCACTCTCATGCAGCTCGACCATGAGACCTCCCTCATGCGGCTCAGTCATGAGATCACTCTCATGCGTCTCGATCATGAGACAAATTTAATGCGGCCCGGTTATGAGATACTCTTCATGCGGCTCGGCTATGGGACAGTCCTTCATGTGGCTCAGCCAAGATGTATCATTCATGCGGCTCGCCACAGAATAGCGGTTGAGACATATGGCAAAAATTGATCAAGTCTTAACAGTTCTGATTTAGCGCAACAAACAGATCATGATCAATCTTAACCAATCCCCAGCTGCCTACTTCTCGAGACACAGTTACAAGGATGTGGCCCATAATTAGACACATGGCTGTACACGTCCATGACTCATAAATTCCTATAAATAGCAAGGTGCTACTCCCTTGTAACACACACAGAGACATACAGAGAGATATACACACCCAGGCAGAGAGAGAGAATTTCTTCACCGGAGCCGAGGTTGCGTTCGATCGTCCAAGGAGTAAGGCAGAGTTGATAGCACTTTTCTAAGCCTCTACCGTCACCCCCTAGAATCAAAACTAAACAATTGTACTTAGATTGCTTTTCCTAAATTTTGTTCCTAGGCTCTCTTTTGTACAAGCGAGTTTGTAATTGTGAGTTAAAGTTCAGTCCTTCTATAAAATTGTTCTGTTCTACGACAATCAATGGCAAATACTTCGGATGCAGTTCGAGGCCTTACAGCAGGGGACCATGATAGTGGCAGAGTATACGTCAGAGTTCACCCGACTCAGCAGGTTCGCAGAGAACCTAGTCGACACGCCAGAGGAGAGAGCTTGGAGGTTCAAGAAGGGCCTCATCTGAAAGCTGCGACATACAGTGGCGATCAGCCAGGCGACGACTTATTCGAGCATCCTCAAGATTGCTCAGGCTATATAGAAGGAGATGGATCCGTGGCCCTAGAGGGATAGGGACATCGACAGTAGCAGCTACCAGATGCCAGCGAAGTGGACACAGATTCAGACTCAGACAAGGCCACTACAGCCGACAGCAATTCAGCATCGTCCTACCAGAGTTCTAGCAGTTCAGCATTAGAGACAGGAGGGGGTCACTTGTACGTACTGTCATCGACCAGGACACTACGTGGAGATCTGTCGTAAGAGGCTCAAACTTTGTCTATTCTGCGGGTCAGACGCACATCAGATGAGAGACTACCAGCAGGCCACAGCCATACTAGCAAGAGGACCCCAAGGATCTAGAGGACCACCACCTGCACTATCCAGAGCACTGCCTGCTGTACCCCAGAGAGGAGGACCAGCTCTACTACCTCAACAGCAGAGATTTATAAAGCATCAGCAGCAGTAGAGGGGAGGACCACAGCGGGGACGTGCTTATGTCATGGCCGCAGTTAAGGAGAAGGATGCAGCTTCAGATGTTATCACAGGTTCTATTATCATATATTCATTTCCTGCCATTGCATTGTTTGATTCTGGAGCCACACATAGCTTTGTATCATATGAGTTTCTGTATAGACACGGCTTTACACCTAAGCCCACCAAGAGGAACTGTCGGATTATGACAGGAGAAGGGGTAGTACCAGTTAGTGAGATTGTGGATTGCCCTATCACTATAGCTAGGCGGGAGCTTAGGGCTTGACTTCTAGTGATGCTATTGCCCGAATTTGATGTAGTCCTTGGCATCGACTGGATGAGTGAGCAGTTTGCTGTAATAGACTGCCATGAAGGAAAAGTGACTTTCAGCCCGCCAGAAGTTCTACCGTTCGAGATCAACAGACGAGTCGTAGAAAGACCAGAGGGAGTCTACTTCGGAGCAGATGCAGAAGACCAGGAGTTGCCACATCTGCTGATTACAGAGTTTCTTGACATTTTCCCCGAGGAGTTGCCAAGATTACTGCCAGATCGAAATGTGGAGTTCAGCATCGACTTAGTGCCCGGATCAGTGCCGAAGTCCCAGCATTGCTACAAGATCAACCAGAAGGAAGCTGCAGAGATGAAGGCCCAGATTGATGAGTTGGAAGGCAAGGGTTTTATTCGGTCCAGTGCTTCACCCTGGGTCTTCGTGCCCAAGAAGGATGGGACTGTGAGGATGTGTATCGATTACCGTGCACTCAATAACATCACCATCAAGAATAAATACCCGTTGTCACGGATTGATGAGCTGTTTGATCAGCTGAGTGGGACGAAGGTCTTTTCCAAGATTGACCTTCAGTCGGGATATCATCAGATGAAGGTTCGGAAGCAGGATATTCTGAAGACAGCTTTTAATACCCTTTTACGGCCAGTATGAATTCTTGGTGATGCCGTTCAGACTTACCAATGCCCCAGCAGTGTTTATGAACTTGATGAATAAAGTTTTTCACAAGTATTTGGACAAGTTTGTCGTAGTCTTCATTGACGACATCTTGATATATTCGAAGACCGAGGAGGAGCATGCGGAGCACCTACGGATTGTGTTGGAGATTTTACGGAAGGAGAAGCTGTACGGGAAGCTCTCGAAGTGCGAGTTCTTCTTAGACAGAGTGGAGTTCTTGGGGCATGTGGTGACTGGAGAGGGGTGAGCATACCATTAGGGGTGAGCATTAAGCGGTTTAAAACCGAAAATCGGACCGAATCGAACTGATTTAGCCTTTCGGTTCGGTTGAAAATGATTTTGGGTCGGAATCGGTTGCTGAAACCCGCTAATTCGGTTATCGGGTGCGGTTGCGGTTATTGGGTTTCGATTTCAGTTTAAAACCGAAACCGAATTATATATGAAATTACTAATTAACCCTCAGCCCTAACCTAAGTATATAATTGAATTTTCCTCTCTCTCTCTCTTCTTACATTCTGGCTCTTGGTTTGTGAGGAGCGGCGCTCTCTTGAGTCTCTTTACAAACCCTTTCTTTTCTCCTCTCCTCTCGAGTTTCCTCTTTCAGTCTTTTGTACTGGAGAACCCTAACCCTACCTACCTCTGCTGCTCTGCCTTACAAATTCGTCGGCGCTTGATCGTTTCATAGCCTCTCTTTTGTACAAGATAACCCTAACCCTACCTACCTCTGGTGCTCCGACATCACTGTAAGTATACGTGTATATGTTTCTTTTTATTTTATTTTTGTAGCCTCTCTTCGTACCCTAACCCTAAGTATATTTTTCAAATTATTTTGTTTTAATCTCAAATCTAGATCTACATCTCGGTTATTATCTATGTTATAATTTTTATTAATCTTTTTCATTTATAATTTATGTTATATTTTTTATTTGTAATATATGTTATATTTTTTTTAATTTATAATTTCGTTTTAATCTCAGATCTAGTCTAGATCTACTATCTACATCTACATCTCAGTAAGTATTCTTTTAATTTATAATTTTGTTTTAATTTTGTATCTATAATTTTGTTCTAATCTCAGAAGTCAGGACTCAGATCTAGTCTAGAAGACTAGATCTACATCTCAGAAGTCAGATCTAGTCTAGAAGACTAGATCTACATCTCAGTAATTTTGTTCTAATTTGGTTATAATTTTGTGATAACTTGTTTGGTTCTGAACCTGATGTTCTGATCCTAGTATTTCGATGCTCAACGAGCTACATAGAGTGTTATCAATTCTTCCATCCCTACTGATATGCTATGTTAGATTCTGCCATCCATACATTATTTTGATTTTGAGGGGACACTCATAAATATAGTCATATCTGTAAAAGTTCAATTGGTAAATAGAACTATTTTTACCTTCTAGTTTGTTGGTGCATGTTGTTCACTTTGCCTTTGTAATTAAGTTCCTGAACTATTTCATTATCCATATACTCAATTTTAGTTCCTGTGACTAATTAAGTTCATTATTTCGTTGGTGCATGTTGTTCACTTTGTTCCTGTGAGTAATTAAGTTCCTAAACTATTTCATTATTCATATACTCAATTTTAGTTTCTACTGCAATTTCATTATTCATATATAAATGATGTTAATCATTATGCTAATTAATGTCAGATGACTAGATGTTAATCATTATGCTAATTAATGTTAATTTTGCAGTTAAATATTTAGGATTATGGGAAGTGGGAACCTGGAGTTGGATCTTGTGCTTGGATTGTTAATTCTTGAATCGCTGTAAGAAACTAAGAATCTCATTCCTTATATATTTATCTATTGTTTGAAAATTGGAATGAAATTTTTGCCTAGAAATTGGAATGAAATGTGTTTGCATTGCAGGTCAAATAATGTTATAGTACAAATTGCACAAATGCCAAATTGCTGGCCAGTTTGCCAAAAGCCTAATATTTTGTTGATTTTGTTCTGATGCAGAGCAAATGATATTATAGTGCAAGTTGCACAAATTCCAAATTGTTGGCCAGTTTGCCAAAAGCCTTATATTTTGTTGAATATGTTCTTATATTGATTATGTTTATGTATTACTTATGTTCAGTTGGCCAAAAGCCTGAAATTTATGTTCAGTTGGCCACATTGCATTACTTTTTTTTGTAGGACTGATTATTTTATGTATTACTTGTGTTCAGTTTTTTATGTTCAGTTTGCCAAAAGCCTGATATTTATGTTCAGTTTGCCATATTGCATTATTTTTTATGCAGTAGGATTGATTATTTTTATGTTCAGTTTGCCAAAAGCCTGATATTTATGTTCAGTTTGCCATATTTTTATTCGTCGAATAAATTTAATTAAGGCTTAGGTAAGGTTAGGTAGCTTAGGTAAGGTTACTCTCCAAATTATTATATGATGATTGTTAGGTAGCACCAATCAATGGCAACTACTTCATATTCATGCAATGTGCATATTTCGTTATTTTTTATTAAAATTTCATATTCGTAGTTCATATATATTAAAAGACACGTTTATTTTTTAGATGTCGCACCAAGGTGATCCACCTCAACCACCAACTAGTTCTGAAGCCACAAATGAGCCAATTTCCAATCCTAGTTCAAGTCTTCGGGTTACTAAAAAACCTATGAAGAAACGAGCTCAGTTTTGGACTGATTTTAATAGATTTGTGGATGCGGAAGGGCGTCCAAAAGCTAGTTGCAAACATTGCAAAATAGGGTATCATTGTCATAGCAAATTAAATGTGACAACTAATGTGAGAAATCATTGGAATGTATGTCCCTCCAATCCCAAAAATCATTAATCTAATCAAACAATTCTCAACTTGCAACCAAATGCAAAGGGCAATGATAAAGTACTCACTAGTTGGAGATTTAATCAAGATGATATAAGAAAATCTTTGACACGTATGGTGATTGTCGATGAACTTCCATTTTGATTTGTGGAATGTGAAGGTTTCCGACAATTTATGAGTGTTGTGTGTCCCATCTTTCGTATTCCATCAAGATGGACCGTGGCACGAGATTGTTATGAACTTTACTCTATTGAAAAGAGTAAGTTCAAAGCATATTTAAAAGAGTCGAAGCAAATGGTTTGTCTAACAACGGATTCGTAGACATCATTACAGAAGATAAATTACATGTGTCTTACGGTACATTACATAAATGAAGATTGGGAATTGAAGAAGAAAATTATTAATTTTTGTCCAATTTCTAGTCACAAAGGGGAGGCCATCGGAAAAGAAGTTGAAAAATGTTTGCTTGATTGGGGAATTGATAGAATATTCACCATAACAGTTGATAATGCTAGATCTAACGATGTTGCTCTCTCTTATTTGAGCAAGAAGATCCAAAATTGGGGAAATAGCATTCTTTATTGCAAGTATTTACACATGAGATGCATTGCACATATCATCAATCTCGTTGTGGTTGATGGTTTGAAATTGATGTCTCCATCGGTTTCTCGTCTAAGAAATGCAATCAGATATGTGAGACACTCTCATAGTAGATTCCAAAAATTTAAGGAATGTGTTGAAGCCGAAAAGATACAAAGCAAAAAGTTATTGTGTCATGATGTGAGCACCCGATGCAATTCTACGTTCTTGATGTTAGACACGGCTCAAAGGTTTGAAAGTGCTTTTGAGAGATTCTCATCTATTGATTCATGGTTCAAAGTAGAGCTAACGAAGAATGGTGGGTATCCTAGTGAAGAAGATTGGAGTAATGTAAGAAGATTGTGCACTTTTCTAGAGCACTTCTATAACCTCACAATGCGTATCTCGGGCTCCTTGTATGTTACTTGCAATAACTTTTTTGATGAAATCACGTCAATTGACATTCTATTGCGTGCTTCAAAAGAGAGTAGTGACTATGATTTGGGCCTAATGGACGATAAAATGAGAGAAAAATATGACAAGTATTGGGGGAATATAGAAAAGATGAATATAGTCATCTTTATTACACCAATTCTTGATCCACGACATAAGTTGGAGTATGTAGAATATGCTCTTGATCAACTATATGGTACCGAAAAGAGCGATTCCATAAAAAAGAAAGTGAAGAGTGTTGCGTACTCTATGTTCAATGAGTACAAAAATATTAACATTTCCCAAATTGGTGGCATTAATACTACTACTAGTGATAGACTTCAATCTTCTAATGAAAATCAACCAGGCCACCCTTTGTAATTGAAAAAGTTTATGAAGGCACAATTCAAGAAGCACAAGATGGAATTGGGTGGTGGTGACACTAAATCGGATCTTAATCGTTATCTAGAGGAGAGTACCATAGATGATGATGAGAAAAGTGATAATTTTAATATTTTGGAATGGTGGAAGCTTAATTCACCTCATTTTCCAATTCTATCAAAGATGACTAGGGATTTTTTGCCGTTCCCATATCTACCGTTGCTTCGGAGTCTGCTTTTAGTATGGGTGGTCATGTTCTTGATGCCTATAGGAGCTCTTTGACTTCTAAAATTTCTCAAGCGCTCATATGTTGTCAAGATTGGTTTAGGGTGCCTTCGGATCGACCCATTGTATCCACTATTGAAGTGGATTTTGAGGACATCTATAAAGTTGAAATGGGTAATTTACACTATTTTATTTGTATTACATTATTTTAATTTATAGTAGTTTAGTTTTAACTTGTCCATTGGTTTTTTTCTTATTTATTTTCAAATAGATTTGGGTAAGTTGACTGTGAGGTCAACATCAACAAGCGAGGTTTGACTTTGATTACTATCACTCTATGAAGTTTAAACTAGTATTAATATTTTTGAAACAAGAATGTAACATTAAGAGTTGAGACTGCTGCTGTTGGAATCTCATTCTCCTATATTGTTGGATATTTTTACTGGAGAGTTGAGAGTTACTGCTGCTGTCTGGAATCTCAATTTTATGATACTACTACAGATACTACTGCAAAATAATTTTATTGCTGCTGGAATCTCCAATTCTCCATTTTATGATACTAATGCAGATAGCACTGTCTTTTCTAGACTGCTGCTGTCTTTACTCAGAGTTGAGACTGCTGCTGGAATCCCCATTTTATGATACTCCTATATTGCTCTTCTGTTCTGATAATATGATACTACTGCTGTTTACTAAGAGTTGAGACTTGAGACTGCTGTTGTTTACTATTAGAATCATCTATGTGTACTTGTGGTCGATACTGCTGATACTATTAGTATCATCTATGTCTACTTTTGATACTTCTGCTACACTGGTCCATCTGAACTGGATACTGCTAACTGCATTTGTGGATACTGCTTCTTCCTCTATGGTACTGTTCTGATACTTTGTGGCTGTTATTTTATTTATTATTTCTTATTGAAAAATTTACTAACTTATTTAAACAAGAAAACGGCAATGATGAGTACGGCTTGAGAATATGTAATAATAATACATGGCATCATGCTAATACTATGATGCGTAAGCCATATGATTTTTTTTGCCTCATTTTTTGGTGTAAAATGTAGCTAGGTGCAGAAACTGGAAGCCTGGAACAAGGTTAAGGGGAGTGGAATATGGATCAATGGAGAGTGGAAACTATATTTGATAGTGTGGTCATGTAAATGTATAATTAGATTTCAAATTGTAATGGAATCTGGATCTGTATAATTGAATTTCATGTGAATTTGGAACTGTATATTGTATAATTGAATTTCATATGAACCTGGAATCTGGAACTGTATATTTGATTTTAAATTTCTAGAATCTGGAATCTGGAACTTATTTGATTTTGTATATTTCTGGAATCTGGAATTTCATGGGCCTATGGCTAGAGAAACATTTGGTTTTTAATTGTTGTATATTTGATTTGTTCTATATTTGAATACTGCATACAAAAATTTGGTGGGGCCTGGTGGTTTTAATATTGGGCTTTTGTTCTAAAATTGGACTTTTGTGTCTTTAAAATTATAGCAGGCTAGCCCATTATACCCAGGCCCATAAACCGAATAAACCGACAAACTGAACCGATTTAGTTCGGTTCGGTTCATGTTTGGTTCTGAACCAGGTCGGTTCAGTTCGGTTTCTAAGTAGGTCGGTTCGGTTCTTAATCAGTTTAGGTATGCACGGTTCGGTTTGAACCGAACCGATGCTCACCCCTACATACCATGCTCGAGGTGCTTATTTGAGTCCATTGAAATCTTCAAAACTGGAGGGTTGTTTTACAAAAACTTCTTCTTTTACAAAACCATTCAAAAATGCACTTTTCACGTCCATTTGAAAAAGTTTAAAATCGTGAAAACATGCAAATGAACAAAGCATGAGAATGGATTCAAATCTAGCAACAGGAGCATAAGTCTCATCATAATCAATTCATTCTTCTTGACCATAATCTTGAGCCACTAGACAAGCTTTGTCGCGTAGAACTTGTCCATCCTCACTAAGTGTATTTTGGAACACCCATTTGGTACCAATTATAGATTGACCAATAGGTTTAGAAATAAGTTCCCAAACTTAGTTTCTCTCAAACTGGTTAAGTTCCTCTTGCATGGCATAAATCCAAAATTTATCTAGAAAAGCATCTGCTACTGATTTAGGTTCTACATAAGAAATGAATGCAACATTTGTAACTATATCTCTGTTTGAAGAACGTATACCTACTCCCTTTGATACATCACCTATGACAAGAGTCTCTGGATGGTATGGCATAAATTTTATCTTCTTTGACAAAAACTATCTGGTCTTTGCCATCAGCAGTAACTTCAGTTGCTTAAGTGTTTTTCTTGCATCTTCATCATCGTTGTCACTTTCTATATGACTGTTTAGCTCATCAAATGAAACAGTAATCGATTCTTCAACATTCGTAGATTTTTATTAAAGACTCTATATCCCTTACTCTTGGCAGCATAACCAAGGAATATTCCTTCATCTGCCTTAGAGTCGAACTTACTCAAGTTATCCTTGGTGTTCATGATAAAATAGCGACATCCAAAAACCTTAAAATAAAAAATATTTGGAATGCGACTAACTATAATTCATAAGGTGTTTTTTTCGATATAGGTCGAATTAGCACCCTATTTAAAATATAATAAGATGTACTTACAGTTTCAGCCTAAAAATATTTTGAAAGATTATGCTGGTTTAACATGAATCTAGCCATATCGCTTAGACTCTTATTCTTCCTCTCCACGATACCATTATGTTGGGGAGTTCTAGGACAAGAAAACTTATGCAAAAAACTATTTGTATCGTAAAACTTTTTGAAATCTGAATTTACGAATTCGCCTCCATAATCACTTTGGATACGAGTAATCATGAAACCTTTTTCGTTTTGATCCTTTTTGCAGAAAATCTCAAATACAAAAAGTGTATCACTTAACACACTTATATCGAGAGAAATCATCAACAATAACAAAGGCATAGAGTTTATCGCAAAGGCTGGCGACTCTACAAGGTCCAAATAAATCCATATGAATCAACTGCAAAGGTCTAGAAGTACTTACAGTGTTGATGGATTTAAAAGAAGATCTAGTTGCTTTATTTTCTCACAGTCACCACGTACCATGTCTCTCTTGAATAATATTTTTGGTAGTCCTATTACCAATTTCTTCGTTGATAGTCTTGAAATGGTATCCATGTTTGTATTTTCTAGTCTCATATGCCATAGCCAACTTTCATCTTGGTTGACTACTAAGCACTTATCTGCAATGTTAGTACTTTCTAAAAAGAGCACATAAATATTGTCCTCCCTAATTTCGTTATAAACTGGATTACCAGTGGACATATCATTTATAGAACATTTGTCTTTAAAAAAATTAATACCATAACCATTGTCGGCAAGATGACTAATGCTTAACAGGTTATGTTTCAATTTTTTTACCAGACAAACATTTTTTATTACTGGATAGGGGAATATACCAACAGTATCATTACCAATTATATTACCTCTCAGATTATTTTTGAATGAGACGTATCCTTCTCTTTTCATCGATAGCATCGCAAATAAAGATGTGTCACCTGCCATGGGCCGTGAACATCCAATATTGACGATCCATTTGCTTCTAGCATGAGAGGGTTGGCCCACCTACAAGACGAGTAGATGTGACCTTTGGTACCCATTTCTTTGAGGGTCCAGCATTATTAGCTTTGGGTATCCAGGTATATTGATTCATGTCTACTAGGGGTGCAACTCGGGCGGGTTGGGTCGGGCTTGAGGTCAACCCGAGCCCAACACGATGAATCATAAGCCTAGCCCGAGCCTAAGTCCGGCCCGACCTCGGGTTAAATATATGAAGCCCATGACCAAGGCCGGAGGATCGGGTTTGACTCGGGTTGAACTCGAGTCCATCGATTTATCGGGCTCTAATATAATATTTGAAATAATTTTAAACAAAAGTACACATAATCAAATAGCAATCAAGTCTTGATCATTAAAAAAATTAATACAAACTGAAATAAGATTTAAGATAAGGAGTTGAAGAGTTTGGGTGGAGAAATTTAGGATTTAAACTTTTTATTTAAGAAACATGAAACTATATATATATATATATATATATATATATATATATATATATATATATATATATATATATATATATATATATATATATATATAACTCGGGTTTCGGGTTCTTCGGGTAATCCGACACATGAATCCGAGCCCAACCCAATTTTTGATAGGGTTCAAAATTGTAACCCATACCCGAGCCCGAACCCGAGTATCTTCAACCCTAACCCAACCCATTAACGGGTTTATCCGATCGGGCTCGGGTTTAACCCGCCCAAGTTGTACCCCTAATGTCTACTAGCTTTCTGGTTCTAGAATATTGTGATATGTTGTCACGACCCGCACCCGCTTTTCAGGCGCGAGCTCGTGAGCAAGCCAGCTACGCATCAAGCGGACCCCAGCCTGACTCGAATACGTAAACGCTATCACGGCAATGGCAATGGGCCAAATTAAGTGAAGGCAAAACTATATCTCAATCCACAATAAGAATAATAAACAAGAATGAACAAGTATGGGTCGTAGTCTGCAGCCCACTAGCATATATGTCCGATAAGACTCTAAGAAAGTAACAAGAGTCTAAATCTGAATCAGGAAACAGGATATCTCAAGATAAAGTATGAATGCACGAGCTGATAATAAATACAATACGATACCTGAATCACGCAAGCGTATCATCCCATCCGCCATCCAGAACTAATAGCTAACTCCATGCACTCACTAAACCTGAAGAGATCATCAGGTCCTCAGGAGACATAGCAAGATACATAAAAACATGCCTATCTAGCAGTTTATCATGCAATAAAAAAATACAGAAAATAAACAAAAAAGACCAATCGACATGAAAACACAACTATACACGACTGGAAGAACCACTACGCATAAACGAACTGCTGGCGGAGAACAAAAGAACACGATGTCACGATGTCAATGGATAACCAATCAAATAATCAAACCCTCGCCCCTATTGTGGACTCGCAGGCTAGCATCACCCTCGCCCCTAGTGTGGGCTTGTAGGTGTGGAATAGATAACTACTAACCCTCGCCCCTAGTGTGGACTCGCAGGCTAGCATCACCCTCGCCCCTACTGTGGACACGCATGTGTGAACCATATACTACTAACCCTCGTCCCTAGTGTGGACTCGCAGGTTAGCATCACCCTCGTCCCTAGTGTGGACTCGCAGGTTAGCATCACCCTCGTCCCTAGTATGGACTCGCAGGTTAGCATCACCCTCGTCCCTAGTGTGGACTCGCAGGTGTGGACAGATAACTACTAACCCTCGTCCCTGGTGTGGACTCGCAGGTTAGCTTCAAGAATTTCAAGGTACAACAGTTCCGTTATGACTTATTCATCCTATGACACGATGCGACTCAGTTCAAGTACAAGCGATGATACGACACGACCCAATCACGATACACGAGAAAACCAATCCAATATGAACTACAAAGCTAACTATAAACAAGGACTATATATGTAATAGCAGACATGATATACAAATCACATATAAATAATCAAATAGTAAAACTAGATAACAATAAGAATATGCATGTAAATAAACTGTAGAGGGAGGCAAGGTATCTTGCCTAGAGGTTGCACGTAGATCCCACAAAATATAGTCAACTAGTGAGCCATAAAGTCCAAATCATCATAACTGTCTTCGAAAGCTGAAACAGACATTTCCAAAATTCTCAGAATAGTCAAATTAGCTAGGATTGCCTGTCCTTAAGTCCAATTCTGGACACAGGCAGAAAACGATAATTTTGGGCAAAAATGGTATTCGCCGTTGGACCCGCTTTGCACCGAAAAGCGTGCCAGAGTCAATGGTCTCTAAAGTCATCAAACTATATGTCAACAGGTCTGATTTTTTGATACGAACCCAACTGTATGTCCTAAGTTGGATTCCGACGGACCGTGCACAAAATTGCCCGTTGAGTCGGACCGTGGGGCCTGAAAAACGGTAATCCGATCAACAGTCTCTTAATCGAACCAAACTTGCAATACAGGACCAAAAAAATGATACAGTCCTGTTGGCGCAAGTTTCGTCTCGATCAGACGAACATGCACAAAGTAATTGAGAAATTTGCACAGAGGCCGATACGATGAATTTTGACGGATACACATCAAATTCGTCACGCACACGCGACCAATTTGAATTCTGTCAAAGCACACACGACCATGAAGCCGATACGCACCTTTCGATGCTTTCGGTTCGCGACCACGTTGCTCGGATTGGCGGGACGCACGTCGTATCGAAGAGATTTCTAGTTTTTTTAAAACAGGTTTTCGGTAAACTTCGGGATCCGATTTCTCGGTGCGTAGTCGATGAAATCGACTTCTGTAAATTGGGTTATGGAGCCCTACATGTTGTCTATAACTTTCTTTAATTAGTTTTTGAGGTTGTGTACTGACCTGATCTATATCTGGCTTCTAAAATAGGGATTTAATTCCTGAAACTGTTTTGTTTTAAGAGGTTTTTTATCAATGTTCGCGTCGATTTATCGAGCAACTTAGGGTACCTAAATTTAAACTATTTGAAGTACTGAAAAGCTGTATAGGTTGTCTTCCTATCGAACCAATTGGTTCGAGAAATGATCATGAGACGAGAGAGTGGGATACCTACGAAGTTGGGGTGTTCGACCACTGCTACTGCTGCTTGCTATTCTTGTTGCACGAGAGTCTGGGGTGGTGGCACCGGCGGCCGAAGGGGCACCGGCGGCCACGCTTTCTCGAGTATCGGCCACTGCGGTGGTGGTACCGGCGGCCGAAGGGGCGCACGAGAGTCTGGGGTTGCTGGGTCGATGCGGCAGAGTTAGGGTTTGTGAGATTTTCGATCTCGACTTCTCTATTGAACTATAAATGCAGTTGGATGCTCCGGTTGCTCGGCTGTGCTTGGGTTCTATTCACGCTGGTGTGGGCTTTTGCAGCAGGGAATGGGTCGGGCTAGGCTTGGCTGGAAGTGAGGGAATTGTTAATTGTTGCTGTGGGATTTTGCTCTGCTGGCTATAGCTAGGTTCGACCTGCTTGTCTGGGCTGGGACTTTCATTCCATGTATACATGTATACACAACAAAGGATACGGATAAATTTGCCTCAAGGTTGGAGTTTTTGGCAAACAGTTGACTATGAATCATCTCCTCTGTATTGTTCTCATTGTAAACATCAAGGACATATGGTAGACTTGTGCAAGGTGAAGATAAAAGCCAAAGAACGAGGCAAAGATCCACAAGTGATAGCTGACCAAGCGGACCCACTACCAAGTCATGAAGATACCAATCAGAGTGAAGAAGAACCTACAGAGATAATTCCCGAGAATTTGGGACCGGCAGCAAACCCAAAGGAGGAGGACATTCCAGACACTAGTCTCATTAATGAGGCTTCACCCTCTATAATTAATGATGATCAATTAAATGATCCAGTGGCGGCGCAGCAGGATCCATGCAATGACTTGCCATTACAGGATGTTGCAGTGGAGCCTGGCGCAATAGAAACGATAGGTGAGGGGACAGATGATGATGGCAAGGATACTCTGGATGATAATGCACAATTGGAAGAAGGAGAAATACACACGAAGGCCATCTCTTGGGCGGATGAAGCAGAAAATGTAGAACAAGGAGTTTCCGCTGCCACAAAGAAGACCAGAAAAAAGAAGGTGCCTGAACCAACGGATCGTTGCACTCGATCTTCGGGAAAACCCTCTCACAATGGTACCTCCTCTACCTCCATTAATGTTTAACACTCTTATATGGAATGTACGGGGGATTGCGGCTAAGCCTACTCTTAAAAGAATCAAGAGTCTCTGTAGACTTCATAAAGTTCAACTTCTGGTCATCATTGAGCCGAAGGTTTCTAATAACCAGCTTCTTAATTTCCAATTAAAGATGGGGTTTGCTGCTGCTCTGGCGAATACTCGAAGGAATATTTGGGTTTTTTCTAAATAATCTTGCTCAATGGTTTTGCTTGACAATTTTGATCAAGCGTTAACCATTTCTGTTCGTAATGACATCTTTCCGACGGAGGTTATGTTTTCTTTTGTGCATGGTCATGGTAAGAAGGAGGGTAGAAGAGAGTTGTGGAGTAGGCTCTTAGATATGCAGCATCGATATCAACTGCCTTGGGCAGTAGGAGGTTATTTTAATGTTGTCTGCCACTCTGAGAAGAAAGTAGGTGGCTTGCCTGCGTGCCCAGTTTTGATGCAAGAGTTTATGAACTTCCAATTGGCACTTGGAATTACTGACATTCCTTTTAAAGGCAGTAGTTTCACTTGGCTTAAATCAACGGAGGGAGATAGACAGGCTTCGAGATTGGACAGAGTCCTATTAGACAATGATTGGTTACGGTTCGCACCTACATCTGTGGTTGAACATTTGAGTCGTACTGAATCTGATCATGCTTCTTTGTTGCTTTCCTTGAGAAATTCTCGGGCTAGGGGCCCAAAGCACTTCCGTTTTCTTTCTTTTTGGACCAAACATGAAGATTTTCTTTCTATTGTTCAATCGGCTTGGGCATCAGTAACCCACCCTAATGGGCTTACTCAGTTGGGACTGCGGATGACAGCATGTCGCAAGGCATTGTCAAATTGGAGTCATCAGACTTTTGGTAATATATTCCAGGAGGTGAAGAAGACAGAAGACAGTGTATTAGCTGCAGAGCTTTCATTCGAAGCGGATGGCTCGTTGGAAAACAAGGTGGCTCTACATCATGCTATGTCTAATCTTAAGCGTAGGGTGATTGTAGAAGAAGCATACTAGAGACAAAAATCGTCTGAAATGGGATATGGAAGGGGATAAGAACACATCATATTTCCACGAGTGTGTTAACAGTAAACATCGTAAACTTCAGATACACTCTCTCATTGGCGAGGATGGTGTGGCCAAAGACTCCTTATCGGACATTCAGGACATTGCTAATGGATATTATGAGCAAATGTATAAAACTGAGGAAACATTTCAGGATGAGGCTTTCCTACAGGCCATCCCTATGCTGGTCACTGATGAGGAGAATGCAAGTCTTACTGCAATCCCAACTTTGGATGAGTTACTTGATGTGGTTCGTAGCTTGGATCCCAATTCTGCGGCTGGTCCGGACGGGTATACTTTTCTCTTTTTTTCTACATGTTGGGATATTGTTGCACAGGATGTTCTTCTAGCTACATCATTATTCATGCCGGGTTTCCATCTCACTAAATCTATTACTTCTACATCACTTGTTCTTGTCCCAAAGAATAAAAACCCGACAACTATGACGGATTTTAGGCCGATTAGTCTATGCTCAGTCATGAACAAGATTATATCCAAATTGTTAGCTCAAAGATTATCTCCTATATTGTCCAAACTGATTTCGGAAGAACAGAGTGGTTTCGTGCAGGGCAGAGAAATAGTTGACAATGTCATTTTGGCTGAGGAGATGATGAGCAAAATGAAGAAAAAATACAGAGGAGGGAATATTGTGATCAAACTTGACATGATGAAGGCATATGATAGGGTGGATTGCGGTTTTCTGATGTCAGTTATGAGAAGATTTGGCTTCACTGAATCATGGATAGACATGATTTTTAGGCTCATGAATAACGTTTGGTTCTCGACTATTGTTAATGGAGCCTCATCGGGGTTTTTCAAGGCCTATAGGGGTATTCGACAGGGGGATCCATTGTCCCCTGCATTATTTGTCATTGCAGCAGACGCTTTATCCCGCAATCTCAATGATCTTGTGCACAGGCCTTCCTTCACTTCGTTCTATACTCCAAGTGGATGTCAGCCGATTACACATTTGGCATATGCCGATGACATTATGCTATTCTCGGCAGGGGACTCTACATCTATTCAACATCTTCTCCGAATACTACAGCGTTATGAGTTGGTATCGGGACAGAAAATCAATTATTCTAAATTATCTATCTATGTTCATGACACTTTTCCGCAGGAGAGAGCTCAACATCTACATGAAATTTCAGGTTTTCAAATTGCTTCTCCACCATTTACTTATCTAGGTTGTCCATTAATGGCAGGAAAGCAGAATGCGACAATGTATGAAGATCTTATTCAGAAGGTTCGACTCCGCTTGGATGGTTGGCAACAGAGGATTCTTTCCTATGGTGGCAAGCTAGTCCTTCTGAAGTCGGTCCTGACATCTATTCCAATCTATACGCTAGCGGCCTGCAATCCTCCGACTAGTGTCATCAACCAACTGGAGACCATGTTTGCTCGGTTTTTTTGGGGTTTCAAAGACGGGGTGGACAAGAGGACTTGGGTGGGATGGAAGTCAATTGCAAGGCCACATACTGAGGCTGGGTTGGGTGTTCGTAGCCTTACAGAAACTATGAATGCTTTTACTTCGAAACTGTGGTGGAAACTGAAAACACAGGATTTATTATGGACTCGCTTTCTTCGTGCCAAATACTGCTCAAGGCAATCGATTGATACGATTATGCCTAGTGCCCAATCGTCTAGAATATGGAAAAGACTGATACAGGGCAGGGATCTAACAAATCATCTCATTGATCCTATGCACATTGGGGGCAATCTCAGTTGGCGTTGGTCTCCATCACCAACGGGAACATTCAGTTTGTCATCAGCATGGACTCATACCCGTATCCCACATATCCAACATCCTCATTACAAACACATATGGGGAACATGTATTCCATTGAAATGGTCCATATTAATGTGGCGTATACTGCTGGATAAGCTGCCAACTGATGACAAAATTCAGAAGCTGGGGTTTCAAATGACGTCAAAATGTCACTGTTGTCGCGAGCCAGCTCAAGAAACAATTATGCATATATTCAAGGACGGGCAGCTACTTGAAGATATATGGTTGAAATTAAATTCTGCATTCAATATTCATGGTCAAAGTCGATCAATACTGGGCTTCTTCAAGTTATGGTGGTCTCAAAGAAATCTTCATCTCAAGCAAATCGTCGTGGGGACGGTGTGCTGGGTTGCTTAGAAGAATAGGAACAAGTGGCATTATGAATCATATTCTTATAATCGAGAGCAGCTGTTATTTGAAATCAAAAGGCAAATCAGCAAAGTTTTGAATAGATGTAGGCACTCTCCAGTTTTACCTACTTTGTTGCAGTAATGTTATTGCTTGTATTTCAGTTACTCTTATCAATGAATAAAGTCCCAGTTTAAATATATATATATATATATATATATATATATATATATATATATATATATATATATATATATATATATATACTAATGTTATATAAATAGGACAATATATATACATGTTACATATATACGCATTTATAAAAAATAAAAAATAATAAACAATATACGCATATATGTAACATGTATATATATTGTCCTATTTATATAACATTAGTATATATATATATATATATATATATATATATATATATATATATATATTATGTATATATATATATATATATATTTTTTTTATGTATATATATATATATATATATATATATATATATATATATATATATATATATATATATATCCTAATTATAAAAATAATCATTTAACTATTAAGAACATGGAATAAATATATAGACAAAATGATTAATAAATATATCTAATCAAATAAAAACACACAATATATGTATATGCATACATATATTGTTCTAGTCAAAGGTCCCACCAACCCAAAATGGCATTTCAAGAAAACGTATCCTGTTCGAAGATAACAAATATAAAATATTAATAGCAATCTTACATTTTATTTAACTATTATTTATACTTAGTTATAGATCATAAAAAATATAACACCAATATACATATAGTATCTATGTGGCCGTCTTCGTCGCACTGATGGTCTACATGGCTTGGACTCGGTTCGAGTCCAGTCCGGACTAAATTGGTACAACCGGGCCTCCTAAATATCATAGTCTTAATAAGTAAATAATTAAATCATTTGTAAGGGTCATGTCACAAATTGGCCTGGTTTTTCTAGTTAGGACATCACTATGGCTCGGCCTTCCTCTACCATGGCTAAACACTAGTCAAAGCATGCCATTGCACTACCTGTGCCATGATTCCTAGTCGTCTGGTACATCAAAACTCAACCATGGCTAAAGTCATCTACCGTAATAATTAACCCAATAATTATTTATAAAAATCCAAAAATCACCATTTAAATAAAAAAAATATTCCCAACAATTTTTGGGAAGGGTAGCTACAAATCTACCCACCTTAAAAATAATTTCGTCCTCGAAATTCTAATTCATGACTATCCCTTAAAATTCAAAGTCTACTACTACCTTAATCTCCTCAAAAATAGTTTATATCCTGCTCCTAGCCATTTGTGGTTATGAAACCTCGAGGACTTCTACCCACCTTTGGTTACGCTACTCCCTCAAGGGTATGTCACTAAAACTTTATAACCTTCCATCAAGTTGCTAGATTCATTATCCTTAGATATCTAAGACATGGCATCTATATCCCCACATATCTATCAAACAACCAAATATTTAAAATCAAGCAATATTATACTATAACTTAAGAATTTTTGATGAATTCTAGACAGCACGATCATTCGTCACCCCGAAATAGGAAGGGACGAGAGTCAAGGGTACGGAAAACAAGGAAGTATAATCGAGAGAAAATATAGAGTTTTTAAGGACGTAGAGAATTTCTAAGAGAATTTTCAAGGCAGTGTGGATTGAGATTTCTAAGGTTTAGTCATAGTCACAGGCTCGTACCAGTACAGTTACGTAACCGGTACGATATGCTCTGACCTGTATCGGCCACCAAAAAACTTGTCACGACCTGCACCCGCTTTTTAGGCACGAGCTCGTGAGCAAACCAGCTACGCATTAAGCGGACTCTAGCCCGACCCGAATACGTAAACGTTGTCACGACAATGGCAATGGGCCTAATCAAGGCAAGGCAAAACTATATCTCGATCCATAATAAAAATAATAAACAAAAATGAACAAGTATGGGTCGTGTTCTGCAGCCCACTAGCATATATGTCCGATAAGACTATAAGAAAGTAACAAGAGTCTAAATCTGAATCAGGAAACATGATATCTCAAGATAAAGTATGAAAGCACGAGCTGATAATAAATACAATACGATACCTGAATCCCGCAAGTGTATCATCCCATCCGCCATCCAGAAATAATAGCTAACTCCATGCACTCACTAAACCTGAAGAGATCATCAGGTCCTCAGGGGACATAGCAAGATACATAAAAATATGCCTATCTAGCAATTTGTCATGCAATAAAAAAATACAGGAAATAAACGAAAAAAGACCAATCAACATGAAAATACGACTATACACGACTGGAAGAACCACTACGCATAAACGAACTGCTGGCGGAGAACAACAGAACACGATGTCACGATGTCAACGGACAACCAATCAAATACTCAAACCCTCGCCCATAGTGTGGACTCGCAGGTTTGAACAACTACTAGCCCTCGCTCCTAGTATGGACTCGCAGTCTAGCATCACCCTCGCCCCTAGTGTGGGCTCGCAGGTGTGGAACAGATAACTACTAACCCTCGCCCCTAGTGTGGACTCGCAGGCTAGCATTGTAGGACCGTTGAACACCTCTAGAGGGGGTGAATAGAGTGTGTATGTGCAGCGAAAAATAATCACCAATTAAAACTTAAACTATGGCAGAGATATAAGAGACAGTAAATAAAGATAGAGAATTCAAACTCAGTAACACAGCGATATATACTGGTATCCCTCTGAGAGGACTAATCCAGTCTCGAGTACTCTTGCTCGATGTTAATCCACTATGGCACAAGCTTTAACTGAGAGCTTACAGTCCCTTACAACACCGTGCTTGGTGACGAGCGCACGACCAGCTCCACAACACACACCGTACATGGTGACGAGCGCACGACCAGCTCCACAACAAGAAAAGTTGTTGAACTTGGAACGACCTCTTTACAACTCTTGAAACACCAAAAGGTTCTAAATCAACTCTGATAGTACTAGCTTTTGGCTAAGAGATGTATAGGTATGATTTGAAATTCTTAGATCGTTTGAAAACACTTGAGTAGTAGAGAAGAGAGAATGAAGAATGAATTGATGATTTGAAATGAAAAGTTCTTCTCTATTTATAGGTGTTTTCTCGAACCGAACTCGGGCAGAGTTCGGGCAGAGTTCGGATGCAAATATCTCGCAAAGAGACGTTGCTCGCTGATTTGGAGGCAACAGAAGTTTGAATCATTTTTGACCGAACTCGGTCAGAGTTCGGACCGAACTCGGGCCGAACTCGGTTACGAGTTCTGTCAGGAGATATTTGAAAAATCATTTGTAAAAATAGTTTTCAAAATATGTTTTTGGTTATTTGTAAAATCATTTGTAAAGGCCAATTTCAAAATATGTTTTTGAAATGTTTTGTAAATGAAATACGAATGGTAAATAGGTAGACTTTTGGAATGTGGACAGTTTTAACCCTAAGCCAGTATTACCAAAACTGATTTTACAAAATAAATCCTCGACTCAATAAAATATAAAATACAGAATAAAATGAGAAATGAGTCTTCTGAAGATTTGATGATGTTGACGCTTTGTTTGATGCAGTACATCGTCCGTTGAATTTAATTTCATGTATCCTGAAATGATTAGCAATATTTTCTATATTTTGTGTATTGACTTAAGTGTATGTTGATTATCGAAATCGGGTGTGACCATGGAATGGGCCAACAATCTCCCCCATTTTGATAATTGACAAACTTGAGTCTATACCAAAATATATTTATATGAAATAGAACAAAATACAAAGTACCTGAAAAAATGAGATGTTTTGATTTTGTTTTTGGATTTGTATATGCTTTGCTTTTTGGTATATTTATACTCTTTTTCTCCCCCTTTGTCAAGTAGTAAAATGACTTGGCTCCCCCGTAATATGTGAAGCCAACAATAGACAAACACAAGACAAAGTGAAGCAAAAAGACATAATCACAGCATAAGACATATGGAAACAACTAATATAGAAAGAAACAACTCATAATAAACTGAAACAGTCATGAAAATTTCCACTAATAATCCAAAAGTACAACTGAAAATGTCTAACTAATCAGTTTAGACATGAAAAAATAAAAAAAACTATATCAACTGATCATCATCTAACAAATGTCTACTAGCCCATAGCTGAATCCACGTCACATCGTGGGGTCGTCCGCACCAGGAGCCTCAGTAGGAAAGTAGGCTGTAGTCGGGTCAAAATACTGAAAGGAAGCCTCATCAGTAAATCGAGGACCCTGAAAGGTAGGATGAGGTAAGATGGTGACAGGATGGACAGGATCATGAGCCAGGCGGTAGTGGAGGTCAGCAATACCATTCCTCAGCACCTGGGCCTTAGAAATGCGCCGGAACTCCGAATCCAGATGACGTTGCGTAGAGACAGCAACAAAGTCATCAAAGCGCTGAAAGAATGTCTGATCAAATCCTGGGACATGGGCCGGAGCAGGAGGAGCATCAACAGGAGGGACCTCAGCATCAACAGCTGGAGCAGGATGAGCTCCAGGAGGCAGAGGTGGAGCAGGAAATCGACGAGATCGAGTCAGCTCGACAGGTGTAGAGGAGATGGCACACGTCTCAAGATCAATCTCGAAACGTCGAAAGATAGAAACTAAGTGCATTGGATATACTAGATTCCTACCTGCATTTCTGCAGTTAAGCATCCAGGACATCACAATTTTGGGAATAGAGAATGAGATGCCAAAGTGAATATGATATAAAGCAGATAGTTCCATAAAGGTTACTTCATCAATAGAACCTTTCTTTGGAAGAAGTACGGAGAAAACCATACGATAAAGTTCATAGAAGGTTTGGTTCAAATTTTTGGCAAAAATTCTACGGGGAACAGGGTTAGGATGACAGATTAGTTCCCTGAAGGAAGCAAGAGTGACATCAGCAGGGAATTGAATATGATAGATGTCAACTAAAGCATCACCAAGATCAGGAATGTGGAAGAATTCGCTGATGTCGGTGGCGCTAAATTCTAATTCTTGCCCAGCAACGCAAGAATAGAAATTTTTGTTTGGTTTTACTTGCAGGTTGCAGTAAAACATACGGATGGCGTTGTCATAAATATTTTCTTGTACCTCGAAGAAATCTCGGTACCCAAGTTGGTCAAAAGTTGGAGCGTACTCAAAGAAAGTAGTAAAGTTTACAAAAGCTCCATTACAAATACGACGACCAGAAAAAGAGTCGAACCAGAGATCCGAAAAATCTTTGTCCGGGAACAAAGTAGAGTCATATTCATCGGGATCTATAGGTCGTGCTGGACTGAATAGACTAGCAGGGGTGTATTCAGAAGAAGAGGAGGCACCTTGGGAAGAGGTTCCTCTTTGACGCTTGGGGGCCATGAGAAAATAGAGAGAAAGTACCTTTTTGAAGAAAAAGAAAGGAGGTGCAAGATGATCGCTCACTAGATCTCTTCGGAACCTTGCTAGGATGAAGGAGGAGAAGCTTCTAGGAAGAGAGGAGTGATTTCCACGAGTTGTTGTGTGGAGAAAGTGGAAGAAAAGATGGGTTTTATAGGCACTAGGGCCGGCTGTTCATTTCTGGAACCATAACAGCGCCGACCGAACTCGGTCCGAATTCGGTCCGAACTCGGTCAGAGTTCGGGCCGAGTTCGGCCACTTGCATTTCCGAGACAGTTAATGCATTCTGGTAGGTTTAAAAGTAGAATTTAATAACTTTGACTGTAATATTAAATAACGACTATTATTTTTTGGTTAACTGTAGGGGTTGTCCCAGCTAACGGAGGTTCACCGGGGAACTCTTAAATACCGCTTCGCTTCGACCGTAGTCGTGGTGACAGACATACCCTTTTTGAGTTTGTACCCAAAAATAATTTTTGTTAAATAAATAATAAAGTAGCAAGTCATAAATTCAATTTTAATTACCATATACATTATGAGTCTGAGAATTCAAGAATGCCGAGCTCACGCCTCAAAATGTTAAAACGGTTTTCAGCCAATGGTTTAGTGAATATATCTGCTAGTTGATGATCAGTGTCAATAAATTCTAGGCAGATATCCCCGTGTTGTTGATGATCACGAAGAAAATGATGTCTAATTTCTATGTGCTTTGTGCGTGAATGACAAATAGGGTTCTTAGTCAGATTTATAGCACTAGTGTTGTTACAATAAATAGGAACATTAGTGTAGTACAGATTGTAGTCCTCTAAGGTTTGCTTCATCCACAAAATCTGAGCACAACAACGTCCTGCGGCGATATACTCAGCCTCAGTTGTTGATAATGCTACTGAATTTTGTTTCTTGCTAAACCAAGAGACTAAGGCCTTTCCTAAGAAATGACATGTGCCACTGGTACTTTTACGGTCCATTTTGCATCCAGTAAAATTCGCATCCGAGTAACCTATAAGGTCAAAGGATTTGGTTTTGGGATACCATAAGCCAACTGTAGAAGTTCCTTTAAGGTATCGGAAGATACACTTAACGGCACTAAGATGTGATTCCTTAGGGTTTGCCTGATAACGTGTACAAATGCAAACGCTAAACATAATATCAGGGCGACTAGCAGTTAAGTATAATAAACTACCAATCATACCTCGATACTTACGCTGATCGACAGGTTTGCCACTTTTATCAGCATCAAGCTTTGTAGATGTAGCCATAAGCGTCCCGATTGGCTTTACATTCTCAAAATCGTACTTTTTCAGTATGTCCTTCGTGTATTTAGCTTGGTTGATGAATGTTCCGTTCGAGTGCTGTTTGATTTGAAGTCCTAGGAAGAAGTTTAGCTCTCCCATCATACTCATCTCAAATTCACTCTGCATACACTTGGCAAAATCTTGACAGAGTTTTTCATTAGTAGAACCAAATATAATGTCATCTACATAAATTTGCACTAGAAGAATATCATCATTCATGGATTTAATAAATAAAGTAGTATCAATCTTTCCTTTCAAAAATCCATTATCAAGTAAGAAGGCGCTTAGGCGTTCATACCAAGCACGAGGTGCTTGTTTGAGTCCATAAAGTGCTTTCTTAAGCTTGAAAACGTGTTCAGGTTTTTGAAAATCTTCAAAACTAGGGGGTTATTTCACAAAAACCTCTTCTTTCAAAAATCTATTTAAAAATGTACTTTTCACGTCCATTTGAAAAAGTTTAAAATCATTAAAATATGCAAATGCACAAAACATGCGGATGGCTTCTAGTCTAGCAACAGGAGCATAGGTCTCATCATAATCAATTCCTTCTTCTTGATTATAACCTTGTGCCACTAGACGTGCTTTGTTGCGTAGAACTTGTCCATCTTCACTGAGTTTATTTCGGAACACCCATTTGGTACCAATTATAGATTGACCAATTGGTTTAGAAACAAGTTCCCAAACTTGGTTTCTCTCAAATTGATTAAGTTCCTTTTGCATGGCAGAAATCCAAAACTCATCAGTGAAAGCATCATCTACATTCTTAGGTTCTATTTTTGAAATAAATGCTACATTTGCTGCTAATTTAGAATCTTTAAGAGATGAACGTGTACTTACACCTTTGGATACATCACCTATAATGAGAGTTTCTGGATGATCTGGCTTGAATCTCAATGATTCAAATCTTTGGGCCATATCTTTCACAAGGCTCTTCTCAGTTCCTGCATCTTTGGAACTTTTATCAGTCCTTGCCTCTTGGGTCAAATTTTTCTCAGAACTCTTCTTAGTCTTTGTATGTGTATCTTCATCATCACTGTCGCTAGATCTGTGACTATTTAACTCATCAAAGGTAACATTAATAGTCTCTTCAACAATCATAGATCTTTTATTGAAAATTCTATATCCCTTACTCTTAGCAGCATATCCGAGAAATATCCTGTCATCTGCTTTGGAGTCAAACTTTCCCAAGTTATCCTTGGTGTTCAGGATAAAACAGCGACAACCAAAAACTTTGAATAAGAAATGTTTGGAATTCTTCCAAACCAAAGCTCATATGGTGTTTTCTTCGATATTGGTCGAATTAACACCCTATTTAAAACATGACAGGCTGTACTAACAGCTTCTGCCCAAAAATATTTAGGAAGATTATACTGATTCAGCATGACTCTAGCCATTTCGCTTAGAGTTCGATTCTTCCGCTCCACAACACCATTCTGTTGGGGAGTTCTAGGACAAGAAAATTCGTGGTAATATCCACTATCATCACAAAACTTTTTGAAATCAGAATTTTCGAATTTGCCACCATGATCACTTCGGATACGAGTAATCATGAAGCCTTTTTCGTTTTGTACCTTTTTGCAAAATATCTGAAATTCAAAAATTGTATCACTTTTGTTTGATAAGAAATAAACCCAAGTAAATCAAGAGAAATCATCAACAATAACAAAAGCGTAGAGCTTACCGCCAAGACTAGCGACTCTACTAGGACCAAATAAATCCATATAAATTAACTGTAAAGGTCTCGAAGTACTTACAGCGTTGATGGATTTAAAAGTAGACCTATGTGCTTTGTTCTTTTCGCAGTCAGCACATACCATATCTCTCTTGAATGGAATTTCAGGGAGTCCTCTTACCAACTTCTTTGTATTTAGACATGAAATAGTATCCATGTTTGCATGTCCTAGTCTCATGTGCCATAGCCAGCTTTCATCATGATTGGCTATTAGGCACCTTCCTGCATTATTAGTATTCTTCAAAAAGAAAACATAAATGTTGTCTTCTCTAATCCCTTTATATACGGGATCACCAGATGACATATCATATATGGTACATTTATCTTTCACAAAATTGATACCATAACTATTATCTGCCAAATGACTTATGCTCAATAGGTTATGTTTCAATTCAGTTACTAGACAAACATCCTTTATTATTGGATAAGGAGAAATACCTACAGTACTATTACATATTATATTACCTCTTAAGTTATTTCCGAAGGAGACGTATCCTTCTTTCTTCATCGATAGCGTAGCGAATAAAGATGCATCACCAGTCATGTGTCGCGAACATCCGCTATCGAGGATCCATTTGCTTCTAGCATGAGAGGGTTGAGGGTCCACCTACAAGACAAGTAGATGAATCCTTTGGTACCCATTTTTTGTAGGGTCCACTCAGATTAGCTTTAGGTCTCCAGACTAAAGTATGGTTGTCAATAAGCTTTCTTGCAAGACAATATTGTGATATGTGTCTGTGCGTACCACAATATGTGCAAGTCAGTTTAGTGGTAGAAACTGTGTTTGCAAGCTTGTTTTGTTTGGAGAACCTATAAGTGAAAGCATGATGATGTTCGTGTTTCTTCTGTGCTTTCTTATGTTTAGTCCTTTTAGGTGTATGCTTAGCATTAGGACTAATCTTAGGCTGTGTCACAGGTATTGCCTGTTTGCCTAACTTGATTTCTAACTTTTTAGAAATCGCAATAGACTCTTCGTATCTAGCAGTCATATCTAGGAGTCTTTGTTCAGTTACTAAGTGCATCTTCTTCTCTAATTCATAAAGCTTTTGTACTTTGACATAGTCCTTTTCTTTCTTTTCAATATTGAGGATAGCCTCATGATAGTCTACCTTGAGTTTGGCTATCTCTTCCGTGTTACCGGTAGTAGATGTCTCTTTAATATCTTCAATCAGATTGGACAGTCTAGCTATCTCGGTTGTGTGTGCCTTAATCGCTTTTCGAGATTGCTTATACTTGTCGAACACAGTTTTGTGATCTTCAAGTAGTTCGCTAAAGGCATTCTCTAATTCATCGAAAGTGAAATCATCAAACAAAGGGTTAGATGATACCTTATCAAATGCCATGAGATAAACATTTGCATTGCCACAGGATCTGTCTTCTTCTTCTGTATCACTGGCATCGCTTTCGTGCCAGATGCTTGTGTTGGCATACTTTCGACCAGATGTTGCTTTTCTGCTTAATCTTGATCTATCGTAGGGACTGCTTTTCTTGGTGGTTGGACAGTCCTTCTTCATATGCCCTGACTTCTTGCATCCAAAGCATATAGTTTTATCTTCGTTGCTTTCTTGGACATCTTTCTTCTTTCTGCTTATGAAATTTAGATATCTCTTGAAGTTCTTCACAAGTAGGGCTCGTTCATCACCACTTGACGATTCTTCATTGGAATCGTTGTATGTTGATTTTCTTGCTTGAGCTTTGAAGGCAATAGATTTCTCCTTTGGTATTACTTTTTCAAAATCTTGCAAGTCGAGTTCATGGGTCATGAGTTTGCCCATCAGCGTTTTCAGAGTCATAGTGGTGAGATCGTTTCCTTCAATGATTGCTGTGGCTTTTGGATTCCAGTTCTTTGTTAGAGCCCGCAGTACTTTTCTGATCTTCTCGTGATTGCTGTAATCCTTGCCAAGAGATTGTAAAGGATTAGTTATATCAAGGAAACGAGTAAACATCTGTGTAATTGACTCACCGGGTTTCATCTTAAAAGATTCATACTCCTGTGTCAGTCTACTAATTTTGGATTCTTTCACTTGGGAAGTCCCTTCATAGGTTACCTCAAGGAGTTTCCAAATTTCGTGAGACGTCTCACAGGTTGAAACTCTGTTGAACTCGGTTTTGTCAATTGTACAGAATAGTGCATTGATGGCACGAGCATCTAGGCTAGCTTTAGCCTTTTCAGCTTCAGTGTACTTATCATAGGTCTTTTCCACCAGCTGGCCTTCAACCACTGTTGGTGCTGGTTTCTTATAACCATCAATGACTATTGACCAAAGATCAAAGTCGAGAGACTTTAGAAAGAAAGTCATTCGTGTTTTCCAGTAGGTATAATTTGTTCCATCAAATAGGGGAGGTCTATTTGTGGATTGCCCTTCACCGTTGAATATAGATTTCACGGCTGCCATATATATATACTCTCTAAGGTATGTTATATAAGAATATAACCTGCTTTGATACCAATTGTAGGACCATTGAGCACCTCTAGAGGGGGGTGAATAGAGTGTGTGTGTGCAGCAGAAAATAATCACCAATTAAAACTTAAACTATGGCAGAGATATAAGAGACAGTAAATAAAGATAGAGAATTGAAACTCAGTAACACAGCGATATATACTGGTATCCCTCTGAGAGGACTAATCCAGTCTCGAGTACTCTTGCTCGATGTTAATCCACTAAGGCACAAGCTTTAACTGAGAGCTTGCAGTCTCTTACAACACCGTGCTTGGTGACGAGCGCACGACCAGCTCCACAACACACACCGTGCTTGGTGACGAGCGCACGACCAGCTCCACAACAAGAAAAGTTGTTGAACTTGGAACGACCTCTTTACAACTCTTGAAACACCAAAAGATTCTAAATCAACTCTGATAGTACTGGATTTTGGCTAAGAGATGTATAGGTATGATTTGAAAATCTTAGATCGTTTGAAAACACTTGAGTAGTAGAGAAGAGAGAATGAAGAATGAATTGATGATTTGAAATGAAAAGTTCTTCTCTATTTATAGGTGTTTTCTCGAACCGAACTCGGACAGAGTTCGGGCAGAGTTCGGATACAAATATCTCGCAAAGAGACGTTGCTCGCTGATTTGGAGGCAACAGAAGTTTGAATCATTTTTGACCGAACTCGGTCAGAGTTCGGACCGAATTCGGGCCGAACTCGGTTACGAGTTCTGTCAGGAGATATTTGAAAAATCATTTGTAAAAACAATTTTCAAAATATGTTTTTGGTTATTTGTAAAATCATTTGTAAAGGCTAATTTCAAAATATGTTTTTGAAATGTTTTGTAAATAAAATACGAATGGTAAATAGGTAGGCTTTTGGAATGTGGACAGTTTTAACCCTAAGCCAGTATTACCAAAACTGATTTTACAAAATAAATCCTAGACTCAATAAAATATAAAATACAGAATAAAATGAGAAATGAGTCTTCTGAAGATTTGATGATGTTGACGCTTTGTTTGATGCAGTACATCGTCCGTTGAATTTGATTTCATGTATCCTGAAATGATTAGCAACATTTTCTATATTTTGTGTATTGACTTAAGTGTATGTTGATTATCGAAATCGGGTATGACCATGGAATGGGCCAACAAGCATCACCCTCGCCCCTAGTGTGGACTCGCAGGTTTGAGCCATATACTACTAACTCTCGTCCCTAGTGTGGACTCGCAGGTTAGCATCACCCTCGTCCCTAGTATGGACTCGTAGGTGTGGACAGATAACTACTAACCCTCGCTCCTAGTGAGGACTCGCAGGTTAGCTTCAAGAATTTCAAGGTACAGCAGTTTCGTTATGACTTATTCATCATATAGCACGATGTGACTCAGTCCAAGTACAAGGGATGACACGACACGACCCAATCACGATACACGAAAAAACCAATCCAATATGAACTACAAAGCTAACTATAAACAAGGACTATATATGTAATAGCAGACATGATATACAAATCACATATAAATAATCAACTAGTAAAACTAGATAACAATAAGAATATGTATGTAAATAAACTATAGAGGGAGGCAAGGTATCTTGCCTGGAGGATGCACGTAGATCCCACAAAATATAGTCAACTTGTGAGCCATAAAGTTCAAATCATCATAACTGTCTCCGAAAGCTGAAACAGACATTGCCAACATTCTCAGAATAGTCAAATTATCTAGGATTGCACGTCCTTAAGTCTAATTCTGGATACAGGGGCAAAACGGTAATTTTGGGCAAAACCGGTATCCGTCGTTGGACCCGCTTTACACCGAAAAGCGTGCCAGAGTCAATAGTCTCTAAATTCGTCAAACTATATGTCAACAGGTCCGATTTTCTGATACAAATCTAACTGTATATCCCAAGTTGGATTCCGACGGGCCATGCACAAAATTGTCCGTTGAGTCGGACCGTGGGGCCCGCAAAACGGCGATCCGATCAACTGTCTCAAAATCGGACCAAACTTAGCATACAGGACCAGAAAAATGATACGGTCCATTTGGCACAAGTTTCGTCTCGATCAGACGAACCTGCACAAAGTAATTGAGAAATTTGCACAGAGGCCGATACGGTAAATTTTGACGGATACGTATCAAATTCGTCGCGCACACGTGACCAATTTGAATTTCGTCAAAGCCCACACGACCACGAAGCCGATACGCACCTTTCGATGCTTTCGGTTCGTGACTACGTCGCCCGGATTGGCGGGACGCACGTCGTATCGAAGAGATTTCTAGTTTTTTTATAACAGGTTTTCGGTAAACTTCGGGATCCGATTTCTTGGCTCATAGTCGATGAAATTGACTTCTGCAAATTGGGTTGTGGAGCCCTACATGTTGTCTATAACTTCCTTTAATTAGTTTTTGAGGTTGTGTATTGATCTGATCTATATCTGGCTTCTAAAACAGGGATTTAATTCCTGAAACTATTCTGTTTGAACAGGTTTTTCATCAATATTCGCGTCGATTTATCGAGCAACTTAGGGTACCTAATTTCAACTATTTGAAGTAGTGAAAAGCCGTATAGGTTGTCTTCCTATCGATCCAATTGGTTCAAGAAATGATGATGAGACGAGAGAGTAGGATACCTGTGAAGTTGGGGTGTTTGACCACTGCTACTGCTGCTTGTTGTTCTTGTTGCGTGCACGCCTGCTGTTACTGGCCGGCCGGCCACTACGGCAGTGGCGCCGACGGTCGAGGGGGCGCACGAGAGTCTGGGGTTACTGGGTCGACGCGGCGGAGTTAGGGTTTGTGAGATTTTCGACCTCTCGAGTTCTCTATCGAACAATAAATACAGTTGGACGCTCAGGTTGCTCGGCTGTGCTCGGGTTCTATTCACGCTGGTGTGGGCTTTTGCAGCAGGGAAAGGGCCGGGCTAGGCTTGGCTGGAAGTGGAGGAATTGTTAATTGCTGCTGTGGGATTTTGCTCGACTGGCTATAGCTGGGTTCGGCCTGCTTGTCTGGGCTGGGACTTTCATTCCATGTATACACAACAATAACATTTCTATATATATACATTAATTTATGTCTTTCTCTATGTATAGATATATATATATATACGCATTTATATACGCATATATGTAACATGTATATATATTTTCCTATTTATATAACATTAGTATATACATGTATATATATACATATATATATCCTAATTATAAAAATAATCATTTAACTATTAAGAACATGAAATAAATATATACACAAAATAATTAATAAATATATCTAATCAAATAAACACACACAATATATATATGCATGCATATATTATTCTAGTCAAAGGTCCCACCAACCCAAAATAGCATTTCAAGAAAACGTATCCAGTTCGAAGATAACAAATATAAAATATTAATAGCAATCTTATATTTTATTTAACTATTATTTATACTTAGTTATTGATCATAAAAAATAAAACACCAATATACATATAGTATCTATGTGGCCGTCTTGGTCGCACTGAGGGTTTACATGGTTTGGGCTCGGTTCGAGTCCAGTCCGGGCTAAATTGGTACAACCGAGCCTCCTAAATATTATAGTCTTAATAAGTAAATAATTAAATCATTTGTAAGGGTCATGTCATAACTTGGCCTGGTTTTCCTAGTTAGGACATCACTATGGCTCGACCTTCCTCTACCATGGCTCAACACTAGTCAAAGCACGCCATTGCACTACCCGTGCCATGATTCCTAGCCGTCTGGTACTTCAAAACTCAACCATGGCTAAAGTTATCTACCGTAATAATTAACCCAATAATTATTTATAAAAATCTAAAAATCACCATTTAAATAAAAAATATATTTCCAACAATTTTCGGGAAGGGTAGCTACATATGTGCCCGTGTTGACCACAGTATCTGCAGATAATTCTAGTGTGAGTATCCTTTGTGCAGACACGAGTCTTTTGTGTCTTCCATGGATAATTGTAAGTGAAAGTATGATTCTGTGGAACATGTAGCTTGCGTGCTTTCTTTGATCGTATCATATTTGGTATATACTGTGTGGTAGGACAGATCTTAGGCAGTGTAATAGGAACAACCTATTTGCCTAATTTTATCTCTAACTTTTTGGAGATTGAACAAGCTGCTACATGTTTCTCAGTCATGTCTTTTAGCTTTTTTCATTATATTCTTAATCTCTTCTCAGAATCATATAGAAGAAGCACTTTTGTGTAGACCTTCTCTCTCCGATCAATCATGCATTGCACTTCATGAAGACTTAGCTTAATATTAGCCAATTCTTTCGTGTTGCCTGAGGTAGATGTCTTATTTATTTCTTGTAATAAATTAGACAATCTAGCCACTTCGGCTGTGTATGCTTTTATCTTTTTCGAGATTGCTTATACTTGTCTAATACACCTTTGTGTTCATAAAATAAATTACTAAAAGCATCAGAGAGTTCATCAAAGGTAAAATCATTATATAGAGGGTTATCTGATACCTGATCAAATGCCATTAAGCAGACATTTGCAGAAATGTTGTGTCTTTATTTCTCTGCTGATTCACTGGCCTCACTTTCTTGCCATATTCTTGTATTTACATACTTAAGACCAATTGTTGACTTTTGGCTTAATCGTTCATATCGACTGCTCTTCTTGGCTATTTGGTAGTCCTTCTTTATGTGCCCGGTCTTTTTTGCATCCATAGCATATTGTTTCTTCTTCATTGCTTTTTTGGACATCTTTCTTCTTTCAGTTAGATTTATCAAACCTCAAGAACTTCCTAACGTTTTTGACCAGTAGGGCTTGTTTATCACCATCTGACTCTTCATCGTCAATGTCTTCACTGGAGAACCTCTTAGCTTGAACATTGAAGGCAATAGATTTTTCTTTTGGGATAGCTTCTTCAAAGTCTTGTAGGTCAAGCTCATGAGTCATGAGTTTACCCATCAGCGTCTCTAGTGACATTTTGGTGAGATCATTTTCTTCAATGATTGTTGTTGCCTTCAGGTTCCAATTCTTGGTCAGTCCCCTGAGCATCTTCTTGATTTTTTTATGGTTACTGTAATCTTTACCAAGAGAAGATAGAGGATTAGTTATATCTAGAAAATGTGTGAACATTTGTGTGATTGATTCATTTGGCTTCATCTTTAAAGCCTCATACTCTTGTGTTAGTCTGCTGATCTTGGATTCTAATACTTATAAAGTTCCTTCATGAGTAACTTCAAGAAGTTTCCAGATCTCGTGCGAAGTGGTACATGTAGATACTCTATTGAATTTAATCTTATCAATAGCACAAAATAGTGCATTGATCGCTCTTGCGTCAAGAATGGCTTGTGTCTTCTCTAAATCCATGTATCTATCATGTGTCTTATCGACAAGATTACCATCAATCACTATTCTTGGTGGCTATTTGTAGCCGCCTATAACTATCGACCAAAGATCTAAGTCAAATGACTTTAAAAGGAAACTTATTCGTATTTTCCAATAAATATAGTTTGTTCCATCAAATAGTGGGAGTCTATTTGTGGATTGCCCTTTACCTGTTAATATAGATTTTCCGACTGCCATATATATATGCTCTCTAGAGTGTTATATTTGTATATAACCTGCTCTGATACTAATTGTAGGAACATTGAGCACCTCTAGAGGGGGATAAATAGAGTACGTGTGTGCAGCGAAAAGATAATCACCAAAAAAAATATTCTAAGCAGTATCACAGGTATAAATTATGGAGCAAACTATGAAATTTAAATACAGAGAACAAAGCGCATCATAAAAGCAAACTTATGACACAGTGATGTATACTGGTATCCCTCTGAGAGGACTAGTCCAGTCTCTAGTACTCTTGCTTGATGTTCATCCACTATGGCACAAGCTTTAATCGAGCACTTATAGCTCCTTACAACCACGAGTTTTTATACGAAGGACTCGCAACTTCAAATACGACAAACTTGAAAACTAAAACATTTTTGGAGAGCCTACTTAACAATTCGAATACGAAACTCTAGATTGAAACAGAATGGCACTTGGCTTGGCTAGGAGTTGTTAAAGGCTGGATATGAAAGTGAATAGCTCTGGAATTTTTTAAATAGAAAGAGAAGATAGGAATGAATGAGTGATTTGGAATGGAAAGTTCTCCTCTATTTATAGCAATTTTAGGGTAGAACTCGGGCAGAGTTCGGGTCCATAAATTTTGTAATTCGAAAAGTGGTTATAGATATTTAGGAGGACCAAACTGTTCTGGAAACAGACTAGCAGAACTCGGGCAGAGTTCTAGCCGAACTCAGGCCAAGCTCGGTTAGAGTTCTCATAAGAATATATGTTGAAATATGTATGGGCTTTTTGTATTGGTATTGGATATCAGTTTGATATAGAATTGGGTATAGAAATTGATATAAGATTGGGTATATAGGTAGGCTTTTGAATGTGGAGTATAGAAAGCCAGTTGCTAATCCCATCAACCTTACATTTTTACTAGACTCAATAAAAAAAATTACAGAATAAAATAGAAAACAATTATTTGATCTGCATCTGTAGTTTTTGTACAATTAAGACGACGAGTAGTAGCTTATTGGAAGTGGATAATCTGTTTTGTACCTGTAGTGTATTTGTGTATCGACCAAAGTCTATGTTGATTATCAAAATCAGGTGTGACTATGACCAATGGGCCAACAATAGAAGTCCCGGGCATGCAACGAAGAACCAGCTACCGAACCAAAGACAAACATGAGTGCCTGGCTTATGATATCAACTTGCAGATATAAAGCAGACGTCATTTCATAAATGTTATGCCTTAGAGATCTAACAATGAATGTGTCCTGCATCATAGAACATATAAGACATGTTTAGTTTAGAGAATTGCAGTATCATTGGGTACAGTACAAGGGAGAGTGAAAACGAGCTTATTGAGAAGAAGTCGGTATCTTTCATGGCCCAGAAGAATATGACTATGACCGGTGCAAAGATAACTACCAGACTATGCCAGTAGCAAAATATTTCATTGAGCTTTCAACTATCAGGTAAGGGAGATGGCTTCACCCTATCTTAAAAGATTGTCATAATTAAACTTGTCAAACTTTTCATCAGAGAAAAATAGGATTTATTGACGCAGACATAGTAAAGCTTCAAACTTGTCATCAAAATCAACCAAAAGAAGTCACCATAAGCATAATTTAAAGCGGTAGACAAACAAATGTTTGGCCTACGAACAATGATCGGGACTTCTTGCTGCAGCTAGCAGAAATAAGTTGAAACAAGTGAACTTTTTGTGCTGGGCATACTAAAGGTCCAACCTTGTCACCAAACCAACTTAAGAAAGCTATAGAATGTTGGTTGCAAAGTGTAATACTAGAAAACAGTTCAAAGTTCAAGACTTTTCATAACAAACAAGTAAAAATATGATTAAAAATCAAGTTGAAAGAAACAACCGCATGCACAACTATAAGAGGAATACTAGCAAACACTTTGCCGACAAAACCAAAGTTCGAGATCTTTTTTGTGTGCTTGTTCTACTAATGAGCACCTTGAATAGCAAGATGGGCTAATAGACGGAGTGGATGAAGGAATGCTGATCTTTTGATGGAGATGGCATTAGTTTTCGAGGTGCGACGTAGAGAGATGGGTTGAAGACGAGTACTGGGTGGAGGGATACACCAGCTGACTACGAGACGACGCTCGACAAGATTGCAAACACCCCTTAAATTTTTTTAATTATTTATTAAATTATTTTCCATTATTAGGGTTTTATTAATTAGTGACTAAAAGAACTGATCTATAGTTACTATTTTATGATTAAATTTAATATTTATATATGGTAAATACTTTAGGTATGATATACAAAATGGAAGAGAAATATGCAGAATAATTTCTAGTTATTTTGAAATATATTTTTCTCCTTATAAGAAAATTTTGAATTATTATTAGAGATTATAATTTTAAATTTTTAAATATTTTATAGGTGAATAATATTTTCCATATTGTAAAAAAGGGTATGTATACCCAAAAATAGTTATTAAATTATCGTAGAACTTTTTTGTTAGACGTTAGACAATTTAGAATTTTATTAGTATATTTTTGAGATTTTTGGGCTATTAATAAGAGCAGAAAGCGAGAGAAAAAAGAACTAAGACCCGCGAGATCTACTCGTGAGATAATGAAGATCTCGCGAATCTAACTTCCCCAAATTCCCAACCCCAGTCGAGTTGTGCGGAGAACAGAGGCGGTTGAAAGCTTCAAAAACTTCTCCAAATTCCTATTAAATTTTGAATCAAATCTTCCCTAGATTTTGCATGTGTATTTTAAATCTAATTCTCCACAAGATTACAATGAATCATATCCAATTTGAATTTAAATTCGAATTAAATCAAAAAAAAAAATTATACTGAATATATATGTTCAAACGAACCAACCTTTTTTCGAAAATTCCCTTGTCTATCTTTGCTACAACTCGAACTCGTGACTAGGCGACCCCCTGACAACCTCACCCACCGTGCGACGCCGGAGCACATCCTGCCTGGCTACCGGATCCACTGAGATCGTCGAAACAGGGCCCTATGGTCAGACAAATTCGGTCTTGAGGTACGACATTTCTCGATCCAATTTTTCTTGGTACACACAACCGAATCTCGAGTGAATTGATCATCTTAGAAGCCAAGCTATCTAGCCCCAAATCCCATCAATTGGGTTTTGATAGGATCGATTAAACTGCCCAAGAATCTACACAAAAATCGATAGAAAAACTGTTTCGATAAACAGTTTAGAAACAGTCCAAGTACCCATGTTTGACGCCACTTTGAAATCAACGTGTCCTAAGTTTTAAAATTTTGATTTAACAATCATGTAGCCAAACCTGTAGGGCTTTAAAACCTTTTCATAGAACTAAATTCATCAATTGTGCATCAGGAAAATCGATTTCCAAAAGCAAGAAAAATAGCTTTTCAAAACAATTTTTTTAGAAAAATCACCGATACGACGTGTGCCCCGACAAACCAGGTGACGTAGTCACAACCCAAGTGCATCGAAAGATGCGTATGGATGTTGTCGACGTGTGAGATTTGACGAAACTCAATTTCGTTGTGTGTGCACGACGAAATCAAGGCGTATCGGTCGAAATATCCAATATCGACCTCTTCGCAAACTAGCTCATACCTTCGTGCACGTTCGTCATCTTAAGACAAAACTTGTGCCACTGGACTATGGTCATATTTTTGGTCCTGTAAGCCAAGTTTGGTCCGATTCTGAGAAGGTCGACCAGAACGCTATTTTGGTAAGCCCATGACCCAATCCAATGGACGAATTTGTGCACGGCTCACCGGAATCTAACTTTTGACAAGGTTGATTTTGTATCATCAAACCGGACCCGTAGACATATAACTTGATGACTTTAGAGACCGTAGATTTTGGCAAACTTTTCGGTGCAAAGCGGGTCCAACGGCGGACACTGATTTGATCCAAAATTATGATTTTAACCCTGTGTCTATAATTGGACTTATGTGTAGGAAATCTTAGACATTTCTTTTATTCCAAAAAAGTTGGTGATGTCTGTTTCATCATCCAATGACGTTTGCGGAAGTTGGCTTTCATTGCTTTACTGATCTACCGGTTCGAGCTACTAGATACTGTCATTTTGTACACCACCTCAGGCAAATGACCTTGCCATATTTACTGATTATAAATAGTCTGCATCTTTATTGTTTAGTTACTGCATATTTACTGTTGGTTAGTTCTAGTTCATCCTGTTGCATCATTGTTATTGTTCATGATTTACTTTACTATGCTTCCAATTATACATGATGCCATTGTTAGTTATATCTTTATTGTCCTTATAATTAGCATATGGACCTATGTTAAGGGACTACCGTTTGTTAGTTCATTTTTCATAAACTTTGTCACAGTTGTGCTATGAGATATGTGTGAGTTATGAGTAGCATATAGAGATACTTACGTGTTGGCTGATTACCCGTGCGCATGCGTTAGGTCTAACTGCTGATAGATGCATGTTAAGAGACTTGGCAGTTAGCAGAGGTACTTGGTCGTAGATACGACCTAAATAAGTGTATAGGGTGGGGAGAACAGTTCCATAGCATATAAGCCAAGTATGCACTTTCCTTTTGTACCCGGAAGCTCCGCTGGAGATATGGTCCTGCTTACCCCTTTATCCTGTTCTTGTTGGCCTCTGATGTTCGTGGAATGTCATGCTTTAAGGTCCCTGGTGCCCATAAAGGGGGCCATACCAAACCCATTATAGCCAGAGTGCCCATGCGTTGAAGGTTTGTTCTTAACTGCATGTATACAGTAGAATAGTTAGGTGACCTTAGTTGATATCATGTCACCCTTAGTTCCAATAGTGGCATGGGACAGTGTCACACTACGGAATAGTGTACTACATCTTGTCCTTGTTTGGCTGTTGGTGTAGTCCATTGTTTCGATGGTGGGATATTGGGCCATGTCATGATTTGGACCATTTACTTTTACTTGCGACTGTGACATATTTTGTATATTCAGTTCATATGGCTTTTTTATATGTATCTTGTTACGTCCCTCCGAGGACCTGAAAAATATTTTTAGGTGTGTGTGTTTTCGTGACTTTTCGCAGGTGTTCTATCCAAGGCCGTGATCTTCTCTATTCCTTCGAAGATGACTTGCTCTTGGATCGACCTTTGCTACTTTTGACAAATTCTTTTATTGTTATGTATTAATTCTCATTTAAAATGGTTGGTAGCGGATTTGTCTCCGCCCAACTACTTGTACAAATGACAATTCAAAGTTGATTTTATAATATCTTTATTATGTATTTTGTGGATGAGATTAGTAGCCGTATTTATACTGCATTTATAGCCTACGTATATATTATGCCCCAGTTCCAAAAATACAGAACCGAGCCACGTGGCAAGGCCAGCGAGTCCCACTCCAATGATTATCCCAATTTAATAGAACCATTAGAGTAGCACTTAAGCTGTAGAGTGCATTAGAATAAAGTAAATGCCCAGAAGTCTAAACTAACCTCATCCACAGAAACATGAACATAAAAAAATGGAAAATATGAGAACCAGTCTGCAGCCTAATAATCATATTGCCGAATAGACTCGAAAGGAATAATATGAGTCTATTAATACTATGATACTACGTAATCAGAACAACAGAAAATAAAACATATAAACTACGAAGGAATGAATACCTGCAAAGCGTACATACATGAAATATAATGGAAGCTCAACAACAATCCAACAAGGTTCTCTGTAGACCACGCGGCTAAATCTGGAGAGAAAACTAGGTCCTCAGGGGGACGCAACAAGGTACATAATATACATGCCAAATGTACGACAATAATAATAAAAAGATAAAGTAAGTACGACTGGTAAATTGGATGAATCTGACATAAACAACTAGAATGCTAATGCAATTTAAGAAACATCACTCGAACACGCGGGCTGTCATGGTGTACCCCGGATACCTGATAGGCACTCCAGCAAACTATGAATATCCCACAGTCCGATAAGGACTGTGGCAAACTACGATATCTCCGAAGCTCTGGAATGAGACAACGGCATACTATGAGGGAAAGTAACCCAAGCGCACGGTATATGTTCTCCCCTCCCATGTGACCTTGTGAATCACATCCACGAGACGCTCGGCCAGATCCTCTAGCTAGGACGTCGAGTCATACTAGTAAATACAGTGTAAAAATCACAAGTCATCGTCCTAGATCCAAATCATGGATTTTCGTATAGCAAGATATGAATCATGTACGGGAATCCGACAGTATAAAGTAACCATGAATATGTCCTTGGGTCTGAATGTACTCCGCAATAGATTGTCGCGGGAACGAAATGTGAATGTCTAATGTCGATCCTCGATGGCGCTAACGTCCATCGGCCCCGAATGTGATTCGGACGCGAAATACCGAACACGGCACTAGGTGTTGCAATAAAATACACATAAATAATATTCAAGAATTTAAATAATGTAACTGAAGTACAAGTAGGGCAAGATACACTTGCCTGGATCCGAGCACTGAAAATGAGAAGGTGGTCCCGAGTCCAAGTCCGTATGGCCCAAGGAACCTAGATAAATATTTAGGAATTGATTAATTAACTGCTTGAGCTAGCAATCCATTTATAGACTAATAGTTACCGAGGGAACGGTAAAATATTACGATGACTATGCCCAAGGTTAAAAAAACCATAAGCTAAACACACAGGTTTGTTGGCCAAAAGTATTAAGTTTATATCAAGATAATTCAAGTTGATTTAATACAAGAAAATTATATATATAGAAAAATAAATATAAAAAAGAAAATAACCCAAAAACTCCAAAAAGTAACCACATAAGGTTTGATTGTTGGCCAAAAGTTTATTAAGTTTATATCAAGATAATTCAAGTAGATTTAATACAAGAAAATTATATATATAGAAAAATAAATATAAAAAAGAAAATAACTCAAAAACTCCAAAACGTAACCACATAAGGTTTGATCCCTACACAACACTCCTACAACTCCAGCACAGAACCAGTGGGCTAGAGCTCGCATTAGTCGTAAAAATGTTACTCATAGTTAGCATGTTGGCCAAAGGCCTTCCTGGAAAGGCAACATAATAAAAAGGGGCAACAAAAAAAACCATTCCATATATATTAACGGAAGGTTCGAAACTGTGACCCCTCACACACTATCCCCTCTAACAACCAACTGAGCTATCCCGCATTAATTCATGGATATGGCTCTTGTTCTTTTTGAACACATCTATCTCTCTAAGAAGATACTCACCAAAAAAGGAAGATAAAAACTTCAGAACCTCCCCAAACATGGGCTGAAACCCAAGACCTCTAAGTCTGCCAACCCAACACTTAACCAGGTGGGCTGTTGCTCAAAGTTGTTGGGATACAACTCTACTCGTTATTCATAACTAAAACACACTATATGTTCTTTTCTTTTTCTTTATCCTCTCCTTCGATTTCTCAACATTAAATCCTTCAAAATTTCTAACTGTAACATCCACAGTACTAGGAAATTAATCATTTCCCTCATTCAAGATGTGATACTACCACCAAGTCAAGGCAACCAAGTACCAACTGTCTATAGCCCATTCCTCATCAATTTTTTTTTCCATAGTGACCTCCATTTGGCCGATAGGTACTCAAGAACTCACTAGCCTTATATAATAATTTATTTATTTATTTCTTTGTTGGAAGTATCATAGCAGTAAAAGGGAAACAACATGGGAACAATGTTACAGGGATCCTAGGTTACTTTGCAGGAAGAGAACAGTATAAGAGGGGTGATACTTAATGTTGGAGATTTTGTTTTTTCCTTTAGAAAACTTTAGTCCCACATCGGAAAAAATAAAGAGATTGTATCTCTATATATTAGCTTTGCTATTATTGGAGATGCACATGTGGTGTGGAGGTGCACATGGGTTTATCATGTGGGATTATTTTTCTAATGGAAAAAAGGCTAAAATCAACAATTAAAGCATTCATGCTTTTTCTCTTGGAAAATTTATTTCCATGGGAGCTAAGCCCCGTAGGGGCTTAGTGTAATGACCCGCTCCGCCCTAGCGGAACACTGATTCAAACGGCAAGTGCAACAACTCAAACGAGACGTCGACTCGAAGAGTTGCATCGACCCGATGAAGTATCGATGCGAATCGATGCAAGACTTACATTGGCCCGTCAAAGATGAATCCAGACTTAGACTTTCAAAGGCGCGCTCGGAGTATCGCTCGGCCGATGCGAACATCGCTAAGGTGGGTGGCTCCGATGAACCCGTCTTTGCTTAGCCTAGACACATAGCAATACGGACACTATCACGAGAATCGCTAGGCGATAACCCCGCGCATGCTAATAAGTGACTCAATGCACCTAGCTAAGGGAATAATCCCATCTTGTATGCTTGTTTAGAACATGGAAAAGAACTCGGCAATATAGAAACTCTCGCACCGCGCTCCACGCTCGTGCTAAGGCACAAGCTTACGTTCAAGTCCCTTATGCGTTCAAACAATAAACAATGAATGGTTTACAACAATGAAACGGGAAGACTATCAACATAGTCGTTCGGAGTAGAGTTTAGCAACATTGAAAGACTATAGGACCGATGGGTCGCCAAGGCGGCTCCCGCACTGGGAGTTGCGTAATGCTTGAATGAATGAATCAATGAATTGAATGAATGAATGAATACGTGAATGAATCAATGAACGAACGAACAAGTGAAAGAAAGAAAGAAAAGGAAGAATGAATAAAAAATAAGAGAGAAAGGAATGGTTAGCGACAGGTATGACGGGCACGTGCAACGGGGCTCGCTACCTGCGCTGCACGGACGCCAACCTGGTCGATAATGCATTGTGGCTAAGGGTTAGACTATGACAATAAAATACGAAATGGTCGTGGACGGACCCGTGCACAGGTGATACGGATTTCGCGGCATGATCAAAGGGAGGATCGTGGCTGGCCTAGGCGGAATCAAGTCAAGGCTTACGGGATGCCTGGGTGCGGACTTAGCCACCCTGGGGACGTAAGTGCAGAAGTATTTCAAGAGACTAATGGGATGTCTGCCAGTCCTCACCCTACGCTAGTTGAGAAATACCACGGTGGGATGTGTCCAAAATGGCTTGTGATGCCAGCGACCGGTGCATATAGAATTAAGTAGGCTTTGCTGGTGGCAATCCACGTACAAGTCCTTGCATTAAAATCAAAGTAGTCTAAGTTAACTGTACAAGGCACTTTCTGAATAGGCTTGAATATAACACACAAAATGATCAAGAGTACTTCGAGCAAACGAGTTAGAAAACGTGCCCACGACTTGCTAGAACCCGAGGCAAGGACACGCACTTGACATTGAATGCTTACATGAACTACGTTAAGTTATTTCATATGAATTGTTGACTAACTTGGTTTACGTTGGACATGGAAGGCCGGACGGTAAGTATGGGTAAGTCATACATGTATTTCCATGCGACACTCGAATTCGGCAACACGAGATAGGCTATGAAATATGCCATGAAAATGATCCTAAGGCAAGAGTAGTAAGACAATGAATGATAGACGGTGCACAAAAGTTAATAGAACGTGTTTGGTAATGATAGCATTGTGGGCGAGCTAGCCTCCCCACCAGTTCATAACAATGTACTGATAACCCCACAGTCTGCTTGCAGGATGCAGGAGACGTCGGCAGGTGTGGAGCTTCCATAGAACGTGTTAAGGCACGGAGCCAACTCTGGGGCCTTGGAACGTTGCAAGAAGCTGAAGCACCCTATACAGGACATAATGTATCGGAACATCGCCATGAATCATTCCATCTTGTAAGCCACTTGGCGCGTCTTTTATGTTTCAGAGAGAGAGAGAGAGCTTGAGCGATTTATAATATCGGCCTAGCGCCGCTTGTAAACTTCTTGAATATCAATAAAGAGTTGGATTTGCTTCATTGGTGTTCATTTTACTTTTCGCTGCAAATGGGGACACTCTGTGCGACTCTGTGGCCTAGCTCGAATCGGTCATTTCTGGACATAGCCTTGCACGGGCGCAACCTAGGCCCGTGCGACATCACGCCTTAGCGAGGACTATCGCTCCTATGGGAGCGGGACGTGACTGATTGGTATCAGAGCACGGCTTTACGTCCTTGGACTTCATTTCGATTTTCTCAGTTTTGAAAGCTCGTTGAAACAAAAGAAGTATACGCTCTCTCTCGTTGTGCCTTGGGATGTTCCATACAATAAGTCTAATATTTTCAAAAGCTCGTATGAGTACTCGATTAGACGAGATCGATAGGCGAAGGCCTTTGCCCCACCACGACAGACTTGAGTTGGAAGGAAACGATGCTAAGAGTTAGCAAACACAGTGCGTGCTTGAATGAGCTTACGCTGACCACAAACAAGTACACGAGACCAAAGTATAGTTCGAATGGGATGGCTATGCATGCAGCCTTTTGGCTAAGTTGTGCAGAGTATCGCGCACCTAGACCTTCTAATGCAAACGAGTTGCGAGTGAGATCGATTATCGCTCGAACGAGAATAAGTGTGCATGCGAACTCGAATATAGTCCACACGGGATAGCTATGTACACGGCCTTTTGGCTAAGTTGTGCCGTGTGTCGCGCACCTCAACTTCTGGTACAATCGAGTTGCGAGCGATATCAAGTACCGCTCGGTCGGGAACGGAGATACACTTAGAGTGTATATCGATAGGAACGCTATCAAACTAACGCTTAGGTGTGCACGAAAGTTTGGCTTAGATTTTGAGGATTAGTACGAACGACTTAGTATGTCGAGGCGACGTGAGCGATTACGCTAGAGATTCGTCGAACGAATCTGAAGGATGTCTTAGCGCATGACGCGAACGTGATTAAGGACTAGATCATATGGCTTGAATCCGAGTGGTGTATGTGATAGGTTCGGAGAAGAATAAGAATGAGTGTCGACGACTAGTCGAGTAGTTCGAACTCTGAGTGGTGTATGGACGTCATAGAAATTGTTCGAGCGAGACTAAAGGCATTACGGATCGTACGAGTATGTCGGCAAGCGATACGATCGCGCAAAGCCTTAGAACGTGTCACGCTTAGTTGGCCGTGGCTTGAAAAGTCCCGAACGAGATGTCGCTGGACAACTTGTCAATGGGCAACGCAAATTAGAAAACGATTCAGAACGATGAATGAAAATGAATGGTCTTGATCGAGGAAAACTTAGGGGATCACGCGCACAATTTTGGATTGATTCAAATAAATTGTGACTTGAGTTTGGACAACGATCTTGAAACTAGCTTGTGGAATAGCGATCAAACTTGATCTTGAATATCGAAAAAATTATGGAATATCCAACTCGGACAACAGTATCAACGCACGACTCGAAATCGGTTGCAAAGGAAGATCGTCAGGTTACGCATATCGTTGATGGTATTGAGGCGTATCAAAGATCAATATGCGATAACTCGGGGGTATTCTGACTCGGCGAATGACGATCGTGCAAATGTCATTGTCCCGTTGGATGCTATACTTGGGATGTTAAAAATGTGTTGAGGAAAAGATAGATTTAGCTCAAGGATTTTCTAGTTGAATGTATGACGGTCAGACTATCGAATTGATTTGGCTTGGATGAAAATATGAATGCTTGGATTTGCTTCGTTGACAACCACAACGTTGACATTCTTATTTTATGCAAGCGCAACTCCAGCCTCGCACATGCGTCACGCCGGATTATGGCGATCACTCCGCGTGAGCGCTGATATGGTGATTCATATAGCGAGAGTGATTGAACTTGGATGGCGTGGCAATCTGATTGCTTCGACTTGTGGTTTGACGCGAAGGTGGACTCGAAAATGAATTTGTGTGCTTGAAGAATTGAACTTGAGGATTGAGTAGGTCCAATCCGCGTATCGAGAATGGGTTAGTCTAAAACTCAAATAAGAGTTACGCTCCGATGAGAATAATTATTCCGCGGGAGTATTGCATGGTGATTCATGAACCGCCATAGATAATAGGACTCGCGTGAGATTGGGGCGCAATGTATTGTCGAGCTGGACGACCTCGTGATCGAATACATGAATTGGTTAGAACTGGTGATTGAACAGAATTGAATATGTACAACGTAAGTCTTGATGCGAATTAGGTGATCATGCTCGATGTTTAGAAATTTGAGTGAAACGAACTTGGATAGAAACTCCCGAACAAGCGAACAAATGGTTTGACCATAGGATTTGGGGCGAGCATTATGCAATGACCTTGTACGACGAGCCACGGACCTGACGTGTAACTATGACCTTGTGAGCTGACCTAGCGGATAGGCGGACGACCCTATGCCGAGTGATTGAACCTGTGCGATGGTATTTACAGTATCGTCTGGACGGACGATAGACTTAGGAAAGCAAGACTTAGAGTAGGACGGGGAACTGGGAGTGTGCATGAACGATGACGAGATTGGTCCCAAACAAAGGGAATGATAGGGATGGATGATGCGCAGTAAAGTTGGGATAACGAATTGAATCATTGATTGGAAGACGTACTCGATGACAGTGTAATATTTGGTCTCGAATCGGATGGGAATTACTTAGACTTGGTCGGCTCTGCTAAGAAGAAATCGTATTAATTTCGTAGACAAGAACGCTTGAGAAGCGAACCGGATCATCTCGAGGATCGAGATAAAACGATAGTGAGATGCATATGAGTTTGGTTCTAAATCGAAGTTAGTAAAACGATCGACAAATCAAAACTATCATGAGTAGCTTGTTCGACTTCGCTAACCGCTAAGCTTGGTTGAAATGTACGTATTCGGGGGACGCCTTGGATACGTGCACGATCCAAACTCAGCGATATGATGAACTCGAATGCAGCTGCAAGTGGGTATTGCGATGCACATGAACGAACGAGTGAGTTTGCCTCAGCCTACGACTCTCATGTTTGAGAATTACAACGCTCCTCGTGCGACCGTTTCAGTCCCATGATATGTCGAAATAGCAACCAAGTCGAAGAAACGCGACGATTGAATAAGTGCCATCAACTCTAAAGATGAATAAAAAGTCATTCAATAAAATCGACCAAATGTACGCGACACGGAACTTAGAAAGGTATCGAGTATGGTTCGATGCCATCGAACGATAGAGCCGTTCGATAGTATTGTCTAAGAAATACGATGGCACGAGTTAAGGAATGGTAGGATGACCTGCACTCAGAAAGTCTCGAGGACGAGACTTGTTTTGAGTGGTGTATTATGTAATAACCTGCTCCGCCCTAGCGGAACGCCGATTCAAACGGCAAGTACAACGACTCAAACGAGACGTCGACTCGAAGAGTTGCATCGACCCAATGAAGTATCGATGCGAATCGATGCAAGACTTACATTGGCCCGTCAAAGATGAATCCCGACTTAGACTTTCAAAGACGCGCTCGGAGTAGCGCTCGGCCGATGCGAACATCGCTAAGGTGGGTGGCTCCGATGAACCCGTCTTTGCTTAGCCTAGACACATAGCAATACGGACACTATCACGAGAATCGCTAGGCGATAACCCTGTGCATGCTAATAAGTGACTCAACGCACCTAGCTAAGGAAATAATCCCTTATTGTATGCTTGTTTAGAACATGGAAAAGAACTCGGCAATATAGAAACTCTCGCACCGCGCTCCACGCTCGTGCTAAGGCACAAGCTTACGTTTAAGTCCCTTATGCGTTCAAACAATAAACAATGAATGGTTTATAACAATGAAACGGGAAGACTATCAACATAGTCGTTCCGAGTAGAGTTTAGCAACATTGAAAGACGATAGGACCGATGGGTCGCCAAGGCGGCTCCCGTACTGGGAGTTGCGTAATGCTTGAATGAATGAATCAATGAATTGAATGAATGAATGAATATGTGAATGAATCAATGAACGAACGAACAAGTAAAAGAAAGAAAGAAAAGGAAGAATGAATAAAAAATAAGAAAGAAAGGAATGGTTAGCGACAGGTATGACGGGCACGTGCAACGGGACTCGCTACCCGCGCTGCACGGACGCCAACCTGGTCGATAACGTATTGTGGCTAAGGGTTAGACTATGACAATAAAATATGAAATGGACGTGGATGGACCCGTGCACGGGTGATACGGATTCCGCGGCATGATCAAAGGGAGGATCGTGGCCGGCCTAGGCGGAATCAAGTCAAGGCTTACGGGCTGCCTGGGTGCGGACTTGGCCACCCGGGGGACATAAGTGCAGAAGTATTTCAAGGGACTAAAGGGGTGTGTGACAGTCCTTACCCTACGCTAGTTAAGAAATACCACGGTGGGATGTGTCCAAAATGGCTTATGATGCCAGCGACCGGTGCATATAGAATTAAGTGGATTTTACTGGTGACAATCCACGTGCAAGTCCTTGTATTGAAATCAAAGTAGTCTAAGTTAACTGTATAAGGCACTTTTTGAATAGGCTTGAATATAACACACAAAATGATCAAGAGTACTTCGAGCAAACGAGTTAGAAAACGTGCCCACGACGTGCTAGAACCCGAGGCAAGGATACGCACTTGACATTGAATGCTTACATGAACTACGTTAAGTTATTTCATATGAATTGTTGACTAACTTGGTTTACGTTGGACAGGGAAGGCCGGACGGTAAGTATGGGTAAGTCATACATGTATTTCCATACGACACTCGAATTCGACAACACGAGATAGGCTATAAAATATGCCATGAAAATGATCCTAAGGTAAGAGTAGTAAGACAATGAATGATAGACGGTGCACAAAAGTAAATAGAACGTGTTTGGTAATGATAGCATTATGGGCGAGCTAGCCTCCCCACCAGTGCATAACAATGTACTGATAACCCTACAGTCTGCTTGCAGGATGCAGGAGACGTCGGCGGGTGCGGAGCTTCCATAGAACGTGTTAAGGCGCAGAGCCAACTCTGGGGACTTGGAACGTTGCAAGAAGCTGAAGCACCCTATACAGGACATAATATATCGGAACATCGCCATGAATCATTCCATCTTGTAAGCCACTTGGCACGTCTTTTATATTTCAGAGAGAGAGAGAGCTTGAGCGATTTGTAATATCGGCCTAGCGCCGCTTGTAAACTTCTTGAATATCAATAAAGAGTTGGATTTGCTTCAATTGGTATTCATTTTACTTTCCGCTACAAATGGGGACACTCTGTGCGACTCTGTGGCCTAGCTCGAATCGGCCGTTTCTGGACATAGCCTTGCACGGGCACAACCTAGGCCCGTACGGCATCACGCCTTAGCAAGGACGATCGCTCCTACTGTTTGCCATTAAAATCTTTTGAAGTAATTTTAATACAAATAGAACAGTGTTACAATATAGGACTTAGACGTAGTCCTAGGAGTACACTTTATATTATCTGGGTCCCTTGTGCCGATGGAGCGAGTGGTAATGCGTTGACTCCGTTGATGAGCTGACGACGGTTATCGGTTCTCTGAAGGTTTAGATTGCTCTGGGTGCTGGAGCTTGCTGAGAGGAGGAAGACGTTGAGTGTCTGTATCTGCCTCTCTGGTGATATGTTCCTTCGTTGGATGTTCTTTGTCTTGTCCGTATGTGTGGAAGAAGGAAATGATCCCTCTATTTATAGCTGGGCAGGTTGGCTGCTCATACGCGCATATATAGGATGCACCGGTGCATGGGGATGCCACGTGGAGATTGCTGATAGAGGCGCATGGATGATGCGCCCTGATCGAGGGGTTGAATTCTTCATACTGCTGTTGTGAGCCGGCACGTAGCAGAGAAGAAGATCTTTCTATTGCTGAGATCTTGGATGAGTTGAGTCAAAGGACATGTGTCATCGACCCATGGCTCGGAGATCTCGGATTTGGTGGGGAATGATCTGGTAGGATGCGCCTAGGATTGGGCGCATGAGGAGACTTTAGCTCATAACCTTTATGAGTCACGAACCATTCTGGACGCATGGCTTTTGAGGCACATACAGGCGACTTTCCTTCTGTCTTTTGGGATCAGAGAGCAGTCTGGGGTGCATGGCTTTTGAGGCGCATACAGAGCTTCAAATGGAGACTTTTTTCTGTCTTTAGGGATCAGTGAAGAGTCTGAGGCGCATGGCTTTTGAGGCGCATGCAGATTTGGACGCATGGCTGCAGAGGCGCATGCGGGTGGTTGAGTGGCCACGTGGCAGTAGCCGTCGGAGTAAAGTCATGATGATGCTGACGTTGCCGATGCTTCGTTTACTGAAAAAGCTGTCAACTGTTCAGACTTTGGGAGGTGTGCTGCCAACTCTGTCAGTTCAGCATTTAATATTTCTGACATTCGATGGACAGCTGAGGGGGCACGTCGATTGGCGTTTCACTGGGTATGGGGACACATGGGGGCGCATCCTCTGTGATGCGCTTAGTACTGAAGGGCGCGTCTGTGTGATGTGCTTAATGTTGAAGGGCGCGTGCGGCTGTTTCGTTCCTCGAGTGCTTTAAATAGCCGTTTGGCTGAATTCGAGGCGTCCGGTTCATCCATTAAATACAAGTTTATTGCTCAGAATTCGGAGAGCCATCCACTTGGCGCGTGGGTTTGATCTGCCCGACCTATAAATAATGGCATGGAGAGAGGGTTTTTTTTCTCGTTCTCTCACGTACTTCCAACATGAACTTGGATACTCGAGTGCATTCTGTTGACGAAGTGCTTCCGAGGGTGAAGATGAGACGTCGTGTCATCATTGATGCACTTGAAGGTGACTGTTACATCCAAAAGACGGAGTCGAGGGCTTCCGAGGCAGGCGGAAGGTGCCTGTTGCATCCAAAGATAGGGATGCTCGGGCTTCGTCTCCGTTGTTCCGGAAGGGCCGTAGATCGGAATGGCGGTGCTAGGCTCTTTCTTCCTTTAAAGTGGGTGTTGTCCACTCTGGTTGTGTTGAAAGCTGCTCCTTTAGCCGTATTTCGATTACGGTCTTCCTTGGTCTTTGGAGGCTCTTTCGAAGCCTCCCTTGGCCACAGATTTACGGTGCTCTTCTCTTCTTCGGTTCCAGCCAGAGGGTTAAATGCTTCATTAGTCGAAGCATTTATCAGGTGAGCCTGGCTGGAAGAGCGGCACATAACTGGGCTGCTGAAGGGATGCACATAACTGGAGATGCACATAACTGAGCTGCTGAAGGGATGCGCCTTGCTGAGGGCGCATGGTGGGATGCGCTCGGATGAAGGCACATGGTGGGATGCGCCCGGTTGAAGGCGCATGGTGACTGCTGTGCCTGACTGGAGGCGCATGGTGGCTGCTGGCCGTAGACTTAGGATCTTTCCTTTGTAGAAGTTTTCCTTTGTACAACCTTCTCTAGACATGTAATAGACTTTTATATGTGAAATAAAAAGTTCTCTTTCTATGTCTATATTTGTTGCTTTTGCTGTGAAGTATTTTGTCCGAGCTCTGGCGTATGTAGTGTCTGGCGCATGGGCTTTCTGGTTGTGAAATTCCATGCTTCTATAAGACCCCTTTCAAAGTTTTCAAAACTTTTGGATAAGTTTTGGAATACTTCGAATAAGAAGCATGGAGGTCAGGACACATGACAGTTGGGGCGCATGCCTGTTCGGGTGCATGCTCCTCTCAGTTAATGCATATGATGATGCCTCGGTAACCGAAAAGATTAATGATGATCTTTTGGTTTTATTTGCTGTTATCTCTTCACAGAACCCGAGGCGACGGCTGAGATCACACATCATCGGATCACGCGTGCGACCAAGCCCTATAAATAGGCAAGAGATGGAGAGAGAGAGTTCTTCTTCTCCTTGCTTTTGCTTTCTTTAGAGTTCTTCTTCAAAAACCCTAACTTTTTTCTTTTTGAGAGAATAGTTCCCAAGACACCTCGCGGCGGTACCAGCAAGGGAAAGGAGCCGGTGGAGTATGCCGAGTGGGATGCCCCTATCACCATTGTGACTCTGGCCGACGTTTGCCCTGCTGTGACGGGTGGGTGTCATCTTTTCTACTACTTTCTTTGTTCAGGCGGTCTTTGGATCATGCGACTGAGTTGACAACTCTCTTCTGCCGACGCACATGGACCACTGTCCTCGTCGAGGTTTCACCCCGCCAACGTGCATAGGTTTAGGCCTTTATCATGCACCGAGGTTTAACTGCGGACGCGCATGGGTTCACACCCTAAATGCGCCGAAGCCTCTGCTGATGCGCATGGGTTTATGCCCTGATGATGCGCCGAAGCCTTCACTGAGGCACATGGGTTTACACCCTGATGATGCGCCAGGTTGCTTTGACACACTTTATCTTTTTGCCTGACCTTTGATTTTTGTTGTGCCAGTATCGATGACGATTCCGCTGCTGAATGAGGTCCTTCTGGATGCTTCCCTTTGTCAAATGGGAGTTGATTTTGACGAGGCTGTTGTCAATCCTGCCAAGGGTGTTATCTTACAGGATCAACCTCCTAAAAGGGTGCTGCAGATCCAGAACCAGTTGCCGACTTTCCTCCAGAGTATGATGGAGAGCGAAAAACTGAAATCTGCTGAATCCGAAGATGTGACCTTCTTGAGACCCGCCTTTTTGTTTGGTGACCGCCTGATCTCCACGGAAGCGAAGATACTAAAGGTCAAAGAAGACTGGTTCTTTTCAGCAAAAGGCATGGTGCTGTACATGCAATAACTCGACCGCCAGTTGCCGCTGACAGCCTTCTATCGTCTAGCTTCGAAGAGAAGGATGTCCTGGGATCTTACTCCTTCTCAGGGAGGGGCCCTAGGAGGTGGTCTTTTGATTGATGCTACCTCGAATCAAAGGGATACCCTATCTGCTTCACGAACCGGTCCCTCGTTCAGTTGTCGAACTTTGCATCCCGGGAGCCTCTACAGTGAAGTCCCAACTGACATTTTTGCCTTCAATGCTTCAACCTTCGCGAGCCGGATGCTGACATCGAAGGTCGTGTACCCGAAATGTAGCTTTAGGGTCGAAGGTTGGTGTTATCATATCTCGAGGTGGGACGAGTTGACCACTTGGGTGCTTTCGAAGTTCAAGGATGAGCTTAAGGAGATGGGCTGACAGCCGCCATCCGTGCCACTCAGGCTGGCGTGGATCTCAATAAGCCTATGTTCCTTGCACTCTTGGAGTTGTTCAATACCCAGACTGGTACCTTCTACACTCCCGTGGGGGAGTTGGGGTTGGCTCTCCACGAGATGTACGAAGTGTCCAAGCTTCCCTGGGGCTCAGAGCCGTACGAGAAATATTTTCCATCAAATGAAGAGATCCAGGTTCTGGAAAATAAGAATTCGGAGATGATGGCCGTCTTCAAGGAAGTGGCGAGCCATCATTATTTGATGCATCGGAAGGACAAAGTCAAGACTCAACCTCATGTGACTGCTTGGAGGGATTATGTTTTCAAGCAGGATTTGATAGATCCCTCGAGGATCCGGTTTATGACTCCGCAAGGGCTGAAACCTACGGAAGTGACTTCTGAGATAAGCCTGCTGGACGAGAGGACTAATAAGGATGGTGAGAACGCGTATAGCTGCTTCTGGCACTGTACACACCGGATGTCGTCTAAAGCGGTGCTGACAGCATACTTGATGATATGGCTCCGAGATTGTGTGTTTGCGGGCGGATCTGGTGCCGTAGAGAGGGTACATCGGAACCTCATTTTGCCTGCCGTGAAGTTGGCCTTTAGACGACCTTTAGCTCTCCTCTCCGCGATGGTGTGTAACCTGTTGCGGGGTTTGAGGTCCTTTGCTGACGATGTGATCCACGGGAAAGAAAACAACGACAACTTTCCCCGGGACGAGCTGCCCTTCCATTATCTTATGGGATGGCTGATTTTGCATCATCCGAACGTGATGAGTCCCGGTCCGGAGGAGGATCATGTTGAAGGAGATGCCTTCATCAGCCGCTTCTACAAGAGGAAGTGGTTATACACTGGCGTTCCCCTTTGCAGGAGGGTTTTGTCCTACCTTCAGGGGTGGAAGATTGTCAAGGTTGGCCCCATCTTCAAAGATTTCGAGGCCGATAAAGATTTAATTGACTCAGGCGAAGATGCGATTACTTTGCCGAAATGGGGTTTCCGTTGGTTGCAAAGCATTCGGCCTTCTCACCTGGTCTACCGCAACCAAAATAGATGTTATCTAGAGCCATATCTGCCCAGCCGGTTCGCTCGCCAGTTTGGCTATACTCAGCTGATGCTACGAAATCCCAGTAGCAGTCTGGGGTTCATCAGTAGTTTACTGGACGGAGCCCGGGGCTGGCAATATTACAATGCCGGGTGTACTGGTTTTCAGTTTACGGCGCCCGTTTATAACCCTCGGCCACAGATCCTGTATTCGGCTGCCAAGCTGTATTGCACTATGAATACTGCGTCTCCTGGTTATGACAGGGAGACTAGTTTCATCATTGGAACTCAGCTGGAGGCCACGGCAAATATGTTGATGGCAGCCCGATCATATCGTCCACCAGAATTGGCGGGATATCGGGCTGTTGCTGCAGTACCAGTGAGAGATTCGTCTGTTGGGAAGAGGCGGGCCGACACAAAAGCTTGTTCTTCTGTACCAAAAAGGCCGAGAAAGACGTCGACTCCAAAGGCTACAGGAGTGCCACTTGAAACGCCAGCGGGATCAGTTCCTGCTGAGGTAAGGCGTCCTCCGTAATTCTGGTTCATCTTGTCATTTTGGTGACTTATGCTTTTCTTCTTATAGGGATCGAAGAAGAAGACCCGTGTTTCAAAACCGGGTGTTAGTAAACCGAAGGAGGTGGCAAGCTCTTCTGATGAGCGCATTCCACCGATGGTAATGTCTCCCGTGGAGGAGAGTCCCAAAGATGTTCCTGCAGAGATTTTAGTATCTCCTGACTTTGTTGAAAGAATTGCGGAGGTTGCCACAACTTCCGGGAAGGTATAATCTGCCGTGGAGGCCTTAGACGTTGAGGGTCCTGTGGACTCGAGGCATCCTGATGATGAAGTGGATTGGAGTTTGTCGCCTTCCGATGACGTCCCTCCAGCGTTGCAAGAGTCTGTTGCGGGGGCAACAGATATGGTTGGAACAGAGAAGAGGGTTGATTCCCCTCCTTGTCATAATGAGGGGAGGTCGGCTGTATCATTGCCGAGTCCTACCCCAGCCTCACCCGTGGAAGTTGAGGTGGCTACCGATCAGGCGGTAGCGACAGATCCTATCCCTGCAGAGGGACTTGAGAAGGATGAGACTCATCTGCCAGTCCTGTCTTCCGGGGCAGGCCAGGAGATGAGTGTTGATCTCTCCGTTCTGCCAGAGGAGGTACTGACGGCTGATAGGATGTTGGGGGCAGAAGAGGTGGCCGTTGACGTCGGTGGTTCCTCCGAACTTGAGAAGGGTAAGGGTGTGGAACCCTCTGTTGCTCCTCCTACTTTGGGTACTATCTCGACGCCTGTGCCGGCTTTCTCTGTTCCTTTGGCTCCTCGGGCTAGCAGTCCGGCCCATGTTGATGAAGAGCCTATTGATACCGAGATTCCAGTCTCGCAGGTTGAGGTTGGCGGATCTTCTTCCGGTCCGCTATCTACAGTAGCTCCTCCAACTCCTGCTATGATACCGCAGGTGCTGGCGGACGCAGATGAATATGTGAAATTCATCGTCGAGGGGGTGTATAAAATGCTGCAGAGGGGTGTATCTGCGGTGATGGATGCCAACGGGAGTTTTACGACGGCAAGAACTCTGGCAATGCCTTATATCGAGCTGATCTGCGTTCACCAAGGCCACGACCATATGGCCGAGATCCTGGAGGCTTCGGTGATCGAGCTGGACCAGCGGCTCACGGAACTTCAGCACATCCAGCGAAATGACCTTTCCGTCTTGATAGATGCGGAGAAGGGGAAGTTGATCGCCGAGATTGAGTCTTCCTACCAGGACACTGTGAGCATCTGGGATCACGAGGTGGCTGAGACTGAGGCTGCGGTAGGGCAGTTGTCTCAGTCCATGAAGGAGACAATGGAAACGCGAGCTGCGTTGGACGCTAATATCGCGGAGATCAACGCCCAGATACGCCGCCTTGAGGACCAACGGGCCCGACTCCAGTTAGATGCCGAACGTGTCCAGGCTGAACACGTAGCATTCAAGAAGGAGAAAGCAACCTTCACTCACCGGGCTCTTGTCCTGGCTCGGCAGCGACAACAGCTTGATGAGAAGCATGAGAATGATACTTCCGCTGAGGCTGTTGAATTGATGCGTCAAGAAGCTGAGCATCGAGTCCTGGCGACTGTGGAGACTCATGCAGCCGACTTGAGACGTCGAGTTAGAGAGCTCTCAGCCAACCCTGGAGATGTTTAGGGACTGTAGCGTCTCCTTTTTATGTTTTTACAACTCTTGCTGGGGGGTAGTGTAGTTCTGTACTCTCTCTTTTTTAGAAAATAAAGAAGTGCGCAACTTTTTTGTGATGTGTTCATTTTTGTTATCATGAACTTGATGATTTGTGTGGACCTATTATCTTTTGCGCACCTTGGCTTTTAGGTACAGATAATAAGTTTGAAGGAACCAACATGTTTGCTCAGAGGTAATGTGGACGTGGCAATCATTGGGGTTAAAATGATAGAATCTTCCTACTCAGAGGTATTATGGACGTGGTAGGAATGATCCTGGGGGATACGCTGAACAACTCAGAGGTGATGTGGACGTAGAAGTTCTGCGATCAATGTACGACAACGCAAGGGTTGTTTGTACGAGATGTTTACTCAGAGGTAATGTGGACGTGGTAAACATGAAGGATAGCGTAGGCTTACGAAGTGTAAGATTCTGCTTTGTAGGGTATAGGGGGACAACTCAGAGGTGATGTGGACGTGGTTGTCTTTCTACTGGAGGATGCTACGGAACAGCTGGGTTCCGGAAGCGTATGGTTTTGTTGGAAGGAAATTGTCTGTGAATCCTGATGATTGGGTCCATAGATCCCCTTGTGGAAGCACATATCTGAAAGATGTCAAGAGTAGTACTTCTTCAAGAACTTGCCGTTGATGGGCATCATGAACAAGTCCCCATTGGGTTTGGCGAGGCGGTAAGCACCGTTTGAGTATACCGTCTCAATGATGAAAGGTCCTTCCCACTTGGGCTCGAAGTTTCATGTTGTCTTGTGAGTTAACACCATCGGCCTCCTGACTGCCAGAACCAGGTCGCCAACTTGAAAAGTTCTTTGTTTGACCTTCTTGTTGAAAGCCTGTGATATACGGGCTTGGTAGAGTTCGATACGTTGTTGAGCTAGGAGACGCTTTTCGTCAAGTGCCTCCAGCTTCCGCAGACGACGACATTGATTATCCTCTTCTGTGAGTTTGTTTGTGATTGCTACGCGGAGTGAGGGTATCTGGATCTCGAGAGGTAGTACCGCTTCACTTTCGTATACCAGGGAGAATGGTGTGTTGCCTGTTGGGGTTCGTACCGTTGTGCGGTAGGCCCAAAGACATTCGCCAAGCTTTTCGTCCCAGTCGCGTTTGTTGGATGACACGACTTTTTTGAGCAGCCTAACGATAGTTTTGTTGAACGCCTCGGCCAATCCGTTTGCTGCCGGATTGTAGGCGGTTGAGGCCACATTCTGAATGCGACTCTTGTCACAGAATCTGCTGAAAATATGGCTGATGAACTGAGGACCATTATCATGGATGATCCGCCTGGGTACTCCAAAATGGTAAATGACATGGTGTTTGATAAAGCTGACCACCCTGGAGCTCTTTACTTTCGCCAATAGGACTGCTTCTGCCCACTTGGAGAAGTAATCGGTAATGGCCAGGATGAAGCGGTGCCCCCTTGATGAAGGAGGGGTGATCGGTCCTATAATGTCCATGCCCCAGGCTTCGAAGGGCCAGGAGGCGACTGTAGGATGTAGTGGTTCTGACGGCGTATGAATAAAGTCTGCGTGAAGTTGGCACGCATGGCACTTTTTAGCATAGTCGACAGCATCAGCGGCCATGGTTGGCCAATAGTAGCCCATGCGTCGCAGTCGATCCTGCAACTTAGGACCAGGTTGATGAGCTCCGCAAGTTCCGTCATGAGCTTCTCGAAGAGCTTCGGTCGCCTCTTTGTTGGACAGGCATCGAAGGAGAAGCCCATCATAGTAGCGTCAGTACAGTATTTTAGTGGCTGTATCATAATAGAATCGAAGAGAACGTCTCCTGACTGAGACGGCTTCCTTCGGGTCCTCTGGAAGAATTACGTAGACGGCAAAGTCGATGAACGAAAACCTCCAGTCTCGGATATTAACACCAGTACTTGTCGGCATGGCGTGGTCCACTCGTAAGCATAGGTTGTTTCTAGGACAAACCAAGTCTCGGCCAACTACCGTGACGTAGTGTTGAGTCCCAAGGGGTGCTGTTAATGAGGCCGCGAGGCCAGCCAGAGCATCAGCCTCTAGGTTTTGTAGACGAGGTACATGCTCGATGAAGAACCCGGTGAAGGTTGAAATGATGTTCAATGCGACTTCTTGGTAAGGGATCAGATCTTCATGGCGAACCTCGTATTGCCCTCGGATCTGGTTTACGACGAGTTTCGAGTCGCCGTAGGCTTCCAGATGATCTACCCCCAGCTGTTGTGCCAGCTGGAGTCCCATAATGAGCGCGTTGTACTCGGCAACATTGTTGGAGCACGGCTTCGAAAGAGAGTAAGCACGCTGGATGATCAGCTGATCGGGGGAGACTAAGACTACCCCCACTCCTGCGACGATCTGGCCTTTGGGGCCTGTTCTTGAAGTGCCATCGAAAAACATCCGCCAAACGGAGCTTCCTTCGGTGACGTTTGATTCTTGAACCTCATCCGGGATGTCTTCATAGAGTCTTGAGGACCCCGGGATGGGGTGTGCAGCTAAAAAGTCGGCCAGGGCCTAACGCTTAACGGCTTTTTATGGCACAAACACCATGTTGTATGGTATTAGCAGGATCGCCCATGTAGCTAGCCGGGAGTTTAATGACCCTGGCTTCGTCATGAGGACTCTGAATGGATTGACTCGGGAGATGACATGAATTGTCTGGCCCGAGACATAATGGCGAGTCTTCTGGATGGCAAACACCAAGGTCAAGCACTCCTTTTCAACGGGGTTGTACCGGTGTTCAGCCCCGATGAGCGTTCGACTGAGGTAGTAGATCGCTTGCTCGTAGCCTGTATCGCTGTTTTGAGCCAGCAGAGCGCCCAGGAAATGATCAATGGCACGAACGTAGAGGAGAAATGGTTTGCCGGCGATAGGTGCTACCAGGACTGGTGGGCTTGTCAAGTAAGCCTTGATGTCGTCGAAAGCCTTTTGGCACTCCTCTGTCCAGACGTAAAAGACTCCCTTCTTCATGAGCTGAGTAAAGGGTTGACATTTACCGGAAAGGTTTGCTATGAACCTTCGGATGTATGCCAGACGTCCCTGTAAGCCTCGAAGTTCTCGAAGATTCTTCGGAGGGTCCATGTTGAAGATGGCTTTGGTCTTCTCGGGATCAACATGAATGCCTTTCGCCGTGATGACAAAGCCCAAGAATTTTCTGCTAGAAACCCCCAGGAAGGATTTAGCGGGGTTCATCTTGAGTTGATGTGCCCGCATGAGATCGAAGACTATCTTCAGGTCCTGTAGGTGATCTCCTTTAAGGCGGCTCTTGACTGCGATGTCGTCAACATAGAATTCGACTGTCTTGCGAAGATGTTGACAGAAGATGGTGCTCATAGCTCGTTGTTATGTCGTACCGGCGTTCTTCAAGCCGAATGGCATCACTGTGTAGCAGAAAACGTCATTTGGAGTCCTGAATGACGTATGTTTTGTGTCATCGGGGAACATCTTGATTTGATTGTAGCCTGAATACCCGTCCATAAAAGACATGCGTTCGAAGCCACACGTGTTGTCGACCATCACGTCAGTGATTGGAAGCAGGAATTCGTCCTTCGGGCAAGCAGAGTTGAGATCCCTGAAGTCGATACAGACTTGTATCTTCCCATTCTTTTTGGTGACAGGTACGATGTTGGCTACCCAATCTGGGTGTTGCTCTTCACGGATGAAGCCGCTAGTCAAGAGTTTATCTACCTCCTGATCGATGGCGTTCATGATGTCCGGACAGAAGTGCCGCTGTTGTTGCTTGATAGGCTTGGCATCAGGCAAGATGTTCAACCTATGCATCATAATCTGGGGATCAAGTCCCGGCATATCTTCGTAGCTCCAGGCGAAGACGTCGATATACTCCTTAGCCAGTTGGATTAAAGACTCTCGGTCTTCTCCTTCTAGGCTTTTGCTGATGAAGATGGGTTTGGAAGAAGACCCGTCCCCAAGGTCGATCTGCTCGACTTCGTCTTCGGTGGGAGGTTCACGTAACTCGAAACGAGACTCCTATTGTTCTCCTAGGCGTTGAGTCCAGGGTTCTTCTTCGAAGGGTTCCGGCGCTTGGTCTTCGCCTTCACCTTTTTGAGGTTGTGCTGATGTCATGTTAGCTGACAGCACTTTCCTAAAGACAGATCCGATACTGGTGTCGAAATCCCATGTTGATGCTTCAGACGAGTGAGAATGTTCAACTTCTTCTGCGTCCAAACTCTCTGGCGTTGTCGGCGGCGTGACATAGCCTACCCCCCGTCGAGTTTTGTTGTAGTAGTCCTGCGACTTTCCTTTAGGTATTGGAAGCCGGAGAGGAAGACGTCGACCCTTGCCGTAGTTTAGGCCTTTGTTACTTTTCAGGTCGTAGCCCATCTTTTGGATGAGGTACTTTGCTTTATCCGTGTACCGATAGATTTGTATTCTGTCGGCATCTGGTTCTGGCTCGAGTGGCGGGAGGTCCTGATGACGCTCGACCTTGCCGAAGATGATGGATTCTTCGTCTCGACTTCGTGGAGGGACTATGTAACAGACTCCTTGAGACGGGACTACTCGATTTATATGATGGACGATCGTTATTTGTGTTTGCAACGACCGTAGAGCGTTATCTAATATATACATGGCATTCCAATGTGGAAGACAAGAATAATTAAAAGACACTCTATTATTGATAAAATACGAGATTTTATCCCGTAGGATTACATTATCTAAGGAGGGTGCATGTACATCAGCAGAGATATATTCGCCAAGCTCCTCATCTGTAAGCACTGGGGTTGGATCAGGAGAGTCTACCACAGCTTTGATTTTAGGGTCCGAGAGGGTTATGTGAGCCCTCCCCGGCATCTTGGATGACTGCGGCGGCTTGCCCTTAAGACGCACCTTCAGTGGTGCCTCAACTGCGCCTCCAGTGATTGGTGCCTTCCCCCGTAATTTTGCCACCAGGGGAGCCGATGTTTGAGGCGGCTTTCCCTTGAGGCGTATCTTCAGGGGAGCTTCAGGAGTTGGTGCTTTTCCTGGTAGCTTGATGCTCATTGGAGGCACCTTCTGGGACGGTTTGCCCTTGAGTTGGATCTTCAAAGGGGCATCGGGAGTCATCTCAGGCTCCATGTCCGGCTCAGCTGCCGTCTCTGCCTCGTCATCAGCATCATTGGCTTCCTCCTCGTCAAGTGACTTGTATAAGTCGGAATCGGTGAAGTAGGCTTCAATTCCTTTGAAAGGATCGATGTCTGCAAACTCCGTCCTGATGACGCCGTTGGTGGATACATATTTCATGCATTGGTGGAGCGTGGATGGCACTACTATGTACTCATGTAGCCATGGTCGACCGAGCAGGATGTTGTAGTTGACCTCGGCATCCACAACATAGCAGGTTACCTCAGTTTTGAGGTTACCGATGTGACACTTCAGTCAAATTTTGCCCAGTGGCTCGCTTTTGCTAGCATTGAAGCCACTGATGGTTGTGTTGGAGGGCGCCAACCGGTACATTGGGATCCCCAGTATTGATAACAGCGCCTTCGGAATGATGCTGAGAGAAGACCCCGGATCGATCTGAATCCGGTTCACCTTGACTGAACCGATATACCCTGTATAATACAGCGGCCGGTTATGTCGGTGGTGCTTGAGCAGCATGTCTTGTTGGGTGAAAGTTATGTTTGGGATAACTTCATCCGCATAATGACAGTGCGCACAAGTAGTTGGGAGGTCTTCAGGCTGCTTGACCTGACTGAGAAAGGATTCGGCATCCTTCAGGGCTTCACAGAGAGCTTCTCGGGAGTCTTTGGAAAGACGCAGGAGCTCGAACAAAGATAAGCGGGCAGGAGTACTGGCCAGTTGTGCTAGTATGTCAAAGTTGTGGGGCTTGGCTAGCCCCGAAGCATTCTTCTTTCGTAGAGGTCTGTCGAAACGAGCCTCCACCTGCTTCTGCTTATTGGCTGCTGAGGGCTTAGACGGGCCCTCTTCCTGGACAGCAGGGATGGTGCAAGGAGGCACCACCTCGGCGACAGCTTCGCCGGGTTGGGCGTTCTATTGTGCATGCGTCTGCACAGGGAGTGCCTCTTCTGTTGAAGAAGAGACCATGCGACAAGACTTGATCTTCCTGTCTTTGGATTTGGAGGTAGGACGTACCTCCGGTTGAGTCACCTCGGAGACGAGGTCGGGATGGACCCATAGGACCTCTCCTCGAGATGTGGTGAGTGGGATGAGTCCACTCATATTGTCACGGGTAGGCGGTAAGTTAACCACCTCCATTGTCGCCTTAGGAATGGGGATGACGCCATCTTGTGTGGTAGTTGGCGGCAAGGTGCCGAACTGGAGTGATACCACATTGGCTGACACCGTCTTTTCTTCGTAGTCGACGGAGATTACATCCGTATTGATCATGCGCTGGATGTAATTTTTGAGGACATAACAGTCCTTGGTCGGGTGTCCGACAAACCGATGGTAGTGACAGTACCTCGGGTTGTCCACTTTCCCAACTTCATCCGGCCGTTTGGGTCCGGTAGCTTGATCTTATCACCCTGCTTCAGTATTTCAAAAAGTTGCAAGGTGTCTTCGTCGTTGAACGAATAAACCTCTTTGGGCCTTAGTACAAGTGGAGTCTTCTGAGTAGGCACAGATGCGCCTTTTGAGGCATTAACAGTCAATGCCTGCTTCCCCTTTGTCTCACGTCCTGGGTTGTTGGCTGTAGACCTTTTTTCCTTGTCATCAAAGGCAGGAAAGTTGACCCCCAGAAGACGTGCATTGGCCGCCATCTTTTCTGCGGCTTCTGCTTCGATGATCAGGAAGCTCCAGTCGGGAGGGGGAGTAGAGTTGAGCCAGAGTTTGACTGCAGGCAGCATGTTCATGCTGTAAGAAGAGAGGAGCGTATGTTCCGGCATGCCTGGAGGTAATCTGAAGCAGGCCTGTCGGAAGCGTTCGATGAACACCCGAACCGTTTCCTTCTTCTTCTGGCGTATCTCTATGAGGGACGCCATCGTCATGTCCTTCCCGTCGTCGTAGAAGCGGTCGAGGAAGAGGCCTGTCAAATCGTCGAAGGATGATATGGAATTGTCGGGGAGGCTGCAGTACCAGTCATACGCCACTCCCTTCAATGCTCCGACAAATATGCTAGTGAGGAGCGCGTCCTCCTTTGGAAGATGTCCCGTTTGGGACTGGAAGTACGTCAGGTAGCGACGCAGAGCGTCCTTCCCGTCGTATGGCGTCAATGTTTGTGGTTTATACTTTGGAGGATAAACCACCTTGTTCCACTCGAGGGGATAGGGTTGGGGGATGCCCATCTTCTGGCGCTCCTCTTGCCTGTTCTTGGACTCAAAGCGCTCCCGCAAGTCCTTGATCATTTCGACCACATCCTTCGTGGAGCTGGGAGTCGGGGAAGGTGGTACCACCTGGAGTTGAGCGTTTGAGGGCTCAGACGTCCGGGGTACTTCTCGGCGGTCTGTGTCTGAGGGTACCCGTTGAAGGGGCACACTCGACTCCCCATTGGCCCCTGGATCGGGACCGGTCGAAGGTGTTCGGGTCAAGGGCGACCGTATTTCAAACACCGCCTGAGTCAGTGTTTACAAGCAGAGAGGGTTTTGAGTCCTCCCTCTAATGTGTCTATGCGCTGGACGATGTCCTGCGACGGCGCATCAGACTCGGAATCATCCCCAGCCATGTATACTGTCATGACACGGCCGGGAGTGGATGGATTGGTTGAGGCTTCGCTCTCGGCCTCACTCTCATGTAGGAGAGTCGCCTCTCCTGGAGTTTCATCTTGGCCACCCCCAGCCACGTTCTGGAGGTCATTCTCGACGGGCGCATCTGCAAGGGTCTGATTACCCTCAGCTCCGTCTTGAAGGGCCTCTTCGTCTCCGGAACTACCCCCAGCTGTGTTCTGAGGGGATATCCTCATTTTGAAGGGCTTCTGGGAGGCTGACTTCGCCTCGAGGATGAAGATCTGCCGCAGCTGTGCTTTGGACATCTTCGTCTTCGGAAACAAGGGTCTGACTCCCCCCAGCTCCCTCCAAGAACTTCCTCCTCGACCGAGTGCCTTCGAACACTCCGGAGGATGAGATAGCTGTCTTGGTTTTCCTCGGTTGGCTTTTGGATGAGGACGAGGAATTGCCGGTCGTCTTTCGAACTGACGAGGAGTTAGAGATTACGTTGCATGAAGCAACCCTTGGCTCATCTTCTGTTGACACCTTCATCCCAAGGCGATGTCGGAGGGGTGTCGATGATTGCAGCCGCTGAAAGACTGACTGTATTGGTGGTACTGCCGCTTTGCAACAGCAGTTGATGGTGACCACAGCACAAGTATGCCCCGTGAGAGGCGTATTATGCTTGTTGGTCGACTCTCCTGACCGGCGCTTGTGAGTGATCACGTTACGCAGGTCATTGGAGGAGGGTGCTACCTTCACACCCCCTTCAGGTGTATGGCAAGGCCAAATGCCGGGGTGGTCAGGTGAGTGCTGCGCCCCCTGATCTAATACCAAACAGGCATCCCGATCAGTAGTGGGGGAACCACAACATTTGGAGTGACTTGAACGGACCTCAAACGCACCACCGGAGGAGCCGCGGGAGTTCAAGACCACTGGATTTGCCTTGTTCGACTTGGTTGTGCACGCAGTAGATGTGCCCAAGTGAGATAAGGGCTTTGAAGGTCGATTCGTTCTCGGTGCCGCAGCACTCGAGTCGACCTTGTACAACTTACCATCAGCAGCGCGCATGATTGTGAGCGCATGCTTCTAGCTTGTTGCTGGCATAGCACGTTTGGGACGCATGGCCCATGCTGCCTTGGACTTTTTCGTACCAGGCCGCTGGGGTGCGTAGTGCTCAGAATCTAAATTATCCTTGCCACTACAACGAGTGAGTCTGTCAAAGACAGAGATCTTCTGTGGCGTATCAGAGGTGATGCACAGGGCATTGGCTGTGCCCCTGCTCCGTCGATGCATCTTCCTCGCCTGAGAGGGAGATGGCTGGGGAACGTGGTTAACCTCACGTTTCCCCGAGAGATGCGCTGCACTAGCGGGCGCATCTTGGTTGCTGAGGACGTCAGCAGGAAGGGAAGGCTGGATTGGCGCATCCCCTTCGGTGGTGGTGCCCGAGGCGTCGACCTTGCGCACCCAGACTCGGCGGGTCTTCTTCGGCTTCGGCAGCCGCTTCGAAGGACTCGCACTGCCTTCAGATATGAACTCCTCATAAGCCTGTTGATTGAGGCGTACGACCAGCGTCTTGTGGGAGGAACCCACCTTCACGTCGTCGGCTTGCGACACGACTTTCTCGGTGGAGGAGAAAGAGGTCCCCAGCAGAGTCGCCAACTTGTTTGCCATTAAAATATTTTGATATAATTTCAATACAAACAGAATAGTGTTACAATATAGGACTTAGACGTAGTCCTAGGAGTACACTTTTGTTTATCTGGGTCCCTTGTGCCGATGGAGCGAGTGGTAATGCGTTGACTCCATTGACGAGCTGACGACGGTTATCGGTTCTCTGAAGGTTTGGATTGCTCTGGATGCTGGAGCTTGCTGAGAGGAGGAAGACGTTGAGTATCTGTATCAGCCTCTCTGGTGATATGTTCCTTCGTTGGATGTTCTCTGTCTTGTCCGTGTGTGTGGAAGAAGGAAATGATCCCTCTATTTATAGCTGGGCAGGTTGGCTGCTCATGCGCGTATATGTAGGATGCGCCGGTGCGTGGGGACGCCACGTGGAGATTGCTGATAGAGGCGCATGGATGATGCGCCCTGATCGAGGGGTTGAATTCTTCATACTGTTGTTGTGAGCCGGCACGTAGCAGAGAAGAAGATCTTTCTGTTGCTGAGATCTTGGATGAGTTGAGTCAAAGGACATGTGTCATCGACCCATGGCTCGGAGATCTCGGATTTGGTGGAGAATGATCTGGTAGGATGTGCCTAGGATTGGGCGCATGAGGAGACTTTGGCTCGTAACCTTTATGAGTCACGAACAATTCTGGGCGCATGGCTTTTGAGGCGCATGCAGGCGACTTTCCTTCTGTCTTTTGGGATCAGAGAGCAGTCTGGGGTGCATGGCTTTTGAGGTGCATGCAGAGCTTCAAATGGAGACTTTTCTTCTGTCTTTAGGGATCAGTGAAGAGTATGAGGCGCATGCAGATTTGGACGCATGGCTGCAGAGGCACATGCGGGTGGTTGAGTGGCCACGTGGCAGTAGCCGTCGGAGTAAAGTCATGATGATGCTGACGTTGCCGACGCTTCGTTTTCTGAAAAAGCTGTCAACTGTTCAGACTTTGGGAGGTGTGCTGCCAACTCTGTCAGTTCAGCATTTAATGTTTCTGACATTCGATGGACAGATGAGGGGGCGCGTCGATTGGCGTTCCACTGGGTATGGGGACGCATGGGGGCGCAACCTCTGTGATGCGCTTGGTACTGAAGGGCGCGTCTGTGTGATGCGCTTGATGTTGAAGGGCGCGTGCGGCTGTTTCGTTCCTCGAGTGCTTTAAATAGCCGGTTGGCTGAATTCGAGGCGTCCGGTTCATCCATTAAATGCAAGTTCATTGCTCAAAATTCGGAGAGCCATCCACTTGGCGCGTGGGTTTGATCTGCCCGGCCTCTAAATAGTGGCATGGAGAGAGGGTTTGCTTCTCGTTCTCTCACATACTTCTAACATGAACTTGGGTACTCGAGTGTATTCTGTTGACGAAGTGCTCCCGAGGGTGAAGATGAGACGCCGTGTCGTCATTGATGCACTTGAAGGTGACTGTTACATCCAAAAGGCGGAGTCGAGGGCTTCCGAGGCAGGCGGAAGGTGCCTGTTGCATCCAAAGATAGGGATGCTCGGGCCTCATCTCCGTTGTTCCGGAAGGGCCGTAGATCGGAATGGCGGTGCTAGGCTTTTTCTTCCTTCAAAGTGGATGTTGCCCACTCTGGTTGTGTTGAAAGCTGCTCCTTTAGCGTATTTCGATTACGGTCTTCCTTGGTCTTTGGAGGCTCTTTCGAAGCCTCTCCTGGCCACAGATTTGCGGTGCTCTTCTCTTCCTCGGTTCCAGCCAGAGGGTTAAATGCTTCATTAGTCGAAGCATTTATCAGGTGAGCCTGGCTAGAAGAGCGGCACATAACTGGGCTGCTGAAGGGATACACATAACTGGGGATGCACATAACTGAGCTGCTGAAGGGATGCGCCTTACTGAGGGCGCATGGTGGGATGCGCCCGGTTGAAGGCGCATGGTGGGATGCGCCCGGTTGAAGGCGCATGGTGGGATGTGCCCGGTTGAAGGCGCATGGTGACTGCTGTGCCTGACTGGAGGCGCATAGTGGCTGCTGGCCGTAGACTTAGGATCTTTCCTTTGTAGAAGTTTTCCTTTGTACAGCCTTCTCTAGACATATAATAGACTTTTATATGTAAAATAAAAAGTTCTCTTTCCATGTCTATATTTGTTGCTTTTGCTGTAAACTATTTTGTCCGAGCTCTGGTGTATGTAGTGTCTGGCGCATGGGCTTTCTGGTTGTAAAATTCCATGCTTCTACACCTACGGGAGTGGGGCGTGACTCTTAGCGACTCGGACTCGGACTCGGACTCATGGGCTCATGAGGCATAATGTGGCATTTTGTTGGCACACTTAGCACGTCAGCATCGTCGCTAATTGCGCTGGGGTGCGCGCTCTTTCGCACAGAGTGCAAGGAGCGCAGGGTGCACGCAGTTGGCACAACTTGCAGCAGAACGTGCGTTTGCATGTTCTGGGCGGTTGCTACATGTTCGGGGTGGTTATTACCACGTCCCTAACTTTGTGGCAACCGAACAGTTGCTGCAGGTCCTATATAAGGCATCATCTCTCTCTCAAGGCTGAGGACATACAGAATAGAAAGAGAAGCCACCACAAAAAGTTTACGAGTGTTTTTTAGCACAAGTAAACAGAGTATTCAGACATATTCTTTAACACAGTTCTGATCTTCCAGTAGCCTTCGAGAGAGAGAGAAAAGGTGCCGCACCAGCGTTGCTTTTGCACGGGAGTTCGTGTCCGTCCGAGGAGTCAGAAGAGCAGGAGTGTTCCAAGTTCTCCGACGAACTTGCTGGTTCCTGGAAGCTGTTCGTGTAGGGCGAATAAATCTTTGGGCAACGGTAATCATTCACCCCAGCAGGCCATCTTCCATCCTTCGCAAGTCACCTTCTTCGTTGCTGCTAGTAATTCTGATTGTAACTTCTTTTTAGAAGTACTACGATCGATTGCTGTTGATTACGAAATCTTTTTAGATTCTCGTAATTCAGAATTACCTTCCTTGAAGTATTGATTTGAAACATTGTTTTTATAATTGTTTCATTTTCTCAGTTTTCTATCGAAAAATTGTGCCCCGACAATAACAATCTCAAAGCTTTATTGCTACGATGGAAAACTTTAATGCTTCACTCCTCAACACTGACTTCTGTAAGTTAGAAAAGTTTGATGGAGAGCATTATCAAGTCTGGAAGAGGAAGGTTTATCTCACTCTTTAACTCAAAGACGTTGATCACGTGCTGCTTGAAGAGGAACCTACTGTTCCAGATACTGGGTCTGCTGCCGTAATCACTGTGGCTACTAAACTTCAGGCCAAGTGGAGAAGGGAGAATAGCATTTACAGGTTGCTTATCCTGAATGCTATGGAGGATTCCCTAGCAGAATCCTACAGTAAGAAACCAATTGCCAGAGACATATGGGAGTCTTTGGAAAAACTGTACGAAGAAGACAAAAATAGGAGTAAGATATTTGTGGTTGAAAAATATCACAAATGGCTCTTTGAGGACGAGAAGTCCATGTTGCCGCAGGTTAAAGAATTTCTGAAGCTGCGATAGAAGTTGGAAGACGAGGCGATGCCCCTCCCTGACAAGTTTGTTGTTAGAGGGATTGTCTCAAAGCTCCCCGCTGGGTGGAGTAAGTTCTATACAAACATGCATAGGAAGAAGCTTGAGATCAGCCTTGAAGATCTCTTACAGAAAATCTATGTTGAGGACCAGATGCGGGATCAACTGAAGGTGGACGCACTGTCCAAGCAATTGGCTAACGCTAATCTGGTTCATACCAAGGAACCAAGAGGAAAGCAGGCGGCTTCCCACAGTAAGAAGAAGGACCCTGACAATCTAAAAGTCAAGGGAACTTCTATCAAGAAAAAGAAGCCAAAGTCTCAAATGCCTTGCTTCAAGTGTGGCAAGAAGGGCCACTTTAAGAATGAGTGCAAAGCAAAGACCAAGCAATCAGAGCAAAAAGAGCCTAGTAAGGTATCTATGATCACTGACATTGTTGCTATAATTGCGCAGGTTGATGCGGTAAGGACTGACTCTGACTGGTGGGTAGACACTGGAGCCTCCTGCCATGTCTGCTCCAGTAAGGAGTGGTTCACCACCTATACACCTACTTCTGAAGTGGTTATGATGGCGAACCAGGCACAAGCTGAAGTGCTCAAGATCGGGATGGTGGTGTTGAAGCTGACTTCGGAAAAGTCTCTGACGCTTCAAGGCGTGAAGCACGTACCTGCTATCGCCAAGAACCTGATCTCAGGAGGCCTACTCTGCAATGCAGGCCTCAGGATGGACATCAATGCTGGCCAGATGGTAATGTCTATCAAGGGAACATATTTCGGGAAAGCTTTTTATACCGAAGGAATGTTCAAAATTCAGCTTGTAAATCAGTCCAATGTAATTAATGTGATTAATAAAATCACTCCTTCTGCTTATACTCTTGAGTTGTGGCATAATAGGCTAGGACATGTTCATTGTAAACGAATAAACAGAATGTCTATTCTAGGACTTATCTCCAAATGTGGGGGTAAGGTAGAGAAATGTGAAGTTTGTGCTCAAACAAAGATCACAAGGAAACCCTTTCCTCGGGTTAATCGAAGTACAGATCTTCTGGAGTTGGTACACTCCGATATCTGTGACTTCAAACAGTTCTCTACAAAGGCCGGGATAAAGTATTTCATAACCTTCATTGATGACTTCTCAAAGTATGCGTTCGTCTACTTGCTGAAGGCTAAAGACGAAGCATTCGAGAAGTTCAAGGAGTTCAGAGCCGAAGCTAAGCGGCAAACTGGACAACAACTCAAAAGAATAAGAAGTGATCGAGGTGGGGAGTACAGGTCTCATGAATTCGCATCGTTCTGTAAAGAATATGGAATTGTCAATGAGACTACGGCTCCGTACCCTCCTCAATCAAATGGAGTAGCAGAGAGAAAGAACAGAACATTAACAGAAATGATTAACTCAATGTTGTTGACTGCTGGTCTTCCTAAGTGCTACTGGGGAGAAGCTGCATTGACGGCCACTTTTATTCTAAATAGAGTGCCTCATGCAACTTCAGACGTTACTCCTCATGAACTCTGGTTCAAGGTCAGACCTAACTTGAATGTCATTCGAGTGTGGGGGTGTCTGGCATATATCAAGCTTCCAGATCTGAAGATTCAGAAGCTTGGGACAAGGACTACCACTACAACAAATATGGCCTACAATAGCATGCGTAGAACGCTATATAAAGCCTTCTATAGCGTATTCTGTCCACTATAATTGCCCACGCTGTAGTATGTCAAGACAGGTGAACGCTATAACATTATAGCGTTCTTGAATGCTGTAGATGGATTACAGCGTTCATATATGTTATGGATGGTTTATAGCATTTGTGAATGTTGTGAATGCCTTATAGCGTTCTTGAATGTTATAGATGGTTTATAGCGTTCGTGAATGTTGTAGATGGATTATAGCATTCATGAATGTTGTGGATGGTTTATAGCGTTCTTGAATGTTGTTGATGAATGATAGCGTTCATGAATGCTGTAGATGGTTCATAGCGTTGTTGATTTACTATAGCTTTCATGAATGCTGTAGAATTTAATAGTTCAAAGTGTTATGAACCAATAGCATTTTGGAATGCTATTACATTTTGATGCTATAAATCTGCTACACAATTTCAATCTGAATAACCTGTTCTGTATCACATAGAATTAACTATTTAAAAATTTATGCTGAAGCGCAATTTTGATTTCAACAATTTCAATCGCAACTTCCATTTCGATCAATCAAGATATAGAAAAGGTTTGCCAAAATAAATAAATTCATACATTTTTCATTAAAACATTCAAGATGTACAAAAAGTTGTTGTACGCCTAAAGTGATCAAAATAGTAGTCAAAAATAAAATTTTCATGTAAAGAAAATTCAAGATGTACAAAATGTTTGTAACCTAACGCTAGTCCAAAATTCAATAAACCATTCTATTTTCATACAAAATGTCTGTAGGCCAAAATACAGCTCGATCGACTTTTTTTCCTTCTAGCTTATATCCACAACCATCAAAAATTTACACGCCAACCTACACAAAATTGAAAAGAAAACACATTATCACTCCAGATGAAACTCAAGAATTTCCAACATTTAAAATCAGTTAAAATGGTCAATAAATATAAACAATAGGACTTGTAATTATACCATAACGTTTTGAGTTATGCAAAATGCAACATAAATATTATATGGCCATACCGAAAACTAATTTGAGCTTGCCATGCCCTTTGACAACCATATCAGTTGCTCTATACTGATCACCAAATGCATGCCTTCCAATGCATATAGGTTTAGTCCATCCAGAAATCATCAAAGATACATTATAAAGGAAAGCAAATATTATTGAAACATACTAAGAACAATACCAATAAATTTAATACTTGGAACAAGGCATGGACTTGAAAACAGAGAAATAGTTGTTTAAAACCTGATGTGCTTTTTCAGGTGACTAAACTTTACAAAATTACTACCATGAGTAAAGAAAATATTGCAAACTGTCTACCAGAAACAATGTCAGTGAAGCGACATAATGGTCTCCAAGAAAGACATTGAGGAAGATCAACCGCATGCTTTCTGGAATTGAACACGCATCGAACTTTACCACAGCCAATCAGGCTGTCAAAGTCACTTCTACATTCGGTGCTCTGCTCATCTTTCACGGAGTATGCCAAATCTGTAAAAACTGACAAAGCAATTGACTCGTATACATTTAGATTTCCAGCCCCAATCATACAGTAACTATGCAGTACTTCTAGCTGCAGATTTGTTAATTTGTCTATACATATTGCACCTTTGGCAAATAGACATTCCATGCATGGAGGAAAACTATGTGCCAATTAGATGACGAATGAAGATAAGGTGAAATGGATGAAGCTGCTTCATCTCCTTTGGATAAAGGTACTAGTTCCTGGGCCTTTGGCTATGTTTTCCACTATCAACTAATGATGCCAGAATTTGAAGTTTTATACTGTCGTATCATCTTAGCAATGCCAGATTTCAGGACCAGTTTGGTTTTGTTCAACTGGGTGAAATATAATGCCCTGTGAATATTTCTCTGATTACATTTTTTATATAACATGGAAAGTCTGAAACTTGGATGGGTGTTTCCCATAAACTTCTATACACCTCAAGGAAACAAATCCATATACGTCATTGATTCCTATCCATTTAGATTTAAATTTTCAAAATAACATCTACTCCAGTGCAACTCTTACATTTTAACCACAATAATACAAGATAGTATCACCAATCTTCCAAGGAATAGCTTGCCTGTTAGGGATATGGTTTTCTTAATTTATCGAGGAATAATTTGACTATAATAGAAAATCCAGATTACGGAAACTAAAGTTGAACAACTAATCTTGTATACAGGTATAAAATGTGGAAATGAACAGTACTAATCTTGTAAAGGTGTTCAATGTACCCAACAAAATAGGTATCATGATTCAGGAAACAAGAAGTCAATGTGCCACGACAATCCTACACTGGACCTTGATTGTATATGGAGATTACCCAAACACCCAGATGGCTGCTTGGGGTCAAAACTACCTAAAAGAACCCTAATGTAGATATTTATTGCCATTTAATTTTCATATATTGTTATACTAAGTTGTTCAAAAACATGTGCAGAGAGGTATTCTTCAAATTCTTGACTATTATTAGAAATGGTCATGTCACTTTAACCCTTGAACCTTAGCAGCATTACTGTGACACACGTAAATTCTTGACTATTTTTTCCCACCAACCCAACAATAGAATAATTGCATAAGAAAGTAGCCACTTTCGGAGCTCTTAGTGCAACCTCTTATCATGTCGAGATCAAATGTCAAGAAAAAATTTCAGTACAATGGAGAACTTGAAGTGAAAATGTTTTGCGTACTATAAGACCTCAAATAAATTTCTTATAAATTTTGTTTCAAGATTCCTACGAATTTGCCAAGCTCTCAGGTTCTTGATCCAGGATTACAAAGAGTCATATTTAACTTTCCTCCGTAATTCACGAGAATAAAAGATGGTAGCAAAATTTTGTTGTTGTATGAAATGTATCCTCAATTTGGTAGTTGAAAAAAATCAAGGGATTATGAGAACAATTTGTATTAATTATTGTAGGAATATCAAAGAGACATTAGAGTAAAAACGAGGAAATGATCCAAATAGAAGCAGACAAGTAACAATTTAAAAATAATTAAATAATATGACGAGAAAAAGACCTGCTTAGGAAATGGTCCAAGCTGGATTCTGCTAGTACAGATTCTATAAATATTAAATCAAATAAGGTCCATAACTAATTCAAATAGTAATGTTCCAGTTTCAACTGTCCAAATGTCAATGTGAGGTCAAAAAATAATCTATAATTGCCCGAAGTAACAAAATTATGTAATAGCTTCGGACAAACAACCAGATAGGGACAGCCTTCTTATTTCTAAATGGTATCACAGAAGTGCAAAATGCTCCATATCTTAATAAATAGTAGTACAACAGAGAACAGAGATAATGAAAATGCTTCAGTTGCAAAAATCTCTTCTTCTCCATGTTGATCATATATTGATCTCTTTTGTGAATCGCTTAGAACCTAATTATGAGGGGTAAATATAAGGGAAAAAGGATAGCATCTACAAACTCTTTCTTTATTAATGTATGATTTTTTTACTAAAACATTTCCTCATGACAGATCATACTGTAAAATTACAGCAGAGAATATGGCGGAAGTTACAGTAGGTTGCAAAATAAATCTGTAAGAACCATGATGAACCAAAACGTTAAGAAACTTAATCGCATTCCCTTCAAACCAAATTAGTAAAACTGCAGAAATCTAGCAAGTAAATCTTTAATCATGTAAATACTAGGTAGAGATTTTCTTTGCTTTAATCATAGAAATCAAAACTAGAACCATACATATTATCCCATAAAGCATCTGGCCAAAGAAGCCATCAGGATTATAAAACCTTAATTTAAAAAGCAAGGAATAACTGCTTTCAAGATTATACTTAACCTCTCTGTTAACTGACTTTAATTGCATTCTACCTTTCCACTCTCCAAGTCATTCCTTCCTCTCAACCTTAAGGGGGCGTTTGGTTCAAGTTTTTGAGGCTTGGGAATGGGATTTGAATTCCTTACCCATGTTTGGTATGTTTAGGATTGGGAATGAGGAGTGAATATGTGGGGGTTAGGTGGGAAAGCTATTCCCAAGCCCCCCTTGGGGTCAAAACTACCTAAAAGAACCCTAATGTAGATATTTATTGCCATTTAATTTTTATATATTGTTATACTAAGTTGTTCAGAAACATGTGCAGAGAGGTATTCTTCAAATTCTCGACTATTATTAGAAATGGTCATGTCACTTTAACCCTTGAACCTTAGCAGCATTACTGTGACACCCGTAAATTCTACATGAAATTATTTTAAATACTGATAGCTTTAAGTTCTAAAAAAAGTTGACATAACCCTACCTGGATTACTACTTGGAAAAATAGGCCAGTGAAACAACTGGAGATAAATAGCATGGTATGCCACCGCCTATACAATGAAAAAGTCTTTATGAGGTAATCAGGTATGTAAAATTCAAGGTGTTGTTCAATCCATTCATCCTATAAAACGTTATTGCTTGAATTCTACAAGAATCCCTAAAACTTGAGCTGCATATGCGCAAGTTTCGAATTTCTTAAAGGGGTAACCTTGCTTTCACCTGTTGGGTAAGAAAGCAAGAATTTAATGGAGAGGAGTTTAATATACATATATTCATCAACATGAAATGACCTGTTATGTAGGATAAGTTTCTTTTCTTTTTGTATGCATGTGCTATTGATTTACTATCTATAAACAGCTAGGAATCCGTATTGTAACACTTCGGATTCTGAATAACATAATTAATATGGTAGGATAACTCTGATAAAACCTGAAACATGCGCTCTTGATATCTTTCCAGCTCCAGTTATTTTGCCTCTATTCAATTTCTTTCTAGAGCTATGTCTTATGTACTTATTCACTATGTTACATGTATTGACCCTACTTTCTTAACACTCCATGCTGAATATGACTCACCCACATCCTGTGAAGAACCCAAACATGGTTAAAATGATTTGGCATAATCATAATCATGCCAAACATAATTAAGATATGTAAAAGTAGCATTTTATTGCAGTGTTATTTCTAGAACTTTTGGGGGCCTACTTACTATTTAGTACATACTTAAATATATATATTAAGATCTAATATTTTAAATATATATATAGATATGTTTTCACAAGTATATACAACTTAATCTATGCATTGCCCGTATCTCAATTCTTTTTAAAAATGATGTATTACGATGTCGTGTCTGTATCCGTGTCAAGGCCCGAGTACCAATATCGATTGTTTCAGTAGTTTCGGCAGTTTGGATCAGAGTATCAGGTTTATCATTTCGGAAAGCCAACAATGATAAAGAATATATACAACAGCAGACATAAATTTCTCTACTGGTATGACTAGCTGGGAATATCTTATCCCCATAGCTATATATTAAAGAAACATTATTTGCTCTTGGCACCATATAATATATTGGCAACAAATACTTTGCAAAATCAATTTGGACTGGAAACTATATTTTGATAAATTTGGAGGGAACTCATAACTCTACTCCAGAAAGAAACAACCATAGCAGAAAGAAACCACCATAGCAAAAAAGCAAGGATCTTAAAGATGTATCATCCACAATTCTAAGCATTCAAATTATTCTTCTTACCATGAAGATGAATATTGCAGGTAAGAAGCATATACCTTAATAAAGTACCAGTCTTTGTGTATGCACAGGTGGCTATTTCCGTAGCACATGCAAACCCATCAACTGTTATATACTTAAAGCATACTGATATATGCTAACACACAAATTCCTATCTACGGGTTCAATTACTGATATATACAAATACACACATATTGAAAGCAACAGCTACCCATCTTCCCTCCTCTACCTAAATCCTACTTTCAGTTCAAATCTAATATATATACCATCAATACAATGATCCAAAATTAGTTGTCCATATTCTTACTTTTGTTTTCAGCTTTCATAGAAAATTAATCAAACACTTGGTGACCAACTAGCAAATCTCTAATTGACAGAAAAATAAATAAGGATCTATAGGAGTTTTGGAAATTACCTACTGAAGATTACTCTTCAGTGAACATCCAATGCAATGAACTAACACAAGGGGAAGTACCCAACTGCCCCTAGCTCAAACTCCTTCTCCATAAGGATCAGACAACTCCAATTTTGACCCGAGCATAGGTCAGCTCTTTGGTGACTGCTCGACACGACTCGAATCCAAGATCAAACAGCTCAATAACTCTAAAAGCAACAAAATTTAGTCCAATTTTTGAGTGATTTCTACCTGATCGACGACTTTGAAGATGGCCTTGCCCTACCTCGCCTCCGCCTCCTCCGTAAGCGCCTAAACAGAAAAGGAACCTAAAGTCGAAGTCAAGAACTAGTTCCGAATCTAAATGACAAAAGGAGCCCTAACCCTGATCCTCACCTTGGCGAACCCCTTGGCAGTGACGATCTGTGTGCCGAAGAACACTGTGACCTTCTTTCTTTCGTCTTCGACCTCCGGATCTTTCACCTTTGACGCGATCAGCGGCTTCAGCGACTCAATCAACTGGGCCCGGACGAGGAGCGGTGAACAAGGAAGAAGGAGGCGAGTTCGAGCACGACGATGGAGGTGGTGATGGGGACGAGGAGTTGTCGATTATCGACGATCGTGACGGCCTCCGGTGGGATCCCTTCGGTGCCGAGCTTGCTGGTACGTATCGCTGTCATGAGGTCGAGTGGTCAAAGTAGGATTTCTTACGGATCGGAGGAGAGAGATTTGGGGGAAGAGAAAATTTTGACATGGTGAAGGTAACATAGTGTGAGAGAGAGAGGGAGAGAGAGAGAGAGCTGAATCGTGAGAAAGAGAGAGAAGGAAATAAGAAGGAGGATTTTCGTGAACCCAAATAAAATGAGCGGGCTGATTCGGAAGGAGGGATTTAGAAATTTGGGAGGGACTTCTTGATTTGGAAGGAGGGATTTAGAAATTTGAAGAAATTTTTTGGAATATGCTACCTGTTGAAAAAAATTTCATTACTAATCTTTTTTTTAAATAGATGAATGTTATATATTCTACAACATTCAGAAAACGCTATAAATAGATATTTTTTGTAGCACTACAGAAAGAACGTTATTGTTGATAACATTCTATAGCGGAGACACTTGAACGCTATAGAAAAACTGCTATTGTAGGCCCTATTTGTTGTAGTGTACTAAGAGATCTTCTTGGGGTATGCCGAGAAGAGTGATGCTCGGAGATTTCTTAATATTGAGTCAAATCATATCATTGAATCTCGCAATACAGAATATTTTGAAGACAAATTTGCAAGGCACAAGAATATTATTCTTACAGATGTACCGGAGAACAATAAGGGTGCGCAGGAAACTAATGTCTTCAATGAAGATATGGTCCAAGAAGATATTGTTGTTGAAACAACGGTTGAACCAGATCTCGCTGAGCCGTCAACGAAGCGAGTGAGGAGGTCGAAGGACTTCGAAAGTGACTTTGTCACCTATCATGTGGAAGCAGATCCACTTACCTATGATGAGGCGATGAAGACCAGAGACGCGGTTTTCTGGAAGGAGACGATTGACAATGAGTTTGATTCTATCACCTCAAATAACACTTGGGTATTGGTTGATCTTCCTGAAGGAGCGAAACCCATCGGATGCAAATAGATCTTCAAGAAGAAGATGAAAGCAGACGGAACTATTGACAAGTTTAAGGCTATGTTGGTAGCCAAGGGGTTTTCTCAGAAGCAGGGGATTGACTATTTTGACACATATACTCCAGTAGCCCGGATGACCACCATCAGAATGTTGATTGCTCTCGCAGTAATACATAAGATGGTGATACATCAGATGGATGTAAAAACGGCTTTCCTAAATGGCGAGCTGACCGAAGAGATTTACATGCAACAGCCAGAGGGATTTGTCATCAGGGGTCTTGAAGATAAAGTCTGCAAGTTGGTGAAATCTTTGTACGGTCTTAAACAGGCTCCCAAGATGTGGCATGAGAAATTTGACAAAGTTATAAGGTCAAATGGGTACATGGTCAGCGATACGGACAAGTGTGTTTACACGAAGTTCACTGATGGAAGAGGTGTGATCGTTTGTCTGTACGTAGACGACATGCTTATCCTAGGTACGGATATTAGCTGTGTCACGGTGACAAAGAAATTCATCTCAAGCAAGTTCAGTATGAAGGACTTGGGGGAAGCTGATGTGATCTTAGGGATCAAGATCATCCGGACAGACACTGGACTAGCGCTGTCACAGTCTTATTATATTGAGAAAATGATCACTCGTTATGGGTATCGGGATCTTCCAGGGATCGATATGCCGTACAGGTGAGATATGAAGCTGAAGCCTAATTCAGGGGAAAGCGTCAGGCAGCTGGAGTATGCAAGCGTAATCGGAAGTTTGTTGTATGCTACTACTGCCACAAGGCCTGACATAGCTTTCGCCATGGAAATGCTGAGTCGTTTCACGAGCAACCCAGGTACCGAACACTGGAAAGCTGTGAAACAGGTTATGAGATATCTCAAGAAGACTCAGACATATGCACTGTACTACAGCGGAGATCCGTCGGTAGTGGAAGGCTTCAGTGATGCTAGCTGGTGCTCAGAGGTGGAGAGCGAGAGGTCCACAGGTAGATTCATTTTCATAATGGGTGGAGCTGCTATATCGTGGAAGTCGAAGAAGCAGACTATGCTCTCGCGGTCATCCATGGAATTTGAGTTCTTTGCTCTTGATACCGCAGCCGAGGAAGCAGAATGGCTTCGAGAGCTCATGTATGATCTTCCAGTGGTTGGGGTGCAAATACCGGCAATACCGATATACTGCGACAACCAGGCGACTGCGGCGGTGGCATCAAATGACCTATTCAACGGGAAGAAGAGGACTGTGCGGTTGAAGCACAGGGCAGTATACGATCTTATCAAGAGAGGTGTTATTGCAGTGATCGATGTTCGGAGTCAGGAGAACCAGGCAGATCCGTTCACCAAGGGCCTCAAGCGCCAGCTGGTCGATGACACAGCTTGTAAAATGGGCTTGAAGGCATTCTGATATTGTATTATTGTATTCCTACCATAAAGTTTTATGCTATTAGTTCAAAGATTTATCTACTAGGCATCTAGCTTTTGGTTCAAGGGAGGACCACTAATCAGAAGAATATCAGGAACGGTGGGTACATGTTCTATTGGGCATAGAGAGGTTACGGACCTATAACCACTGTTGTCTACTGTTGTTTTCTGCGAAAAATGGTTCCTGTGGGAAGGTTGCTTAATTGCCTTAATGAGTTCTCAGGCAGAGTGAATGCTTGGTATGCTTTACAGGAAGCACGGTAAAGCAGTACTACAAGGAGTGAAACTCCATGCTACAGTGGGGTGACTCCACAATGAGGTTCTTATATGTGGGGTGCTGCCCAGGAATAGGATAAAGCCTCGGCTTTGCAGGCCAAGTTACAGCGGCGTAGCACCGCAAATAGGCAGTTAGCCTAATGCTGTATGTTAAATATAAAGAGGGGTGTAGTCAGCACTACAAAGAGGAGGAGTTCCTCATGTTACAGTGGCACGACACCACAATGAGGTACCCGGTTAGGGATAAAGCCTCGGCCTTACAAGCCATGTCGTTGCGACGTAACACCGCAAGGGAGCCTAAGGCTTCATGCTGGGTAGTTTGGCACTATAAAGAGGCGGTTGCCTCATGCTACAGTAGTATGACACTACGATGAGGTTCCCGGTACGGGATAAGGCGTCGGCTTTAAGCCATGTCATGGCGGCGTAGCACCGCAAGGGAAGCGCAAAGCGCTTCATGCCATGTCTCTTTATAATGAACTCACCTATAGTGTATGGACAAAGAGATATCAGGCCGTCTCTTGAGGGTAAACTTGTAGACGCCCAAAATTATACACTGAAACCAGGCTGGCACATGGCCTTTAATGTGTATCCAGAAGCACATATAACTACATTATGTGAGTGGAAAGAATTTCAGCTATGATGCAGAATTCAAGGCTTAGTCCATTCTTGTATAATAGTCTGATTTTTAATCCATGTGGGAAGATTCACGTCATCAGCGACATCTCTCCTAATGCATGATGGACAGTTATTGTTGGGAACACTTATACCCATATATAGAGATATGTGGGGGATTGTTGGAGTTTTTGTTTTTTCCTTTACATCGAAAAAAACAAAGAGATTGTATCTCTATATATTAGCTTTGCTATTATTGGAGATGCACATGTGGTGTGGAGGTGCACATGGGTTTACCATGTGGGGTTATTTTTCTAATGGAAAAAAGGCTAAAATCAACAATTAAAGCATTCATGCTTTTTGCTCTTGGAAAATTTATTTTCATGGGAGCTAAGTCCCGTAGAGGCTTAGCGACTCGGACTCGGACTCGGGCTCATGAGACGTAATGTGGCATTTTTTTGGCACACTTTGCACTTAGCACGTCAGCATCGTGGCTAGGCGCATAGTGCGCTTTAGTTGCGATCGTTGTGCGAGCCACTTGCGCATGCCCAGTTGCGTAAGCCCAATTATGCTGCCCAGGTGCGTGCTGAGGTTGCACTGGGTTGCGCTGGATTGCACGGGCTGCTCGGGTTATGCTGGCGCGCTGGTTGCGCTACGTGCGCCTTGTGCGCAGTGCGTGTAGTGTGCACAGTGTACGCAGTTCAGTGCGCGCTCTGTCGTGCAGAGTGCAAGTAGCGCAGGGTGCGCACAGTTGGCACAACTTGCAGCAGAATGTGCGTTTGCATGTTCTGGGCGGTTGCTACATTTTGGGGTGGTTATTACCACGTCCCTAACTTTGTGGCAACCGAAAAGTTGTTGCAGGGCCTATATAAGACATCCTCTCTCTCTCAAGGCTGAGGACATACAGAATAGAAAGAGAAGCCACCACAGAAAGTTTACGAGTATTTTTTAGCACAAGTAAACAGAGTATTCAGACGTATTCTTTAACACAGTTCTGATCTTCCAGTAGCCTTCGGGAGAGAGAGGAAAGGCGCCGCACCAGCGTTGCTTTTGTACGGGAGTTCGTGTCCGTCCGAGGAGTCAGAAGAGCAGGAGTGTTCCAAGTTATCCGACGAACTTGCTGGTTCCTGGAAGCTGTTCGTGTAGGGCGAATAAAGCTTTGAGCAATGGTGATCATTCACCCCAGCAGGCCATCTTCCATCCTTCGCCAGTCACCTTCTTCCTTGCTGCCAGTAATTCTGATTGTAACTTCTTTTTAGAAGTACTACGATCGATTGCTGTTGATTACGAAATCTTTTTAGATTCTCATAATTCAGAATCACCTTCCTTGAAGTGTTGATTTGAAATATTGTTTTTACAATTGTTTCATTTTTTCAGTTTTCCATCGAAAAATTGTGCCCCGGTAATAACACTTAACAGTTCAAGGAGGATTAAATGGCCAGAAATATGAATGCCATCAATCGAAGAGGAAGAAGTAAGCATGTATAATCCTTACCATTGCATGTATGGGGCTTACTCATTAAATCAAAGGGTTGTTAGCTACAGCACATTATTCTATCCGAACATTTCATATGTTTGCAGAGTTAAAAAAACGGAGGAGGGAAGTACCAAGGAGATGGTCGAATGAGAAGAAAACTATCCCGCTCGACGGATGAGCACAACGCGGATACGCTCTTATGAAGCCCTGGTGGTCCGGTGGAGACTGGTTACGTCGCTCCTCGACAAGAGTCAGAGTGAAGGGACAACTACTGCCGTGAGGGGAAGCTGCCGATGTTAGGAGGCGACTGTACCGCGCCGACGATCACTCAAACCACCCCGCGACGATGAGCTCTCGCTGAAACAGTGATGGAGACGAGACTGTCAAGGAGAGGAAGAACGAGTGTGGCGGCTAGGTTTTCTTGAGGTTAGGACGAATGGAGAGGAGTTTGATTTTTAGGTTGCTGCTAGGGTTTTTGCTTTGCCAGGAGGAAGAGGATGGAACAGGACCGGTTTTGAGGGAGTGCAATGGGTGCGACCACACTAGGCCTCCCGAATTCGTAGGCCTCCATAAAAATTTATATGTATATTTATTTGTATATTAAACTAAATTATGGATAAATAATTTTAAAACTCGAAAGATTTCAACTTATGAATAAATATTTTTAAAAACGTATGTGTATATTTATTATGTATACTATAATACTAAACTAACTTATGAATAGACAATTTACAAATTAATTGGCCTCCCTTACGTATACTAAGGTAATCAATGTGGAAATTCTATTAATTAACTAAGCCTATATATGTTTCCAATTAACGAATCAATTAACCAAGTCTTCTAATGTTTCCAATTAACGAAACAAGTCAGATATTCTTTCAATTCCATTCAATTGATATTCGAAATCAATAGGAAATCACAACACTTAATAGGAAATCTAAGACTTATAGGATTCAAATAAAATTCTATGTATCTCTTACTCTATCGACCTCCTGTCTCTCGACCCCTTCTTGTATATAGTAGATCATGCTTTTGAGTCACTCAAAAGAAGGTTCAAACAATATCAAAACTATGAGAATATTTTTGATTTTTTGTTCGATTCATAGAAATTGAATTCATTAGATAGAGATGGTTTGAGAGCTTCTTGTAGTCGTCTAAAAAGCACTTTGAGACATGAGGACTGCTCTGATATTAATGGAGATGAGTTGTTTGAGGACCTAAAAACTTTACGAATTACGAGATATTCTACCAAAAGACACCCAATCACTTAAAATATTAAATTTGATGAAGAAGTTTAATTATTTTCTTTTGAATTCTATTGCAAATTCTAGTGACTTACATCTGCAGAAATAGCTTTTTTTAGGTTGAAGTTTGAAACCGTACATTCAATCAGCCATGTCACATGAAAGATTAAATGAGCCAGCTCTAATTTCCATTCAAAATGAGATATTGGAAGGTGTTGATTATGAACAATTGATTGCAACTAGAAATGCTAGAAGATTGTTTTTAATGTAAAGATGGCAAAATATGCTTGTTTGTTTAGCTTTTTATCTATTTTATTCAATTGAAAGATATTGTAGTAGAATATTCTTTCTTAATTTATGATAAGCTTGGATAATTTAATTTTTGAAATTTTTTATTAGAATTTTTTATATATTAGAATAGGCCTCCATTTATGTTTTGCACCGGACCAAATCATCCTTGACGAATCTCAGCTCCGTGTCACGGACTTAGTGTTTTGCTAGCACTTCGTCCCGTGCGGCGCACTATCTTCCTCCTCGAAGAGTCGTGCAAGCCTTCCCGAACCCGCTTAGCTAGATCGCTAAGGCGATATTGAGAACAATGTGGAGCAAAAGAGAGAGAGAGAGAGTGGAAGATTAAAACTTCACTATACTAGAAAAGACTACAACTTTGGGTGGTGAGGAACAAATGAAAGCCTCCCCCCTTTTATAAGTGCTCATAGAGCAATACAAGGAAAGTCTTGGAAGGAATATTCCAAGGATTATTACTTTCTACCATAACTGGAATGGCATATTCCAGGTTTATTCTCTAGCAACATAAAAGGAAACTTCAAGGGCCTTCCAGAAGCTTCTTGGGCCTCCTAGAATGATCTTGGGCCTTCCGGAGAGATCCACAATCTTCTAGAGCCTTCCGCCATCTTCTAGAATGTTCTGGAATCTTCCCGCATAACCTTGGCCCGTGCAAAGTCATGCAAATCCGTCTCGGTGGGGCGCAAACTTTTGTACGTGACATTCTCCCCCACTTGTTTCGTCGACGCCCTCGTCGACGGGTGCAGCAAGTCTCGTGCGGTGCTTCCCTTTGTCTCGTGGCTGCACATGGTTTTGCACACCTCCGCGCATGCGATCTCCCTTGCAAGCCTGTCGACCCGAATGTCCCTCACGAGCCTTGAGCAACTCCTTGTGCGAGTTACTCCGCCTCGTCGCTTCTGTCTCCGTGCAACTTGCGACATGCTTCTCTGCTCTCGAGCCCAGCCTGGTAGCACGGTCCACCTCCCTCCGCGGAAGTGGTTCCTCGGGACGCTCCTTTGCAACACCCTTGGCCTCGCACAAAAGGCTTTTCTCCTAGAAGCCTTCCTTCTTCTCGAGCACCGCTAGGTATGCCATCTCCCTTTTGCCACCTCTCTTGAGCTGAATAGCGGAGATAGCTTTCCCCTTCGAAGACTTACCTCGTGCACTTTTCACCATACACGAGGAGCCTTCTTCCATGAAGCCGACAACTCCCAAATGTGGCAACGGAATCGCCTTAGCCGCGATAAGGAAATCCATGCCCAATATCATCTTGAAGTCATCCAGCGCCGTAACGGTGAAATTGGCAACACCCGACCAATTTCCTACCGCTATACGGACCCCCTTGGCTACCCCCTGCATGGGGCGTACCTCCGTATTGACGACCTTCATCATGCCCGAATCTTCCTCCAAGGCTAGACCCAAGCGACGGACCTCCGCGCCCGTGATAAAGTTATGAGTGGCGCCCGTGTCAACCAACGCCTGTGTGCTCATGCCATTGATCCTCGCATCAACATACATGAGCCCCCTGTTCGGAGTCTTCGACACAGCAGACTTGGTCTTCACGGCGTTGAGTAAGCGCAACGCTCCCATGTGCGCTTCCACTTCGCACTCTTCGTCCTCCACCTCCTCGCTTTGGACGACATTTACACGCATGTTCCTACTCGAACATTCCCGAGCAAAGTGCTTCTCTCCGCATATGTAGCACGAAACAGCTCGCTCGGGTTGGGCCTTCTCGTGCTTCTTTCGCTCGGACGGACCCTCCTTAGGAGAGCTGTTTCGTGCTACATATGCAGAGAGAAGCACTTTGCTCGGGAATGTCCGAGTAGGAACATGCGTGTAAATGTCGTCCAAAGCGAGGAGGTGGAGGACGAAGAGTACGAAGTGGAAGCGCACATAGGAGCGTTGCGCTTACTCAACGCCGTGAAGACCAAGTCTGCTGTGTCGAAGACTCCGAGCAGAGGGCTCATGTATGTTGATGCGAGGATCAATGGCATGAGCACACAGGCGTTGGTTGACACGGGCGCCACTCATAACTTCATCACGGGCGCGGAGGTCCGTCGCTTAGGTCTAGCCTTGGAGGAAGATTCGGGCATGATGAAGGTCGTCAATACGGAGGCACGCCCCGTGCAGGGGGTAGCCAAGGGGGTCCGCATAGCGGTAGGAAATTGGTCGGGTGTTGCCAATTTCACCGTTACGGCGCTGGATGACTTCAAGATGATATTGGGCATGGATTTCCTTATCGCGGCTAAGGCGATTCCGTTGCCACATTTGGGAGTTGTCGGCTTCATGGAAGAAGGCTCCTCGTGTATGTTGAAAAGTGCACGAGGTAAGTCTTCGAAGGGGAAAGCTATCTCCGCTATTCAGCTCAAGAGAGGTGGCAAAAGGGAGACGGCATACCTAGCGGTGCTCAAGAAGAAAGAAGGCTAAGCGGGTTCGGGAAGGCTTAGCGATCTAGCTAAGCGGGTTCGGGAAGGCTTGCACGACTCTTCGAGGAGGAAGATAGTGCACCGCACGGGACGAAGTGCTAGCAAAACACTAAGTCCGTGACAAGTGGTATCAGAGCAATACAAGGAAAGTCTTGGAAGGAATATTCCAAGGATTATTACTTTCTACCATAACTGGAATGGCATATTCCAGGTTTATTCCCTAGCAACATAAAAGGAAACTTCAAGGGCCTTCCAGAAGCTTCTTGGGCCTCCTAGAACGATCTTGGGCCTTCCGGAGAGATCCACAATCTTCTAGAGCCTTCCGCCATCTTCTAGAATGTTCTGGAAGCTTCCCGCATAACCTTGGCCCGTGCAAAGTCATGCAAATCCGTCTCGGTGGGGCGCAAACTTTTGTACGTGACATCCGGCCCTGGGATGGAAAATGTATATACTAGGGAATGGAGGGCTGATCGTTGGCTACGAACGGCCAGATTAGCGTAGGACGCAGGCCTGCTCTGCACCATTTGCTCTGGCTACAGCAGGCGCTAGCTGGCAATGCTTACCAGCAGCAGAGAAGAAGAACAGCATAAGAGTGTTATTCGAATGAACGGTTCTTGTGGGCCTGGGAGGACTTGTTGGGCTTGGGGAAAGGCAAGGATTTGGTAGGAAAGAATCACAGCAGAAAAAAAATTAATAGTAGTGGGCCAATGAGTAATTTAAGGGAAAGTTTGGGTTGGTTGTTTCCGAAATGGTAGGGGGTGGTGGCTCATTGCTGGCATCACATAGGGCTAAGGCCTGGTTAGTGTTCCATGCAGTTGGTTAATTTCATTTAGGTGGGGTTTAACAGGCCCCATGGAACAATTTGAAATAGCAATAATTAAAATATAACATATACCAACAATTAAGAGAATCATCAAGACTATATAGGTAAACATCTAACAAGGTATATATATATATATATATATATATATATATATATATATATATATATATATATATATATATATATATATATATATAGTATTTAAAAAAATATATATATATAGTATTTTAAAGGTGAAGACAAGGAAGTGCCATAAATAAGATAAAATATTTTGAAAGAAAAATAAATTTAATTTAAATTTATAACTTGAAAATGAGGGGGTTCACAGTATATTTATTATACCGCTGGCATGTCTATATACCTAGTCCTACGTATTTTGGGATTAGGACGTTACATATTTTTGTGGTGGCCCATGCAGGTCAACGAATAAATTGTTTGGCTACATGACTGTACCAAGCAAGCTAGAATATAGGATTAGAGTTAGGATCTTATCCACAACTCCTTCATTTATTCCATTTTCAAACTCTCGTTTGACTACCTTGAATTTTATCCTGCTTGATTCCTTTTCTACCTTAAATCCTATCTTTTTCATTTGTGCTTGATAGAGGTTAGGAAGATGACTCGCACTAGGTATACATGTTCCATTGTTCCATTACACTATTAGTTGAACTAGTGTAAGTTAGGTAGTATGCCTCACAACCTAGCACCCTGTTGTCCTTATAACCTATTAATGAGGTATAATTGAATGACACAAATAGGTTTACCTATATTATAGAGTTTAGAGGTCCCTAACCTATTTAGTCGACCAAGGCTTTAGACAAAAAGACAGTAGGACAATTGTAGAGGCATGAACACCGGACGGGTCTTAGATTCTGATGAACCTGAACTACTTGTGCCTTCTTTTTTAATCAAAAATCTCACGTACTTAATATTTTTTTTACTATCTTGACTAATACTACTATTATAGCCTAGTTTTGCAAGCTTATTCTTTATTGAGCTTGTTCAGGACATATGTTTATTGGGGACACCCACTAACATATTGTCTAATTAGAATCGGTGTATTATGGTCTGATCAACCTTAGTGCATTTGGTTCAATCTTCATATGATTATTACACATGGATTGAGATATTGTTGACAAATATACTTGGCCTCTAGGATCTCATCCACAACTGCCTTAACAACCCTCTTTGAATTATTCAATCGCCTTTGGAACCCCGTATTCGCATTCGATCCCCTCTCCCTTAAACTCTTTAGGGCTTTATTTTTTTCTCCTTTACTTATTTCGAAAAAATAAATGCTCGTATTTGAGGAAAAATATACACAAAATGTCCCCCTTAGTTTGTCGTACCGCATATGGCCATTAAAATAATATATACACAATCGTTTTCCATCTATTCAAAATCGGAGAAACAATCTTTAAACTTGACACGTTATCTATTATATCGTGTATTATTCTTTTATAACCAAAAATCAAGGTACGATATCAAGACTTGAATTTTTCTAACTTCATTAATCTTAGAATCGTGTCTTAGTTTAATTTTGAGAAAGGAATTTCTGAAGTGTATAGGTTGTAAGCCCCTCTAAATTTTAGGATTTTCTAGTTTTACCGATTGATTAGGATAAGTTGGTTCCCACTAGGATGATAAATTAGTGCCTCATGAACACTCACTTTCTATTTAGATCATTTGATGTCTTCTACCATGATATTAACATTCGGAGCACAATACTAGTTGCTAACTTTCAACAAATTTTATATACAAGACCTAGACGAGTCCACCTTCATTTAGGCATATCATGTCCTACTCAAACACGTCCCTTTGTACTCTATTTTTATGATGCGACTTTCAGGTCAAAAAGGCTAATTATAACCCTTACCGTAATACTGATGTACTTTCCGACTTCAGTTAGAGATCCAACCTCGACTCACATCTTTCAACCTAATATATGGTTGTGATCTACTCGAAGCCCACTATGCACATGCTACTAGTGTACCACTCAATGGAGTTTCCATGTTCTACTTAAACACAAAAGTCACAAAAGGCGCATTTTTGGGCTTAAGGAACATCGTTAACCAATCCGACTGGCAAATAGCCCAACCACTTGAGTTTGAACCTACTTTAGGTTACCCTAACCTAATAGGAATGGTTCAGATCGATTTTATGGGATCTTGTCCAGCCAATGTAGATTGAAATCCAAGATTTATTCAATGGAAGATTGATGTCCAATTAGGGTACCCATTAAAACCCAGTTAAACCCATCCATGCATATCACCATATTTGGACTATAAAACCAAAACATTATGAAATAGGTCCCTACACCTATTATGTAGTCCCCATCTCTTTGTCCATTAATCCTTCTTCCATAAATCCCTTAACCGTATTATCACACCCCGTCCCAAAATACGCGGGACCAAGCTACGTGGCATTGGCCAGCTACGTATTCAACCAAACTCTAGGCTGACTCGAGTACATAATGGTGTAACTATATATCACTATATCAACTATATATCTCAATCCATATAACAGAAGCATAAGAAAGAAAAATATGAATACTAGTGTGCAGCCTAATAATCCAACTTGTTCGAATAGACTCGAGAGAGTAAAAGAGTCTATGAATACTACACAATCAAGCAGATATAAAATATAGGAATGAAACATATATACTACAGAAGAGTAATACCTGTAATAAAATGGGTGCTCAACAATAATCCAACAAGAACACTGTAACCTAGTCAGCCAACTTGAAAGGAAATCAGGTCCTTAGGGGACACAACAAGATATATAATATACATGCCACTATGGAAGAAAATGCATGAAGATCAGGGGTATGCTATCAACTATGTGTATATGCAATGAGGACAACTTTCGATATATGGGGCTGTCCATGGGATCTAGGGTACTCGTGCAGTGGTGTTCCCTCCGGGCACCCGTCATACAGCAACGTTAAGTGAACACAACTCATAGCCCATACGTCTACTGACTGTCCTCCCCACCCAATGAATCTAGTACAAGTCGACTTCTCGTCACGTTCAGTCCCTAATCAGAAGTCCAGTAAGTAGTACAATGAAATGACTAACATGAACTATGCCGACACACGCTCCGTCGTACAAATGATCACTCGGGTACAGGGACGCATATCCTATATCTCATCATCATCTCTCCATGTCCAAAGTAGTGTTAGGGTCCTACAGGATATCGGTGTATCCGCTCTGCAGTGTAATGGTAGTCTCCTATGGACTAGGATAGGAAATAAAGAGCCAACATATCTCGTAGGTTGCATCCAGAGTCATGCTCGGATGCGCACATGTAACATATCGAATAAAATAGCAGGCAGATAAAATGTGACTGAGTAATGAATTAACATAGTAGGACCCGATTTGCTCCGAAATGCATGACGGGGCCACGTTGCTACAAACTCAGTAAATTATATATGATTACTGGACAGAATAATGACACGAGTCCACTAGTGGTGTCAGAATTGGAATTTGAAGTCCCGGTTCCAAAATTAGAATTTTAGAAGTTGGAAATTATAAATTCGGACGACCAACTTTGACGACGAATTCAACCATTCAAACGACCTCACAATGGAATAAAAATTTGATCACAAGAAGAGGGTTATACCAGCTGTGCACAGGAATAGATGGTGTGTCAAATAGAGCTACGATGACGAAGGAACAAATCCAAGAAGTTGGCTCCACAAACTGTCAAAAATAAACACAATTATTCACCCAACTTTGTGGCCAGTTTTGACATAGTAAACGATTAAATTAATGGCTACAAATTTAGGTGGAGGTAGAACTATATACCAAGATTGCAACAGAGAAAAGAGTTTGATGATCCAACAGTCGGATCATCTAGAAAATGTGCACAAAATTGCTATCTCGAGGCACAATTCTGACTTCTCCAAAACACGCATCACGACGGGATTTTGATCTAGAAGTCGAAATCAACTACCTGTCGTGCAGGTGGCCATCGGGGATGGTCGGGGTGACGCATGATGGTGCACGAGGAGTCACAGTCATACGACGGCCGGAGGCGTAGCCGTGCATGGGCTTGCAACGGTCATCGCCGCTGCTGCAGCATTGCTGCCTCCCGTGCGTATTTGTTGTCGTGCGGGCTGCTGATGACACTGCTGCTTGTTGGCCCATTGGTCATGGTCGAACCTGATTTTAATAATTGATCTAACCTTGTCTCGATATAAGGGCTACTTGGACATTTGCTGAGATATTCTACCATTCTGTTCAAGACTAAAGCTGATTTATCGTATGAGTCTGGATTTCATATTCAATGTAATTTTTATATTTATTGAGTCTAGGAATACTTTGTACACCTAGTCTTACTGGAAAATAGGCTATCCTAAAATATTTTCAAAAAAATCCTATGTTTTGAAAATAGCCCCTTTTTTACAAAAGCTCCCAACTGCTTAAACTTTTTAATAAGCCAAAACTCAAAATCAGTTTTACTAAATGTCACAAAAATTAGATTTGGCCCTAGCAGAATTCGACCAGAGTTCATTTAGTGCCATTTTATTTTTGAACTTGGTCCTCCTGCAGTTACGGATGCAACGACTATTTGTCAAGATTCTCTCAAAGAGTTCTGCCCGAGTTCTGTCAGAGTTAACTTTGGAAAACCTATAAATAGAGAAAAATTTCACTCATTTCAACACACACCTCTCCTCTCTCTTCTCTTTAAAGCTCAATCGTCTTCAAAAGTGTTCTGAGCTATTCATTTTCAAATCCCAAGCCAGTTACAATCCTCTAGTCGATTTGCCAGTACGGTACGTCTAGAAGTTTCAGAGAGATTGTAATCAGAGGCTTGATTGAAGAAAGACACTTCACAATTGAAGTTGGTCGAGTACTTCATATCAAATCTCGTATTGTAGAAGTTATAAGGACTTCGTATGAAAACTTGTGGTATTTTCAAATAGTGGATTCAACTGGAAGCTAGAGTTCTTCCGACTGGAATAGTTCTCACAATAGGAAAACCAGTATACATCGTCGTCTTTGCGTTTGCTTTCTGATCTCTGCCTTTTTATTTACTTGTGATATATAGTTGTGTGATCTTGTTGCTAATATTTTTAATTAGCTAAATTTTGCTGCCTACTCTATTCACCCCCTCTAGAGTATTGTGCTTTACAATTCGTTCCGATAATTGGTATCAGAGCGGGTTATACAGGTAAAGCAAGGTAACGCTGCTATTATATCCTTATTATTTTAGTTGTTACATAGATCACAGTATAACACATGGTATCTATGAAATTCACAAGTGAAGGCCAAGCCACAAACAGACCTATACCGTTTGATGGTACAAATTACACATACTAGAAAATACGGATGAGTTTCTTTTTGAAATTTCTAGATTTTGACTTATGGTCTATTGTTATTGATGGCTATAAAAAGCCAGCGCATATTCTTGTTGAAGGAGTATTGGTTGACAAACCCCATGACAAGTATACTGAGGATGAAAGGAAAAAGGCCAGCCTTGACGCACGTGCTATTAATGCTTTATTTTGTGCTTTAGACATGACTGAATTTAACAGGGTGTCTACGTGCACAACATCAAATAAAGTGTGAAAACTTCTCGAAGTGACTCACAAAGGCACAACGTAAGTCAAGGAGTCAAAAATCAGCAGACTTACTCAGGAGTATAAGGCATTCAAGATGAAGCCATACGAATTTGTCACTCAGATGTTCACAAGATTCCTGGATATTGTAAACCCTCTGTCATCATTAGGCAAGGAGTACAGTAACCATGAGAAGATTCATAAACTTCTACAAGCTCCCACGAAGAACTGGATTCCGAAGGCTACAACAATCATTGAAGGGAACGACCTCACAACTATGTCTATTGAAACACTTATGGGTAAGCAACTCACCCAGGAGATGAAACTTCAAGACTTCGAAGATGTTGCACCGAAGGAGAATTCGATCGCTTTTAAAGCTCAATACAGAAGAACTGTTGAAGATAATTCCGACGATAATGACTCTGACTCCGAAGATCAAGCTCTCATAGTAAGAAAATTCAAGAAGTTCATGAGATTCAATAGAAAAACAAAGGAACACAATAGCAACAAAAATGAAGAAGATCCTATCAGCTACAGTTGCAAGAAGAAAGGACACATGAAGAAGGACTGCCCAACAGCATCATCATCAACCAGGAAAAGTAACAAGTATGACAAAGGCTACCTGAAGAAATCTACATCCAGAAGGTACGCCAATACAAGCATATGGCATGAAAGTGAAGCCAGCGACTCAGAAGATGAACAATAAGATGACGCTACAAATGTATGCTTAATGGCATTCGATCAGGTAAATACTAACCCCCTGTTTGATACATATGATGATTTTATTTTTGAGCAATTAGGTGAAGCCTTGAGTGACCTCTTAGGTGATTACAGAAAACTGCATAGTAAATATCAAAACTCTAAGAAGGTACTCAAATAGTACAAAGGTGAAATAGGAAGACTTATCGACCTACTAGCTGAGGTTACAAGTAATGATAATTCTAGTGAGGTAGGTGAGCTTTCTTCTGTTAAGTTGTTACTACACGAGACCACAAGACTATCCGAAGAGAAAGACAAGACCATTACCCAATTAGAGGAAGATCTACTCAAAAAGAAGAAGAGTCTTCAGCAAACACTAATTAGAAATGATGCACTTGCTGCTGATTAAAATTTATTGTATGACACTTCCAAAAAATTGGAAATTAGGTTAGGAAAACAGCCTGAAGTTGCTGCTTCCTATCCTAACACGTGCCGGTTACCGAAACATCGAAACACTGTCAAACCTAACACTGTCAGACCAAACCAAACCAAACCATTGCCCAAGAAGACTAATAGGCCTGCATTTTATTATACCAGAAAACCAAGACCTACCAATTATGCACAACACAATACTTCTAGCACTCAACATGCTAGATGTCATTATTATGGCACCATTGGTCATATCTCTCCTACGTGTAGAGCTTGAAAGCTTGTTGATTTAAAAATATATGCATGGATACCGAAAACTAACATTTCAGCACCCTACAAGAAATGGTACCAAAAGTTTCATCTACAAATTCTGTTGTAGGTGGAACACCTTGACATGCTAGAAGCAAATGGATCCTCGATAGCGGTTGCTCACGACATATGACCGGTGACGCTTCATTATTCGCAACACTGTCGAAGAAGAAAGAAGGATACGTTTCCTTTAGTAATAATCTTAAAGGGTATATAGTAGGTATCGACAATATTGGTAAGGCTTCCTATCTTGTGATTAAAGATGCCTATCTAATTAGCGAGTTAAAACATAACCTACTCAGCATAAGCCATTTAGTTGACCAAGGTTATGGTATTAACTTTGTCAAAGACAAATGTACTATAGTTGATAGCTCGACTGGTAGTACTATCTTTGAAGGTATCAGGGAAGACAATATATATGTTTTCTATTTGTTGGAATATGCTAGCAAAGCAAGATAGATGCTTAATGGCCAAAAGTGATAAGAGTCAAATATGGCATATGAGACTATGCAAATATGGACACAATTTCAAGACTATCCACAAAGAAGTTGGTACGAGACTTACCGGACATTACTTTCAAGAAAGATACAGTATGTAGCGAATGTAAAAAGAACAAAGCTATCCGATCCACATTTAAATCCAAGAATGCTTTTGATGAAAAGGCCGATGAAGGTATCTTTTTACATTATACGACGAAGAGAAAAGGGTACCGAGTCTTCAACAAAAGAACCATGATCATCGAAGAATCGATAAATGTCACTTATGACGAACTGAATCAATAGACAATCAATGATGATGACGAAGACATCAGTACACCAAGTACAGCACCTGCAGAACCTTCAAGTACAACACCAGCTGATCCTCCAGGCAGATGACATACAAAACCTGAAGCCGAAACTAGCTACCTTGATAGTTTTCCAAAAAGAATAAAGTTTTTGACATACCATCCCAAGGACTTGGTAATAGGTGAGATTACCAGGGGTGTAAGTACTCGTTCCTCTAGCAAAGATATAGTTTCCTGTGTTATATTTATTTCACAGCTTGAACCTAAAACTATTGAAGAAGCATGTAGTGCTAATTATTGGTTAGATGCTATACAAGAGGAATTAAACCAATTTGAATGGAATCAAGTCGGGGAACTTGTTCCCAAGCCCATTGATCATCCGGTTATTGGCACCCGTTGGGTATTCCGAAATAAACTTAATAAGAATGGTTTAGTTACTCGTAATAAGGCTCGACTCGTAGCTCAAGGATACAACCAAGAGAAACGTATCGACTACGATGAGACCTATGTCCCAGTTGTGAGATTATAATCCATTTGCATGCTATGTGCATTTGCATGTTTTTATAATTTCAAATTATTTTAAATGGATGTTAAAAGCATATTTTTAAAAGGTTTTATAAAAGAAGAAGTTTATGTAGCTCAACCACCAGGTTTTACTGATTTCAAAAACCCTGACTATGTTTTTAAGTTGAAGAAAGCCTTATACGGTTTAAAGCAAGCCCCTTGTGCTTGGTTTGATACTACACTGTTTATAAAGTCTTTTAATGGAAATCTTATTTTAATTCAAATTATGTAGATGATATTATTTTTGGATCTACTGATGAATCTCTCTGTCAAAATTTTTCAAAGTGTATGTAGAATGAGTTTGAGATGAGGATGATGGAAGAACTGAAATTCTTCTTCGGACTGCAAATCAAACAAACCAATAATGGGACATTCATTAATCAAGCCAAGTACACAAAAGATTTATTGAAGAAGTTTGACCTGGAAACAGTCAAACCACTTGGCACTCCGATGGCGACTTCAACCAAGCTTGATATTGATGAACAAGGCAAACGGGTCGACATACGTAAGTATCGAGTTATAATTGGTAGTTTACTTTATTTAACTGCTAGTCGTCTATATATAATGTTTAGCGTTTGCTTGTGTGCACATTTTCAAGCTAACCCTAAAGAATCACATTTGTGCGCGGTTAAGCGTATCTTTTGATACCTTAAAGGCACTTCTTTTGTTGGCTTGTGGTATCCCAAAACCACGTCCTTTGACCTAACCGGTTATTCAGATGTTGATGTTGCTAGATGCAAAGTAGATAGAAAAAGTACTAGCGGCACATGTCATTTCCTAGGTAAGGCTTTAGTATCTTGGTTTAGCAAGAAACAAAATTTTGTTGCATTATCAACTACTGAGGCTGAGTATATCGCCGCAGGACGTTGTTGTGCACAAATTTTATGGATAAAGCAAACCCTAGAAGACTTTGGTTTACTTTATACATACATACCCATTTTTTGTGACAATACTAGCACTATCAATTTGACTAAGAATCCTGTATGTCACTCTCGCACTAAGCATATTGAGATTCGATATCATTTTCTTAGATATCATCAACAAAATGGAGATATAGACCTTGTATATGTAGGCATAGAAAATCAACTGGCTGATATCTTTACAAAACTATTAGCAGAAGATCGTTTCAATTATTTACATTGAGAATTAGGTATTTTAGATATTAATAATATTAATTGATTTTGTTTTATTGATTATCTTTCAATATACAAACACTATTTTCAATAAAGCCTACAAAGGGTCTGTCTGTCACCACGGCTATAGCTAAAGCAAAACGGTATTTAAGTGTTCCTCGGTGAACCTCCGTTAGCTGGGACAGTACCCCTACAGCTAATCTGAGACAGTCGTCGTGTAACAAAATTTAATTCATAAAATAATATTAATTATATTAATTAAAATTTAAAATAACTAAACTTAGAATTAAATAATTGAAAAGAGATTGATGAAAAGAAAGTGGACTGCATTTATTTCTGTTTGAAAAATACCTCAATAGAACCCCAGGCGAAGTCTAACCAAATTCAGCCCGAGTTCTATTGGTGTTATGTGTTTTTAAGTCAGAACCGAATGCCCCCCTTCCTTTTATCTTCTCCAAACCCTCATATCACAGCAGCAGCCGTACCTCGACTCTCCAAACCCTAGAAATTCTCCAAGCCATTTCTTTCAATCCCCTTGGAGAAATCAATCCAAACTTTGGATTCGTGCGGAGATTCTCGTTCTCTACTACATACTCCAATCTTGGAAGGTATAACCTCTTCCTTATTTCTATTTCAAGTTCGTAGATTTCATCTATTTTTTATACAATGCCTATGAACTTCAATCCCTCCAAGAGGAAGAAGACCACGGCCAGTGAAGAGGCTTGGTCTTCAAATCCTCGGGTGGATTTACTCTTTCCCTGGTCCAATTGGCCGACCATGCATATAATGAGTTTTTCTTTGAAATTCGTAATCAATCCTTATTATGGTATGCGAATTTCTCGGTTCGGAAGATACGCACCGGTGCCCCAATTAAATAGACTGTAATCCTGAACATCGTCCATTCTTTGAGGCATTAGGGTTGCACCAACTTGTTACCCACCAATATCTTATTGCCACTAATGCCATTCGTCTATTTTATTGCAATCTCACTTTGAACACTTTTGCTATAAGAAGTCGTGTCGGTGGTATTACTATCGAGTTCAATGATGTCCTTTTAGCAAAAATCCTTGGTATCCCTAAAGAAGATGTCCCATTTGATGATATCACGAAATTTGATTTTCCCGTAGGCACAACTTTAAGCAGTTTCAAGAACGAACTATATTCTCCTGCCCGTGTTCGTTCTGGCAAGTTCAAGGCTGCTAACTTGAACTTATTTAACTATGAATTACATCACATCATCTACTCCACACTCTTACCCAAATCTACTTCAAAAATGATGTTACCACCCTTGAACTGTCTGCCCTTTATCACATTCGTAAGGGTATTCATTTTTTTGTCCCGAAGACTATTATTCAGATAATGGGACGTTATCGCGAAAGGCATAGAAACCTTGTTTATGCGATGATTATTCCAATCATCTTTCAGTATTTCAATATTGACTTATCCACTTGTGCTCTTGAGTCTGAGCCCAAGTATCTTTATCTGTCTCATCGCAGCGCAGGTGTCCCTCCTGCTTCTCCTACTGTTCTACCTCTCCAGAACTACCCTATGTCTTATGAGGTTGTCCATCAGCATCTCTCGGATTTACGAGCGTTTATTATTGACACATCTAGGAAACGTGAGTTTCATGATGCCAGTCGGTTTTAGGCTCTCGCTAATTCCTTTATCGATCTCCGTTTTGCTCACACTGGTCATTCTGCCAGTTCTCTTCCCCGAGATCCAGCTATATCAGGATACCGCAATGAGGATGAGACTGTCCGTCATCTCTTTCAGTCCGGTAACACATATGATTGGTATCGTGGTTCCGGTGCTACTCCAAACCCCTCTAGAGCTGGCACTTCTGGAGCTGGTCCATCTGGACTGGTGGTACTGCTGGCGCTGACGATGATGATGACTAAGAGGACTTTTGATCTAGACGTGATGCATTTTGTCTAGATGTCATTCAGTTAGACTCTTATTTTGTCTATGTTTACTTGGAAATGCTCCGACATTCCAAGAATAATACTTTATTTCTACTTTTCGCACTGAGACATTATTTGTTGCGATGATGTATTATGGAATTTTTTTGCTTTTCTTTAGCATGTTTCTCTATTTTAGTTTGGACTGTTATATATCCTTCTGCATTTATGTCTAGCATTTTTTGTAGCGTATATAAACTGCCGGTGAAATACATGTTTATCCATATATTTTCTTGTATTTCTTCAAACGTTTGTTTGCTATGCATAAATTGCGGGAAAACTTCTCTCTTTTTCAATTATTTTGCTAAGTGACAACGGGAGAGAAATATGATCTAACATCTTTTGCAGGATAATACAAGAATTTAATTTTATTCTTTGATTTGGCCCTAGCAGTATTCGGCCAGAGTTTGGCCCGAATTCGGCCGTAGTTCGTTTAGTACCATTTGATTTTTGAACTTGGTCCTCCTGCAGTTACGAATGCAATGACTATTTGCCATGATTCTCTTAAAGAGTTCTGCCCGAATTCTGCCCAAATTCTATCAGAGTTCTGACTTTGGAAAACCTATTATAGAGAAGAATTTTACTTATTTCAACACACACCTCTCTTCTCTCTTATCTTTAAAGCTTAATTTTCATCCAAAGTATTCTGAGCTATTCATTTTTAAATTCCAAGCCAGTTACAATCCTCTAGTCAATTTGCCTGTACGGTATGGTCTAGATGTTTCAGGGAGATTGTAATCAGAGGATTGATTAAAGAAAGAATTTCACAATTGAAGTTGGTTGAGTACTTCGTATCAAAGCTCAGGTTGTAGAAGTTGTAAGGACTTTGTATGAAAACTTGCGGTATTTTTCAATAGTAGATTAAACTGGAAGCTAGAGTTCTTCCGACTGTAATAGTCCTCACAAGAGGAAAACCAGTATACATCACCGTTTTTGCATTTGCTTTCTGATCTCTGCCTTTTCATTTACTTGTGATATATATATATATATATATATATATATATATATATATATATATATATATATATATATATATATATATATATATATATATATATATATATGTGATCTTGTTGCTAACATTTTTAATTTGCTAAATTCCGTTGCCTACTCTATTCACCCTCCTCTAGAGTATTGTGCTTTACAATTCGTTCCTACACTGCTCCCTTATGCGGCGACGGTTGTTCGACCGTTAGCTGGTGGTGCACCGTGGATCGTATAGCCATGGGGATTGTATAAGTGTCAACTAAGGTTTGTAATAGTGAGAGGAGGAGGAAAAGGTTATATATAGGGAGTAGCTAAGTTTTGAACGGAGGGGGAGGGTTTTGTCGTGTGGTAGGCTGGCAGGCATGCCTCCACTGCAGTCGTACAGTGTACGCATAGGGTGTAACCCCTATTCCCAGAATTTTATAAATATTTTATTGTTATTATTTATTTGAATTAAATGGTGAATTTTTAGAATTTTATAAATATTTAATTAAATAAGTATTACGTTAGAATGCTTTAGTCATGGTTAAGTTTTGGAGTACAAGATGACTAGAAATCATGACACAGATTGTATAGTGGCATGTCTTGACTAGTGTTTCAGCCATGCTAGGGAAGGGCAAGCCATAACTGTGTCCTAACTAGGAAAACCAGGTCAAGTTGTGACATGATCACTATAAATAATTTAATTATTAAGATTATTGACTTTTAGGAAATCAGATTGTACCAAACTAGTCTGGACTGGATCCTAACCGAACCCGAGCCCATGTAGTCATGCGATGTATCCGAAGATGTCCATGTCGACATATATTTTGAATGTATTCTTAGTACCTTATTTTAAATGGTCCAATAAATATTTTCCTAGAATAATTGTTATATATATATATATATTCAATAGTATTAATATTGATTGGATATGTTATTTTAGGGAAATATGATAACTTTGCTAAATATATTTTTAGATTTTCTGGGATGATAGGCTAGAAGTACATGTGCATAGACATATAGTATAAATATATATTAGGTTGTATGTATATATAACTAAAAGAATGTATTTTTATTGTCATTATTGAAAATATTTGTTAAGTGAGAAATATAGACACAAAATAGATTTTTAATTATAAAAGATTTTGTATATGTTGACTATTTGGTTATATATATATTTTTTAATATTCCTTGTGCATATATATACATCATTCTAGATATATATAGATAATATTAATATTTGTATGGATTTTGAGTATTTATGCATATATAAGGGATATAGGTATACATAGCTATATATAGATATATATATATATAATAGAGGTATAGATATATGAATAGTTGATTTTATTATAAATAAATGGATACGAATACAACTTATGGGTATATGAAATATATGTTGTTATTCAGAGGTTGGTAAGATGATTGGAATATATATATACTCAAAATATTTTACTATCTACATATTAAATATAAAATAGTTTTAGATAGAACTTACTAATATACAATAGATGTATTCATGGGAATATAGCAAAACCGGTTTTGGAGTAGAGAGAGAACGGAGAGTCAAGGAACGAAGAGGGAGGAACAACATGACTCCTCCTCCCTGGGAGTCATTCGCTGCACCATCGAGGGTCTCCGGCAGGGCTTGCCTGTTCATCCCGACCTCAAGCGAGCACCTTCGCTACTGCTCATTTCGACAGGGGATGCCCTTCGGATTGCCGTCAACTGCCACTACAACAAAAAGACCTATTAATGACGCTTGATAAGTGGATTTCATGACGGCTAATAATTGTCATGACCCGCACCCTAGAGTAAGGGCACGAGACGTGGGTACGTCCAGCCTACGCCGCAGTATTGGCGGTAGAATGCTGTCCTAGGTCTCAATATCTAACAATTAAAGGTAATAAACAGTTATACTCCCCGAATGGGGGTGACATAACAGAATATATCTCAATCACAGCTAAGGTAGAACAGTTATAAGATAGAATGATAATAGATGATAATATCCAGGAAAGAAACATCACAGAGGTACAAACCAGAATTCTAAGTGTCTATAAATAAATACTTGTCCAAATCTCTGAAATCCAAATACAGTAATCCAAGTAAAGTAAGGACAACCCTAGTCTAAGGGAGTGTCATCTACTGCTAGTGGATCCTGGTGCTAGTCCAAGTCCAGGCACTCGTCTAGTGTAGCACCATAGTAGGTAGGGCAGAACGCCTCAGCCTCGTCCTCTGTAATATTTCAACAGGTCCAGTCAGGACAGGAGCGAGCACAATACATCTCAAAAAATCATAGCAGGTCAGGATATATAATCATGCTAGAGAGTAAGATACAAGAAACTGAAGAATAATATGATAAACAGGAAAGACTGTAAATAAATAGCTACAGTATATAGAGAACTAACAGTGTCTAGTGATTCAGAGAACAAGATGGTTATATAAACGGCACGATGTTATACACGAGTAATCTACAGAGGTTGTACACGAGTAATCTACTAGATTGAATACATAACCACTTCTACTCCCCCGCCCCAATCAATACACAAGGATCTGGCTAAGTTATGTTATTGTACACGAAGGTCATGTGAATACATGATTATACACGATTCACACGTTTCGTACACGAATGTCACAAATACAAGGAGTACACGATGTTCACGATAAAGTACACGAACACGAAATATCCGATGTATCCGCTAAGGGGATAACATCGTCCAACAAGATCCATATAGTACTAATCCCTGTTTCCAACGTGTCAGCATCATGTAAAGTAATCTAAAGCAGGAAATATACTCCTAATGTAGGATATAAAATGATCAGAGAATGTACTCGCCTGTATCCGGTGAATCTGGAGAATATATACTGTCCGAGGAGTGGTGTCTGTCTCCTACAGAACAGTACAAGTCACTATGAGTCTACAATGATAATAAGATGCAAATCAATGCATTCTACATGAATCTAGGTTAATCTAGACCAAAGTCAACTCTTGGTCAACTCTGGTCAACCCTAGAAGTCAAACTAGGTCAACCAAGTCAAACCTAAGTCAAACTAGTCTAACCTAGGTCTAACAAGTCATTCTAGGTTCTAACAAGACTATTCTAGGTTTACTAGGCAATATCATGCCTAACTAACCTATAACACATATCTACACAAGTCCTATAATACACCAAATATATTATAACCTAATATAGGATACACACATTAATATCTAATACACATATTGACAAGGCTATATAATGTAACATAGAATATATACATAATCTATAGCCATTATACAATATCAACCATGCACTAAATCATATATATACATTAACACACATTCATATATATAGGAACCTATATATATATATATATATATATATATATATATATATATATATATATATATATATATTTTTATATATATATATATATATATATATATATATATATAGGAAAGGAGAGAGGGAGGTACATGATATTCAATGTGTGTGTGTGAGTCATGAGTGAGGGTGAGGGTGTGAGAGTAATCATGAGGGAAATTACCTAGGTGTGTGTGTGAGTGATTGATAAGGCATGTGGGCTTGTGTGTGTAGAGCTAGAGTATCAAGAGGGTGTCAAAATGAGAGTGTTTGTCATAAACATGAGTGTGTGGGTGTTGATAGAGTATGTTAGCTATGGCATGTGAGTTGGTGTCCTATGGTACCAAGTGTGTGAAAAACAGTAAATATGTGATGAAATCAGTGAGAAAACAGTGGAAAATTAAGAACAACTCAGATTCTTCACATAATACCATTCTTAGATTTGAACCCCACACATCCCAACAGTTTAAAACCAAACCCAAATTGAATTCCCAGATTTCAGATTAAAGAGATACTAATCTCAGTAAAACAGTTCACAACACAGTCTCCTCACTGAATTCTCAGTTTGCAGTCCCAAACTCAGTTCAATATTCTCATAGAAGAACAAAAAAACAATTAAAACAGTCCTTTAAATTAAACCCAGATTTTTGAATCCAAACCACAACAATTTGAACCCCAATTCAACCTACCATTAGATAATACATAGGGGTACACATTAGGGCATAGATAACATGCAATTAACAGTTTAAAATGGGTTAAAAATGAAGACAAAAACGAATTTAGAAATCTGGAACAAAACAGTATAATATGGACAGAAAGTGTGTATCAGTAAAATAGGGAAAATGGGAAATTAACAATAAAAATTAAATTAAGATACTAAATCAGTGGTTGGTAATGCTTAAACATAATGTGCTCGTGCTATGTGATGTGTTTGTGTCCACAAAAGTGGACACAAACGTGTCCAATCAAATCGAGATACAAAACAGTGCAAAACAGGATAATTATCGTACACGTGTTCACGGTGTCCGTGTACTCGACACAACACGACACAACCCACATGATTGTGTCTATGTGTCGATCTAGACTAGGGCTAGGGATAGGACACCCTGCCACATGTCCACGTCACGTGTACGCGACACAAGACACGCGTGTCAATGGTCGATTCAACAGCCGTCTGCAACAGTGTAAGAAATGGTGTACGAGTTCGTACGTGTCCGACACGACACGTGGGGCTCTGAAACTCGGGGAGCCCCATGTCAGTGTCGGCCCCTTGCTACACGTCAAATTAGGCGTGTCAAGGAGCCGTGTCCGTGTCGCAATCGAGCCCGAGCAGCAGGGCATGCACAGTGCTTGTGCACGCACGCGCGCGACCACGTGTTTGCGTGTCCGTGTGGACTCGACACGACACAAAGACTCCACAAAAACTCCAGAAACGTGTAAGCGAGACCTAAAACTAATTTCCTATTCAAACACAATCTCAAAAATCACACGAAATGCCCATTGCGGTATTTCATCAAACACTAACAACTAGACACTGATACGTGTCCAATTAGGACACGAAATGGACACGAAAATTAGGGCTTCCTATTCCTACAGTTAGGTTAGGTCTAGGGCTCCCTAAATATTTAAGAAATTCAGAATTCTATGGAGGGGATTGGATTATACCTATGTGTGTCAAAATCCTCAAAAAGCTTCAAAGAGATGTGCTCCTCTTGATGGTAAAACTCCTCCAAAGTGCTCCCAAGCTGAGAATACTTGTAACCAACAGCAAGAGAAGTAAAATTAGAACCCAATACAATTGGTTTGGTGGAAAAAGGATTTAAAATGGATTTACTATGATTTAATGAAGATGGGGGCTTACCTCTTTCTAAAACTTGGCAAAAATCCTAATGGAGGCTAGCCCTAACTTTGAGGGATATTAAATAGAATGGGGGAGACCATTATGACCAGCCATGGGCTGATTAGAATTAGGATTAGCTACATGGTGTGGGCCTATGGGCTTTAAGTCTCAAGTCATTAGTCATGACTTATGAAATCGTAAGCCATTCTAGCCTAATCAATTTCTAATTTCTCCAAACAAGTTTCAATGACTTAAACCTCACTAACTTGGGTCAAACCAAGGTTACTTAACCTAACCAAGTGGTCTTAACCTAGGTTAATCTCTAGGATAGTCTCCTAGTCAATACTAGTCAAAGTCAATTATAGGGCCAAAATCAATTATACTAAAAATCACTAAAAATCATATTAATTATAATAAATCCAAATAATAAATATTAATTCACTAAATTTTAAAAATGACCAAAATGACCAAAATACCCCCAAGCTAGAAAAGTGGTAGTGACAAATCTACCCTCCTTAAAATAATTTCGTCCTCGAAATTAAAGGTGAAACTAAACTGCTGAGAAGGATAGAAAGGTATACCTCAAGGTCCAAAAATATAGGGGTACCGCTCGCGCATCACATCCTCACGCTCCCAGGTCGACTCTCCTGGAGAATGATGCCTCCATGCGACGCGTACCAAGGGTATCACCTGGTTCCTCAATACCTTCTCTCGGCGATCCAGAATCTCCACAAGCTGCTCTGGATAACTGAGAGTAGGCCCAACCTCAATCTCCGAATGATCGAGCACATGGCTAGGGTCAGCCACGTACCGTCTCAACTGTGACACGTGGAATACGTTGTGAACTTCCAGTAGTGCAGGTGGCAAGTCTAGCCTGTATGCCACGTCACCGACTCTCCCGCTGATAACGAAGGGGCCGATGAAGTGCGGGCTAAGCTTCCCACCTCCACCAAAACGTATCGTACCACGAGTCGGAGATATCCGCAGAAAAACCATGTCTCCAACCTAATCACAAGTAAGGTCTCAAGTTACTAATAATCAAACACGATCAATCAAACAAAACAAAAATACAACCTACTTCTAATCCTATCTCTAAATCTGTACCTCAAACTCCAGCGGCCTCCGGTGGCTATCGGCCCAGTGCCGATGTCTGTCCTGCGTCACGCAAAGTCTGTCCCTGATGAGCTTCACCTTTTCGGCTGCGTCAACAACCATCTCTGGTCCCAGTAAAGCTCGCTCTCCAACATCATCCCAAGATAAGGGTGTACGACACCTACGCCCGTACAGAGCCTCAAACTGTGATATCTCAATACTGGCCTAAAAACTGTTGTTGTAAGCAAACTCTACCAAATGTAGGTGATCCTCCCAGGAACCTCCAAAATCCAGGACGTACGTCCGCAGCATATCCTCAAGTATCTGAATAGTCCTCTCTGACTGTCCGTCCATCTGGGGGTGGTATGCAGTACTAAACTTGAGCTGAGTGCCCAAGCTAGTCTGTAGACTCCTCCAGAAATGGGAAGTGAAGCGACTATCCCGATCTGAGACTATTCTGACGGGAACTCCGTGAATCCTGACTATCTGCCTCATATACAACTCCGCGAGCCTCTCTGTAGACGTACCCACCTTGAATGGCAAGAAGTGGGCCGATTTGGTCAACCTGTCAAGGATGACCCAAATCGTGTCTTTCCCTCCTGGTGTACGCGACAACCCAGATACAAAATCCATGGTGATATGTTCCCACTTCCACTCTGTAATGGGCAACGGCTGCAATAATCCTCCGGGCCTCTGCCTCGCTGCCTTGACCTGCTGACAGACCAAGCATCTAGCTAAGAAGAGGGATACCTCCCTCTTCATCCCGTACCACCAGACATGCTCGCGCAGATCCCTGTACATGTTGTTGGCACCAGGATGTATAGAGTACTGCGATCTGTGAGCCTCCTGCATAATCTGCTCTCTGAGCTCCCCGCTAGGCATACATAATCGGGTACCGTGTCTCAGGGCACCATCCTCCGCAAGTGAGAACCCATCATCCTCCAATCCTGCAATGATCTGCTCTCGCATACACCGCAGAGCCACATCCTCGAACTGTGTCGCCTTGATCCTGTCCATCAAGTCCGACTGTATCTCAAGGCCCCATAACTGCATCTGCACTCCGGGCATGATCACCTCAATCCCAAGACTCTCCAAGTCTGCAAGGAAGTGCCGATCCATAGTCAAACAAATAGCTGTCGGATACCTACTCAAGGCATCAGCAACCACGTTGGCTTTTCCCGGGTGATACTGAAGTGAGATGTCAAAGTCCTTCATCAACTCTAGCCATCTGTGCTGCCTCATGTTGAGGTCTTTCTGTGTAAATACATACTTCAAGCTCTTGTGATCTGTGAAAATCTTTACCCTCTCGCCATACAGATAGTGCTTCCACAAATTTAAAGCAAAAATCACCGCCGCCAGCTCCAGGTCATGGGTAGGGTAGTTCTTCTCATGGGGACGCAATTGCCTGAAAGCATAGGCAATCACCTTCCCATGCTGCTGCAAGACACAACCCAGCCCCTTCCCTGAAGCATCACTATAAATAGTAAATCCACCTGATCCTGAAGGCAATGTCAGAATCAGAGCTGTCGTAAGCCGCTTCTTCAACTCATCAAAAGCTGCCTGACACTCCTCTGACCAAACAAACTCGGTATCCTTCCGGGTCAACCGTGTCAACGGCTCTGCAACCCGGGAGAAATCCTGCACAAATCTCCTATAGTATCCTGCCAGCCCCGGGAAACTCCTGATCTCTGCCACTGAAGTCGGCGCTGTCCAAGCCTCAACTGCTACGATCTTCTTGGGGTCATCTGAGATACCATCTCCAGTCACTACATGCCCCAAGAAGTCCACCCGGTCCAAGAAAAACTCACACTTGGAGAGTTTCCCATAAAGCTGCTCCCTCTTGAGAGTCTCTAGCAATATCCGCAGATGCTCCTCGTGCTCCTCTTCAGTCTTAGAATATACCAAGATATCATCAATGAACACCACCACGAACTTGTCCAAGTACAGGTGGAACACCTTGTTCATTAGATTCATAAACACTGCTGGTGCATTGGTTAGCCCAAACGGCATAACCAAATACTCAAACTGCCCGTACCGCGTCCTGAAAGCGGTCTTGGGAATATCCTCCCCCTTCACCTTCACCTGGTAAAAACCCGACCTCAAATCAATCTTGGAGAACACCCGAGCTCTGTTCAACTGATCAAAGAGATCATCGATCCGCGGCAGTGGGTATCTGTTCTTGATTGTCAGGTTGTTAAGTGCCTTGTAGTCGATACACATACGTACCGACCCATCCTTCTTGGGTACGAAGAGTACCGGTGCACCCCAAGGTGAAGAACTTGATCGGATGAAGCCCTTGTCCTGCAGCTCATCCACCTGCTTCTTCAGCTCCACCAACTCGCTGTTGTTCACTCGATAGACATGCTGGAAGATCGGTTCCGCGCTGGAAACCAAGTCTATCGAGAACTCTACATCTCTGTCTGGTGGAAGCCCTGGCAACTCCTCTGGAAATACGTCCATAAACTCTGCGATCAAGGGATACGGAGCCACCTGCTCCTCAACTGAAGCTCTACGGAAGACTCCGTCGTCCTGCTCTGCCTGCCGCCGGGTGTACCCAAACTCTGGCTCTTCTGGCACCTCAAACAAAACTCTACCTCTACGACAATCAATGCGGGCGTGGTATCTACTCAGTCAGTCCATACCTAATACTATATCGTAGTTCGGTAATAGCATGACGAGTAAACTCACTCCCAACTCTCGGCCTCCCAATAAGACGCTCCACCCTCTGCAAACATCAATCACGAGGATGACCCCACCCCCGGTCGTGATCTTGCAGTTCCTAGGCAAGGGTTCAGAAACCAAACTGTGTCTAATAGCATACGATACTGACACAAAGCTGTGGGAAGCCCCGAAATCAAAGAGTACAAATGCTGGAAGGGAATCGAGAAGAACCGAACCTGCTATCAGCTCTCCTATGGCCTCGGCATCCTCAGCTTCTATGGCGAAAGCTCGTCCCTGCTGTCCACCTCGTGCCTGCTGCTGGTGCTGCTGGAACCTCTGCTGCTGGGTCTGCAGGGCTGGTCCCCTCTGCTGGCCTGCTGGAGCCTTGGCTGCCCCAGCTCCTCCTGGTATCGGACGTATCGACGCAACTGGACACTCTCGCATCTGATGGTCTGCTGATCCATACATCAAGCATCTACCGAGTCTCTTCCTGCACTCGTCCCACTTGTGCCCAGGCTTCTTACAGAAAGTACAACTAATAGCCTGCTGCCTGGGTGCCTGCTGCCCTCTCTGCTGCTGGTACTGTACCTGCTGAAAAGGTACACGGCCCTGATGCTGGTGCTGCTGAACTGGCCTCTGCTGCTGAAAGTGCTGCTGGAAGTGAGGCCTCTTGGCCTGTCCCTGACTGCTACTGCAACTCTGGAAGTCGCGACCCCTCTTCTGCTTCAGTCCTAGGTCGTCTTCCGCCGCCATTGCCCCAGAAAATATCTCAGCAAATGTGGCGTTCCGGTCGCTCTTAGTCAGTGACCGAATCTCTCTAATCAAACCTCGACAAAACTTCCTCGTCTTCATCTTCTCGGTCAAGTCATCTATAAATCGGGCCAATCTGCAGAACTTCCCGGCATACTCAGCTACCGTCTGGTTCCCCTGAACCAGACCCTCGAACTGTGCCTGGATACCTCCCAAGGCAACATCAGGAAAGAACTGCTCCTTGAACAGCTCCTTGAACTGGGCTCAAGTCTGGCCCTCAACTCCCAGCCTGGGATCTGCCTAATACCACGTACGGGCTAAGTCCTGCATCTGGCTGCCCGTCACCTCGATCTGGAGTCGATCTGGTATCTCCGCCAGTCGGAAGATCTCCTCAATATGCTCTATCCAGTCGTCTGCGATGTGAATGCCCTCTGTGCCTAAGAACTCCCGAGGATGCATCTCCTGGAAGTCCTGAATGTCCTTCTCCCTCCGACGGGGCAGCTGCTGGGCCCCCTGAGCAGTAATCATCTCGACTGTTGTGCGAACCAGCTGGTGTGCCTCGTCGATCCCCTGATAGAAATCAGTAGTCTGCCTCGTCTGCTGCTGCCGGTGGGACTCCAGAATCCTCTCCACGAAGGAGAAGAGATGTGCAGCATCTACCATTCCTGCAGGCGGAGGCTGCTGCAGTGGAAGGATCTCAGGAATCACTGGGCTCTGCCTCCTGGCTGCTGGAGGTGCTCCTCCAAAAGTCGCAGAGACACTGACTCCTGAGGGCTGTACTGGCCTCATGGTACTGGGAGCTGGCTGCTGGACATGAGAGGTGGCAGACCCCTCTCCAGCCTCTCCCGTCACGGGGCGATGTGATCGCATCTCAACCATCTTGGAGACACAGATCAAACAAGAAACAATTACTGAGAATGAGTCGAAAAAATCAAAGGAGGACAGTTTAAATTTCTAAGGAAGACAATAAGCAGCAAATAGATATATGGAATCTGATAAGAAATTTTTTCTATTGTGATTGAGTACCTTCAAAAATATACTAATTCCTACTGCAGGCTGCAGTGATATTCTAGTTCGAATACCACAACATTTCCATCCTAGACCTGCATAGGCCACCACTAAAAACGTGTCACGACCCACACCCTAGAGTAAGGGCACGAGACGTAGGTACATCCAGTCTACGCCGCAGTGTCGGCTGTAGAATGCTGTCCTAGGTCTCAACATCTAACAATTAAAGGTAATAAACAGTTATACTCCCCGAATGGGGGTGACATAACAGAATATATCTCAATCACAGCTAAGGTAGAACAGGAATAAGATAGAATGATAATAGATGATAATATCCAGGAAAGAAACATCACAGAGGTACAAACCAGAATTCTAAGTGTCTATAAATAAATACATGTCCAAATCTCTAAAATCCAAATACAGTAATCCAAGTAAAGTAAAGACAATCCTAGTCTAAGGGAGTGTCATCTACTGCTAGTGGATCCTGCTGCTGGTCCAAGTCCAGACACTCGTCTAGTGTAGCACCGTAGTAGATAGGACAGAACGCCTCAGCCTCGTCCTTTGTAATATTTTAACAGGTCCAGTCAGAACAGGAGCGAGCACAGTACATCTCAACAAATCATAGCAGGTCAGGATATATAATCATGCTAGAGAGTAAGATACAAGAAACTGAATAATAATATGATAAACAGGAAAGACTGTAAATAAATAGTTACAGTATATAGAGAACCAACAGTGTCTAGTGATTCAGAGCACAAGATGGTTATGTAAACGGCACGATGTTATACACGAGTAATCTACAGAGGTTGTACATGAGTAATCTACTGGATTGAATACATAAACACTTCTACTCCCCATCTCCAATCAATACACAAGGATCTGGCTAAGTTATGTTATTATACACGAAGGTCATGTGAATACATGATTATACACAATTCACACGTTTCGTACACAAATGTCACAAATACAAGGAGTACACGATGTTCACGATAAAGTACACGAACACGAAATACCCGATGTATCCACTAAGGGGATAACATCGCCCAACAAGATCCATATAGTACTAATCCGTGTTTCTAACGTGTCAGCATCATGTAAAGTAATCTAAAGCAGGAAATATACTCCTAATGCAGGATATGAAATGATCAGAGAATGTACTCGCTTATATCCGGTGAATCTGAAGAATATATACTGTCCGAGGAGTGGTGTCTGTCTCCTATAGAACAGTACAAGTCACTATGAGTCTACAATGACAATAAGATGCAAATCAATGCATTCTACATGAATCTAGGTCAATCTAGACCAAAGTCAACTCTTGGTCAACTCTGGTCAACCCTAGAAGTCAAACTAGGTCAACCAAGTCAAACCTAAGTCAAACTAGTCTAACCTAGGTCTAACAAGTCATTCTAGGTTCTAACAAGACTATTCTAGGTTTACTAGGCAATATCATGCCTAACTAACCTATAACACATATCTACACAAGTCCCTTTATAAGCCTAACTATAATACACCAAATATATTATAACCTAATATAGGATACACACATTAATATCTAATACATATATTGACAAGGCTATATAATGTAACTTAGAATATATACATAATCTATAGTCATTATACAATATCAAGCATGCACTAAATCATATATATACATTAACACACATTCATATATATAGGAACGTATATATATATATATGTATCTCAAAGCATATATATATATATATATATATATATATATATATATATATATATATATATATATATATACATAGGAAAGGAGAGAGGGGGGTACATGATATTCAATGTGTGTATGTGAGTCATGAGTGAGGGTGAGGGTGTGAGAGTAATCATGAGGGGAATTACCTAGGTGTGTGTGAGAGTGATTGATAAGGCATGTGGGCTTGTGTGTGTAGAGCTAGAGTGTCAAGAGGGTGTCAAAATGAGAGTGTGTGTCATAAAAATGAGTGTGTGGGTGTTGATAGGGTATGTTAGCTATGGCATGTGAGTTGGTGTCCTATGGTACCAAGTGTGTGAAAAACAGTGAATATGTGATGAAATCGATGAGAAAACAGAGGAAAATTAAGAAACAGATTCTTCACATAATACCATTCTCAGATTTGAACCCCACACATCCCAACAGTTCAAAACCAAACCCAAATTGAATTCCCAAATTTCAGATTAAAGAGATACTAATCTCAGTAAAACAGTTCACAACACAGTCCCCTTACTGAATTCTTAGTTTGAAGTCCCAAACTCAGTTCAATATTCTTATAGAAGAAAAAAAAAACAGTTAAAACAGTCCTTTAAATTAAACCCAGATTTTTGAATCCAAACCACATCAATTTGAACCCCAATTCAACCTACCATTAGATAATACATAGGGGTACACATTAGGGCTTAGATAACATGCAATTAACAGTTTAAAATGGGTTAAAAATGAAGACAAAAACGAATTTAGAAATCTGGAACAAAACAGTATAATATGGACAGAAAGTGTGTATCAGTAAAATAGGGAAAATGGGAAATTAATAATGAAAATTAAATTAAGATACTAAATCAGTAGTTGGTAATGCTTAAACATAATGTGCTTATGCTATGTGATGTGTTTATGTCCACAAAAGTGGACACAAACGTGTCCAATCAAATCGAGATACGAAACAGTACAAAACAGGATAATTATCGCGCACGTGTTCACGGTGTCCGTACACTCGACACAACACGACACAACCCACGTGATTGTGTCCATGTGTCGACCTAGACTAGGGCTAGGGATAGGTTTCCCTGCCACGAGTCCACGTCGCGTGTACGCGACACAAGACATGCGTGTCAGTGGTCGATTCAACAGCCGACTACAACAGTGCAAGAAATAGTGCACGCGTTCGTGCGTGTCCGACACGACACGTGGGGCTCTGAAACTTGGGGAGCCCCGTATCAGTATCGGTCCCTTGCTACACGTCAAATTTGGCATGTCGAGGAGCCGTGTCCGTGTCGCTGTCGCGCCCGAGCAGCAGGGCATACACAGTACCTGTGCATGCGCGCGCGCGACCACGTGTTCGTGTGTCCGTGTGGACTCGACACGACACAAAGACTCCATAAAAACTCCAAAAACGTGTAAGCGAGACCTAAAACTAATTTTCTATTCAAACACAATCTCAAAAATCACACGAAATGCCCATTGGGGCATTTCACCAAACACTAACAACTAGACATTGATACGTGTCCAATTAGGAGACAAAATGGACACGAAAATTAGGGCTTCCTATTCCTACAGTTAGGTTAGGTCTAGGGCTCCCTAAATATGCAAAAAATTCAGAATTCTATGGAGGGGATTGGAATATACCTATGTGTGTCAAAATCCTCAAAAAGCTTCAAAGAGAGGTGCTCCTCTCGATGGCCAAACTCCTCCAAAGTACTCCCAAGCTGAGAATACTTGTAACCAACAGCAAGAGGAGTAAAATTAGAACCCAATGCAATAGTTTGGGGAAAAAAAGATTTAAAATGGATTTACTATGATTTAATGAAGATGGGGGCTTACCTCTTTCTAAAACTTGGCAAAAATCCTAATGGAGGCTAGCCCTAACTTTGAGGGGTATTGAATAGGATGGGGGAGACCATTATGACCAGCCGTGGGCTGATTAGAATTAGGGTTAGCTACATGGTGTGGGCCTATGGGCTTTAAGTCTCAAGTCATTAGTCATGACTTATGAAATCGTAAGCCATTCTAGCCTAATCAATTCCTAATCTCTCCAAACAAGTTTCAATGACTTAAACCTCACTAACTTAGGTCAAACCAAGGTTACTTAACCTAACCAAGTGGTCTTAACCTAGGTTAATCTCTAGGTTAGTCTCCTAGTCAACACTAGTCAAAGTCAACTATAGGGCCAAAATCAATTATACTAAAAATCACTAAAAATCATATTAATTATAATAAATCCAAATAATAAATAATAATTCCAAATAATTCACTAAATTTTAAAAATGACCAAAATGACCAAAATACCCCCAAGCTAGAAAAGTGGTAGTGACAATAATGAAGCGTCATCAAAGTTCAGCAAGACTCCATTCTATGACGGTGTCCAATATAAATGTTATAGATAATCTTTCAGTGATACGAGCGTTATGAAAAAAGCACCAAAATTTAAGTCAAAACCTCAACTCTTCCACACTTCTCCCGCACTTAAGAAAAAGCCTAAATCCTCATCCTCTCTCTTTCTCCCCAACTCGCCGCTTCCGCTCTCCTTCTCCCCGCTTCCCCACTCCCCTCAGCCCGCTTTCCGCTCCCCTCGGTTATAGACTCCACCGTAGAGCGAAAGTTGTCACCGGCATAGCCTTCACCACCAGTGTGCAAACTCGTCCACCGTCGGCGACATGGTTTTTCCTAACTTATGTCTCGATTATTGCTTATTTTATGCCCTAAATTCTGCCTCGACATGATTTTAGTAAAATCCGCTAATTTTTGACCTAATTTCTATCCGTAGGTTAGGGCTTTTTTTCTATTTCCTAGTTTTCAAAAGATGGCTGAAATCTTTGAATGCATGTTTAGAAATATTTGAATGCATTTTCTTTTTTTTTACTTATTTGTGAGGCATTTTTTTTGTCCGTGCAGCTTCGGGTCTTGGTTCATCTTCTTGTTTCTTTCTTTGTTGGTTCTTGCAGTGTGGATAAGGGCAATCTTGGGGTTCCATTGCTGCCGGGACGGGTGTTAATTCCATTGCTTTCGGACGAATACTTACAAGTTGAACTTCATGGAGACTCGTTCGGGTATCAAGGTTGGTTAGAATGTTTCGTTGTGATTAGATCTTGTATTAGGCTTCTAATCAGTTATCTGCTGTATCTAGTTTCTGTGAGTTAAATTTGTTTTGATTATTGTGACATGTTCTTTTCAATTGCCCTATTTTCTAGAAATCATGGACAAAAAAGAGAACAATGTCCCTGTAACGTCGTGTATGACACATATTGAACACGAAATTTTTACACTCAAAATTACTCCAGGTCACGCAGAAATTGGTACCGTGTCTATGTTATGTGCCATGTCATATTGTCTCAAAATCAAGTCCTTACAATACAACTTATTTTTTTACAGTGTGCACATTGCACATGCATTGAGGGTGGGATGGATCATAGACATCAATTTGTAATTGTTTGACTGTACACCTTTAGATTAAATGATATCGGCCATGTTGGATGTGAGCGTTGACCAACTCTTTTTTTAGGTTTATTTGACCCTCTCTTGTAGTTATGTAGATGATTCATATAGACTTTCTCAATATATATTCTTACATATTTTGACATTTGTTACCTTTTATACCCGTATGCACATATAGGGAATTATAAACCATTTTCTGTTTTATAATAACCAAATGAACTATTTCTAAGTCCTATTCTTCTTTTTTAACTCTAGCAATTAAAATTATATTCTGGAATCAATCTTCTCCACTTTCATGAGTCTGAATTTATTGGCCATCTACTTCACATTGGCCATTATGGAATCAATCTTCTTCGCATTCAGCTTGAAATGAAACTTTCAAGTTACAATCACTTACTCGGTGTTTTGCTTTATTATACAGAGGAATAGATCTTGGATGACAAAGCACCTATTATCGGAAGAATATAGAGCTGGAGTTTATGAATTTATAGAGCATGTTAAAGCTAGTGGGGATGATCTCGACTTTATTAGATGTCCATGTAATGAGTGCGAGAATCACTATAGTCTGAGTTTAGAAGATGTAAAATTTCATTTGACAACAGTTGGTATCAATCCAAGGTATACGATATGGATATGGCATGGGGAAGTTGATCCTAATGAAGTGTGTGAGGATACATGTGCATCTGTTTATAAGGACTATGATATGGATACTTTAAATGATATGACAGATACACTAGAGATGTTCCATGCATTAAAAAGGAACGACATTGCAGGAGATGATGAAGAGAACATTAATTCATTACTTGATGATGCTAAGAAACTATTGTATAATGGTTGTAAAAATTACACTAAGCTATCTGCGACAGTGAAGCTCTTTAGTATCAAGGCCAAGAGTGGTTGGAGTGATAAAAACTTTTCAGATGTGTTGACATTGTTCTCCGACATGCTTTCGGGAGAAAATGAGTTTCATGTAACTACTAGGGAGGCTAAGCGTTGCTTCTCAATATTTGGAATGGGATATAAGAGAATACATGCATGTCTGAATGATTGCATACTCTACAGAAAAGATTATGAAAATGCAACCTCATGTCCTACGTGTGGAACGTCGAGATATAAGGTAAAGAAGAATATGTCTAAACAAAGTCAGGAAGAGCAAGAGAAGGGCATCCCAGCAAAAGTTCTATGTTACTTTCCACCCATTTTACGCTTTAAAAGGTGCTTTCGATCGGTACAAACATCAAAGAATTTGACGTGGCATGTAGACGGAAGGGAAGTTGATGGCCAATGGCGTCATCCCGCAGATTCATCGTCGTGGAAGACAATTGATGATAAATTTCCAGAGTTTGCAGCAGAAGCAAGAAACCTTCGACTCTCTCTTTCAGCTCAGGGTATTATATGGGCCGGTTTGGCCCGAACCCGCCCAAGCCCGAAGTAAGCCCGACCCGGTTCAGCCCGCTCCTAGCCCGACCCAAGCCCGCCCACTAGTGCATCCGGTCCGGGCTGGGTTCACCCGCCCGAGCCCAAGTCCGGCCCGGCCCGGTTTTTTTGTTTGTTTTTTGCATTCAACGTTAGGCCCGGTTCAGCCCGGCCTGGTCAGGCCCGAGCCAGGCCCGGTGCGGCCGGCTGAACCGGATTTTCCCAAAAAAATTTGAATTATAGTTCCCCTTTTACCAAAATACCCCCATTTTTGACCGTTTTATGACCGTTATAGGGGGTATTTTGGTCTTTTTGACCAAAATAACCAAAAACCCTTTACAATAACTATATTTTGAGGGTATGAGGGGTCATTTGGCTTCCAAAAAATTCTATAAATTGGCCATGAAACTTTCATTTCAAACACAAACAATTCCATCCTTCTCACCAAAAAAATCCAAATCACAAGAAGATTTCAAGAAAGTTGTGCTCTAAGTTCCGGCGATCTACGACTTCCCGATCAAGCAATTTCGGCGATCTACGACTTCCTCTTTCTAATTGTTTTTTTTATTTACATTTACGAAATAGTTTTCCTTCCTCCATCTCTCTAGGTTTTTGCAAAAAAACTAATTTCTTCTTATTTTTTTCCGGTATCCTCCTCCATCTTTATAATCCTTTATATATTTTGATTTGTCTTTTTTAAATTGGCCGGACAAGGTTCAAACCAAGCTAATGATGCTTCTGAAATTTATAATTCTTTTTTTGAGGAAAATCTTATTACTGACAATTTAGTTGGTTCTCCTCCTGAAGTTGGTAGCAATGTACCAAAATGTTGTAAAGAGAAAGCAAAAAGCAAAAGTTTGGGAATTTTTTATTCTTCTTAATGAAACTAAACCTGATGGCTCACTTGTTTTAGATCAAAAAGGTGAAGCAGTTCTGTATGGGGCCCAATGCAAGAAATGTTCTCGTATATACAAATGGAAGAGGGGAGGTGGCACGGGCACACTCTCAAGACACTACGATACTTGCTACCGTCCAAGCTCAATTTCGCCGATCCAAACTCATATAAGTTTTGGAGGCACTGCGGCTTCTTCGGTGGGTACATTTTTCTATTCAGCTGCCCGTCATAAAACTGAATTTACTAAATATATTATTGTTGATGAACTTCCATTTTCTTCGGGTGAAAGTGAATCTTTATATGATTATGACACAATTGCTTTAAATCCATGTTTTAATAAAGTTACTAGAGGCGCTGCTAGAAAAGAGGCTATTAGACTCTTTAAAGAAATAAGACTTGCTTTAAAAGAAACGTTTTCGCATGCTAATAAACTAGCTATTACTTCTGATGTGTGGACAAGTAAACAAAACTATGCTTATATTTGTATCACGGCACACTATATAGATTTATTGTGGATGTTCCAAAAGCATATCGTCAGTTTAAAAACTTTAGAATTTCCACATACGGGCTCCGTAATTGCCACTTGTATTTCAAAATACTTGCGTGACTTTGATATTCACAACAAGATTCAATCTGTATCTTTTGATAATGCTAGTAATAATACTGCTGCTATAAATTCATTGTCTTTACTATTTTAACCTATTTTGGAAGGTAGATTATTGCATATTAGGTGTGCTTGCCATATTATTAACTTAGTTATAAAAGAATGTCTTGAATTTTTTAGTACACATTTAGTGTAAGCCCCCAAAATTTTAGGATTTATTTTAAATTTTCTGAATGAATTATTTTCAATAAATATTCTATTATTTAATTATTTGTGATCATTAATGTACCTTTTCGTGACTTTGACTTCTGAAGCGACAGGGATGCCAATCTCTGTAAACTCTCTTCATGGGTTTTGAAGTAGACAAGATTATCTTCGTTTTGATATATCATGTCCCACCTGAACTCGTTCTCTTGTGCTCTTTTTGTATCGCGCAACTTTGGGTCAACTTAGACCAATTAATCGTTGAATAATTATTCCCACTTTTATCTTTGATCTTCGTTTGTACGTCACCGTGACTTTTAATTTAGGAGCACCAGACCAGTCATTTTCTCAGAACCAACTTCTCATAAATGATCTACTCGAGATGCTTTTTACCCATGACCTTCGTGTCCCACTCAGACACTCCATTTTGTGCTTCATTTTCTTCGCACAACTTTCGGTTCAATTTAGGCCAATTAATTATCTACCGTAAAACCTGATTTAATTTCCAATTTAATTTCGGGACCCGACATCGATCCAACCTAGTCGCCCCAAAGTATGGACCTGGCCCACATGAAGCCTACTACCCACATGAAACTTGTGTCCCATTTATTTGAGTCCCCGCATGTTATTTATTTGCCCATGATTTTAAATACCCATTTTAATTCAAATATTGCCCCCTGTTCGATTTTAACCCGACCCGGCTCGACTGAACCCGAACCCAAGCTCCATGTTGCCCTCTCATGACTGCTCAAATACCCCGCTTAATTTTCCTTTTTTCTTATTTAAAAATATCTCTTCCTCTCTCTACTTTATTAATATCTTAAATATCTCATGTATATATATATATATATATATATATATATACGACTCTCTCTCCCTCACTTTACACCTACACACACATACATATATATATATATATATATATATATATATATATATATATATATATATATATATATATATATATATGTATATATATATATACAACTCTATCTCTTTAAAAAAAATATATATATATATACAACTCTCTCTCCCTCACTTTACACCTACACACACACATACCCCCCCAACAGTGGCCGACTTCACCCCCCTCTCTCTACAAATATCTAAACTCTCTCTATTCTCACTCTCTTTCTATTATATTTATACACTCTCTCCCTCTCACTCTTTCTATTATTTATACACACACACATACAAAAACACTCTTCCTCTCTCCTCCCAAACAAACCACAGCCCCCACTCCTCCCATGACTGACCCCTTCCTTCCTCCTCCCTTGGCCGAGCACCTCCCTCTCCTCCTCCTTCTCCTCCTCCTCCTCCTCCTCCATTCTCCATGACCAACACCACACCACTCCATCACCATCACCACTACCCCTCTTATTATCATCACCACCATGTACCACCACCTTCACCATACCCTCCACCACCACACGCTATCGCGCCACTGCCGCCCTAGCCATACGAGGCCGTGCGCCACCAGCAGAGCAGCTCAGCAGCATACAACAGCGGCCACAGTAGAAGCAGCGCGCACGTGCGCGCTCGCGCGGGTCGCCGTCGTGCGCCACCGCGCCACCGCACGGCCGCCTTGGCCGGTCCCCCCTCGGCTGACGAGCCTCCGGTGACCTCCCCCAGGCCACCACCATCCTCTCCGGCGCGACACATAGGCTATTCGTGCATTTTGAATGGAACCCCGTCGTGACGCGCGAGTTTTAAACTCGGAAATAGCACTCCGTTGTAGCAACTTCGCACGTGTTTTTTGGGAGATCCGACCGTTGGATCGGCGAACTCCTTGCTCCATCGCAATCTCGGTATATCCATCTTCACTTCCCTAAATTTTTGTCCGTTAATTTCGTCGTTTGATACCTCAAAACTGGCCACCAAGTTGACACTTTAAATTGAACTATTTTTGGACAGTTTTGTGGAGCCGACTTCGTCAGCTCATAAATCTACCATCGCAGCTCTGGTTGGTGCGCTACCATTTCTTGTGCGCATCTGGTATAACCCTCTTCCTGCCTTCTTTAAGTTTTGTTTCATTATAAGCACGTTTGGTTGGTCTAATTCGAAGGCAAAGTTGGCCGTCCGAATTCTTAATTTTGCACTTGTTAAATTCTATTTTTGAACCCGAGACTCCGGATTCAATTTCTGACACCACCAGTAGACTCGTGGCATCGTTTTGGCATGTTTTTATATAAAGTTTGCTTGATTTGGAGAACGTGGGCCCTGGCACGTATTTCGGTGTAAACCGGATTCTAAATGTCCGCGTCAACGTGTTATTTTGAGATCGGCTCATCGGAATCCAATTCCGGATATACAGTTGAGTTCGTATCATCATACTGGACTCGTTGACATATAATTTGCTAAGTTTTGAAGACATTTGCTCTGGCACGCATTTCCGTACAAACCGGATTCCAAGTGTCCACGTCATCGTGTCATTTTGAGATCGGCTCATCAGAATTCTATTTCAGATATACCATTGAGTTTGTATCATCATTCTGGTTTCGTGGACATATAATTTGCTAAGTTTCGTAGACTTCTATTCCGATACATTTTTCGATGCAAAGTGTGTCCAACGGCGGACATCATTTTGACCCAAAATTACCGTTTTGCCCCTGTGTCTAAATTGGACTTATGTGTAGGCTATCCTAGCAAATTTGACTGTTCTGGACACGTTGATGATATTTATTTTATCATCCGACAATATCTGTAGATTTTGCTTATGTATCATACTTAATTTGTAATTAATTATTTTTCCAGAAATTGTTACTTTCTGTTTTTGAATTTTTATATATATTTGAATTTCTGTAAAAATTTGGAAAAAATTGTATTTAAATACTATGTTAATTTATCTAATTTATCATAATTTTTTCAGCATTTAATAAGTACTTTTGGTATTTTATAAAAATAGGAAAACAAAATTTATTTTAGGATACATGTGTTTGCTGATTTTTAATAAATATCTATGAGTGTTTATAAATTCCAGAAAAATTAGCATAAATTTCTATAATTAACAAGGATCATTTTGGTACTTTATTTTATGTATAGTTGAGCTTTTTGTCTATCTCAAAAATTATTGGAACATAGTGTACAGTTTGATTTATTTATTGAATAGTTACGACTTGCAATATTTTGTGTTGTTTTGAGTTATTGTAGTATTGGACCTCACCCTACACTAGTGTAAAGGCCCTAAAAAGATAGTTTTGATATAGTGTCACCCCACATTAGACTTTGATGCAAGGTTTTCACTTAGTTAGTGTCCAGTTAGGAGTCGTGTCTCACCACTAGTGTAATCTTGAATATAATTTAGAGGCTGAGTTGTATATCATTATTGGCAGGATACTGGACATCTATATCTTCATACTAGTATTCTTTCTTTGCTCGAGGCAAGTACATCTACAAACTCATTTACTGTCTTTTAATGCTAGAACATGTATTAACCATGTTAAAATACTGATCCTTCCGGTAGCAAGTTAAATCTTCACATGTTGTATTACTTTCATTACCTGCCATGCTTAGGACAATTCTTATATCTTCACATGCTTCCTACTGGTTCTCAGTACATGTTTCACTATGCTTTATACTGCTATCAGTACCTACCGTGCTTTATACTGATCCCAGTATCTTTCACATGTTCTATATCGTTCTCGTATCTCTCACATGTTAGAATATGGGTTATGGGGAAACTGACAGTTGAGTACGTGATCATGCCCCCCTATAGTAGCGAGCGAGGTCGTATTTTATATGCATACCTTGCCGAGGCCATTATCCCGTATTTCTGTACGGATGTACACCTATGCTTGTAGACTTGTACATATGTACATTTATTTACATGTACCACAGTACATTGTACACCTATTGACGATCACTTACCTGCTACAGTTTTAAACATTACATATACATCTATCTCTATGACATATGTATCCTTGCCATGATAGATAATGAGATATACCATGATTCCAGATATGCCATGTTCCCTATATTACTATGATACTGTGATCCCAGTTGTACCATGAGGCCATGTTTCCAGTATTTCCTGTTTTATAGACTTATCACACCATGTTTCTTATTATACATCTCTTTCATTATATATTCAGTACTTTAGTTGTAGAGGTTGTAATTGCTCCCGTCCTGACAGGATAATGTTGTAGGTTCACTTTTCGAGAAGGAAATACTATGTGATTGATATTATGGTACTGCATTTGAGGACCTGGCCTTAGCTCCAGAACCTTGCTTAGTTATTTTTTATGTGTTTTGAGACTTAGACTTTGTTTGAACTTACATTTGGATACTGGACTTTGTCTCCAGTTAGATACTTTGGAAGTGTATTATTAAGTCTGTACTTGTTTACTTTCGCTTATAGATGCTGTGTTGTGATGAACCTTTAAATGTGGTATTAGAACTATTAGCTGCTTAGATCCTTTATTGTCTATTCTTAGAACAGCTTACTACGCTTTAACCAAGCGTAGGATGGACATGGCTCGGCCCGGCCTAACAATTTGGATAATGGTCCTGACATATTTTAGTGGCGGCCCGTGCAGGTCCAGACTTAAATTGTTTGGTTACACCAAACATGCCTGCAATTAGGATCTAGGATAACTAGATAACACTAGGAATAACATTTAGAACACCTAGAGGATTTCTAGGATTGTAACATAGGAGAACTCATCACAGCATAGGACCGTTAGCTATAATTAGCCTCTTGTTTGTATTTTAGTGGGTCAATTTAGACCAAGTTTGTACCCTTGGGATGACCCGTGAGGATCTTACTCTAATCTTATCTCGAAATCTGTTTTCATCTGTTTTATTTGCTCTTTCTTAATTCGTTGTTGAAATTGATTTCTGATTTTCGTTGTTAACTTTGATCTTGCATCGTGATAAATTTTGTGGATTGAATTATGATATATCCTGATAAGGTAAATGTCTGCTTTATTTATGGAGTTTAGAATTTATCGCAGCCATATTAGCTGGTATGACAAAGACATAGAGCCTGATTTTGGATATACTATCCTATTCATAGAATCTAGATTTCTCGCAGCCATACCGGTTGGCGTGGTGAGAATTCTAGATAATATGATTATAGGATGTATACCTTAGTTATAACTCTATCGTTTATTGTATCTAAGCTTACTGGTGTGGCAAAAATTCTGGCAACATGATTTCAGGAAGATGTGTATGGTTATCAGATCATATCTAAACTTGGTTCACTTCGTTATGACCGAATAAGCAAGAATAAATTTTTATCATCATTCTTCTATGTCTTGATTAACTCTGTCCTATCTACATCTACAACTAGGATTATAGGTTCTCTAGGACTCTCCAACATGATTGCTTTCATGTTATCTTTTTGGACATAATTATTTTTGTGTTCCATCTTTCCTATAACTTGACTAAACACTTTTTCGTTAACCTCTTGGATAATTCTTCTCGTTATGTATCCCGTTGTCTTCGTACCATTCTTGGAGATATTCTGATAAACTTTTCTGTCTTGCTTGACCCTTTAACTTGTTTGGACACTGTTATGGATTGCTTGACCCAGTCTTAGGCCTTGTTACCTTGTATTTGATAGACGACCAGAATAGCCAAACTTTGTTAACTGATTCTGTAGTATAACTATAAGTGTATTGTTTGTTTGTGATAAGTACTTTTCCTAGGGATTGGTTAGATTAAGCTTATAGGACAAGTATGAGTGACTGACTGTAGTAGACTTGGAAACCATTAAAAACGATTGTATTGATAGTATAATTTAATTATAGGGTTTCTAAGATGGAATAATGAGATATTATATTGTTGTCTATGGATTGAAGATTAGAATCTTGTGCTTAGAATTTGAGGATTGAGTATTCGTAGGACTTTGATGACCAAGTGATTATTGGTTATCTATAGCTGATTACATGTGATTAGAGGGTAGATCGATATGTGGATTGATATAGAATAAGTTAGAATAAGATAGGATATTGCGTACGAGATCGGAAAGATATCGGTTAAAAAGACAAGGAAAAAGGCAAAGACATATGTGCATTGGTAATTAATAAATCGGTAGTTTTGAAATCGAGGATTTATATTCAGAGAACTTATTGAGTAAAAAGAAGAAGGCTCTACGCCAAGGATAAATATTGAATGTATAATTTCAAGGAGAAGCTGTAGAAATGGATTGACGACAAATAATGCAAAGGGCCTGTGGATTGATAGAATATGGATACTTAGGATACGATAAGGAAATCAAGTATTTACAAATTGAGGTTGGAAATATGATTGATGATTAAGCATTTTAGGCTTATAAACATACCCAGAGAATGACCTATATAGTTTCGGGTATACATAAATGTTCCATGTTAGTATGGAAGATTCTAAAGGATATATGACGTGGTTTATGATAGAAGGACTTTGTTGAACCTGAACCAAAAAGATTGTAAAAAGAAACAGAAGAGATGATTACAAGGGCAGCAGATTGAGTATCTTAGCCAGAGCAGCTACATGTTATAGTTTGACCTATTGGATGATTTTTAATTTCGAGGACAAAATTCTTGTAAGGTGGGTAGGATGTAAGCCCCCTGAATTTCAGGATTTATTTTAAATTTTCTGAATGAATTATTTTCAATAAATATTCTATTATTTAATTATTTGTGATCATTAATGTACCTTTTCGTGACTTTGACTTCTGAAGCGTCAGGGATGCCAATCTCTGTAAACTCTCTTCATGGGTTTGAAGTAGACAAGATTATCTTCCTTTTGATATATCATGTCCCACCTGAACTCGTTCCCTTGTGCTCTTTTTGTATCGCGCTACTTCGGGTCAACTTAGACCAATTAATCGTTGAATAATTATTCCCACTTTTATCTTTGATCTTCGTTTGCACGTCACCGTGACTTTTAATTTAGGAGCACCAGACCAGTCATTTTCTCAGAACCAACTGCTTATAAATGATCTACTCGAGACGCTCTTCACCCATGACCTTCGTGTCCCACTCAGACTCTCCATTTTGTGCTTTATTTTCTTCGCACAACTTTCGATTCAATTTAGGCCAATTAATTATCTACCGTAAAACCTGATTTAATTTCTAATTTAATTTTGGGACCCGACATCGATCCAACCTAGTCGCCCCAAAGTATGGACCTGGCCCACATGAAGCCTACTACCCACATGAAATTTGTGTCCCATTTATTTGAGTCCCCGCATGTTATTTATTTGCCCATGATTTTAAATACCCATTTTAATTCAAATATTGCCTCCTGTTCGATTTTGACCCGATCCTGCTCGACCGAACCCGAACCAAAGCTCCATGTTGCCCTCTCATGACTGCTCAAATACCCCGCTTAATTTTCATCTTTTTTCTATTTAAAAATATCTCTTCCACTCTCTTCTTTATTAATATCTTAAATATCTCATGTATATATATATATATATATATATATATAAAAAATATATATATATATATATATATATATATTTTTTTTTTTTATGTATATATATATATATATATATACATATAAATATATATATATATATATATATATATTATATATATATATATAGATATATATATATATATATATATATATATATATATATACAACTCTCTCTCCCCCACTTTACACCTACACACACACATACCCCCCAACAGTGGCCGACTTCACCCCCCCTCTCTCTCTTTAAATATCTAAACTCTCTCTCTATTCTCACTCTCTTTTTATTATATTTATACACTCACTCTCACACTCTTTCTATTATTTATACACACACACATACAAAAACACTCTTCCTCTCTCCTCCCAAACAAACCACAGCCCCCACTCCTTCCATGACAGACCCCTTCCTTCCTCCTTCTTAGGTCGAGCACCCCCCTCTCCTCCTCCTCCCCATTCTCCATCACCAACACCACACCACTCCATCACCATCACCACTGCCCCTCTCATTATCATCACCACCATGTACCACCATCTTCACCATCCCCTCTACCACCACACGCCGTCGCGCCACCGCCGCTGTGCCGTCGCCCTGGCCGTGCGAGGCCGTGCGCCACCAGCAGTACAGCTCAGCAGCATGCAGCAGCGGCCACAGCAGAAGCAGCGCGCACGTGCGCGCGCGCGGGCCACCGTCGTGCACCGCCGTGCCGCCATATGTCCGCCGTGGCCGGTCCCACCTCGGCCGACGAGCCTCTGGCGACCTCCTCCAGGCCACCAATATCCTCCCCGACGCGACGCATTGGCTATTTGTGCGTTTTGAACGGAACCCCGTCGTGACACGCGAGTTTTAAACTCGGAAATAGCGCTCCGTCGTAGCAACTTCGTGCATGTTTTTTGGGAGATCCGACCGTTGGATCGGCGAACCCCTTGCTCCGTCACAATCTCGATATATCCATCTTCACTACCCTCAATTTTCGTCCGTTAATTTCGTCGTTTGGTACCTCAAAACTGGCCACCAAGTTGACACTTTAAATTGAACTATTTTTGGACAATTTTGTGGAGCCAACTTCGTCAGCTCGTAACTCCGCCGTCATAGCTCCGGTTGGTGCGCTACCAGTTCCTATGCGCAGCTGGTATAACCCTCTTCTTGCCTCCTTTAAGTTTTGTTTTATTATAAGCACGTTTGGTTGGTCGAATTCGACACCAAAGTTGGCCGTCCGAATTCTTAATTTCGCACTTGTTAAATTTTATTTTGAACCCGGGACTCCGGATTCAATTTCTGACACCACCAGTAGACTCGTGGCATCATTCTGGCACGTTTTCATATAAAGTTTGCTTGATTTGGAGAACGTGGGCCCTGGTACGTATTTCGGTGCAAACCGGATTCCAAATGTCCGCATCAACGTGTCATTTTGAGATCGGCTCATTGGAATCCAATTTCGGATATACAGTTGAGTTCATATCGTCATTCTGGACTCGTTGACAAATAATTTTCTGAGTTTTGAAGACATTTGCTTCGGCATGCATTTTCGTGCAAACCGGATTCCAAGTGTCCACGTCATCGTGTCATTTTGAGATCGGCTCATCAGAATTCTATTTCAGATATACCGTTGAGTTTGTATCATCATTCTGGATTCGTGGACATATAATTTGCTAAGTTTTGTTGACTTCTATTCCGACACATTTTTCGGTGCAAAGTGTGTCCTACGGCGGACATCATTTTGACCCAAAATTACCGTTTTGTCCATGTATCTAAATTGGACTTATGGGTAGGCTATCCTAGCTAATTTGACCGGTCTGGACAAGTTGGTGATATTTATTTTATCATCCGACAACATCTGTAGATTTTGCTTATGTATCATACTTCATTTGTAATTAATTATTTTTCCAGAAATTGTTACTTTCTGTTTTTGAATTTTTATATATATTTTAATTTCTATAAAAATCTGGAAAAAAATTGTATTTAAATAGTATGTTAATTTAGCTAATTTATCATAATTTTTCTAGCATTTAATAAGTACTTTTGGTATTTTATAAAAATAGGAAAACATAATTTATTTTCAGGATACATGTGTTTGCTGATTTTTAATAAATATCTATGAGGGTTTATAAATTTCAGAAAAATTAATATAAATTTCTATAATTAACAAGGATCATTTTGGTACTTTATTTTATGTATAATTGAGCTTTTTGTCTATATCAAAAATTATTGGAACATAGTGTATATTTTGATTTATTTATTGAATAGTTACGACTTGCAATGTTTTGTGTTGTTTTGAGTTATTGTAGTATTGGACCTCACCCTACACTAGTGTAAAGGTCCTAGAAAGATAGTTTTGATATAGTGTCACCCCACATTAGACTTTTATGCTAGGTTCCCACTTAGTTAGTGTCCAGTTAGGAGTCGTGTCTCACCACTAGTGTAATCTTGAACATAACTTAGAGGCTGAGTTGTATATCATTATTGGCAGGACACCGGACATCAAGGGTCATCCCAGGAATCTCTCAAGGTATCCTAACAGTGATTGAGTATCCTCTCTTACTAAACCTATTCTTCAAATCCTATCACAGGCTGTAGTGATACTCTAGTTCGAATACCACTACATAAACTCGACCTGCATGGGCCACCACTAAAAATGTGTCACGACCCGCACCCTAGAGTAAGGGCACGAGAAGTGGGTACGTCCAGCCTATGCCACAGTGTCGGCGGTAGAACGCTGTCCTAGGTCAATCATCTAACAATATAAAAGTAGCTGTACAGTTTATACTCTCCGAATGGAGGTGACCTAACAAAATATAATCTCAATCACATCTAGGTAGAAGAATGAAAGATAGATAGATAGACAGATGGTAACTCAAGAGACAGTAGTATAGATGAAATAAGTCCAAGTGTCTAGGATAACATAACATCATAATGTCACCTCATAATACAATAAGTCTAAAGTCTATATATCTCAACATCTCAAAATACAACTCAGATGTGAGACAAAATGATAATACATAAAAGACCGTCTAGCTAAACTAGCCTAGACTACTGGGGCAACATCCTCAGCTGCAGGTGGATCCTGCTGAGGGTCCACAACATAAGTATCATCTAGTCCTGCTCCATAATAGGTAGACACCAGGGCCTCTTCCTCATCCTCTGTAATATTTTCAACAGGTCCAGTCAGGACAGGAACGAGCACAATACATCTCACACAGTTCATATCAGGTTAGGAAATATGATACAGGCAATAGAGTAAAATACAGGAAGTGCTGAAAGGAAATATACGCTGTAAAAGAGATAGCTTGTAAAGGAAATATCTACTGTATATAGAGAACTGTAAGTGGCTAGTGATGTAGAGTACAAGATAGGCATGTGAATGGCTAGAATTTATACATGATTACACTACTGAGTTTGTACATGATTACACTACTTTAGAATTATTCACATATCTACTTCTACTCCCCCGTTTCCCTAATCAATACACAAGAATCTAGACAAGTTACGTTATTATACATGATTACTTCACATGAGGCTCATAAATGAGTATACGTGAAGCTATACATGAGGGCTCAGTGAACATGAGAGTACATGATCACATGAGTATACATGCATGATGGAAGCATAGGAGTACACGATGAAAGTGAAACACACGTAACATGAAGTACCTGATGCTCCCGAGGGGGATAACATCTCATGTAAAGATCCATATAGTACCTATCCGTGTTACCAACGTGACAGCATCAAGTAAAATCTAGAGCGAGAAGTAAAGCCTGAACAAGTATAAAACGGTCAGAGAATGTACTCGCTTGATAACTGAATGTCTGAAGAGGATATACTGCCTGAGGAGAGGTGTCTGGCTCCTAATCAGAGCAATACAAGTTACAATGTATCCACAATGGTAAAAATAGATTATACAATGCATACTACATGATTATAGGTCAATCTGGTCAAAAGTCAGATCTTGGTCAACTTTAATAGTCAAACTAGGTCACAGGAAGTCATACTAAGTCAAATAATGTCAAACAAGGTCAAACAAGTCTAATCTAGGTTAAAGTCAACTCTTGGTCAACATTCTAGTCAAACTAGTCAAGTTATCTAGGGTTTTGGCCAACAATGGTCAGACTAGTCAAATACTAGTCAACATGATAAATCTAGGTCAAGTCTAGGTCAAACTTAGACTAACTAAGGTTCTGGTCAAACAAAAACTAGTCAACAAGGTAATTAGGTCAATCTTGACTAATGGTCAACTTCTATCAATCTCTAAGGCTAACACAAATCATGACACAACTCTTAAGTACTCCACTTAACCCCATACATATCTTAATCTACATAGGGCTATCTATATAACCCATGGTCAAACATAAATCAATTTGTTAGGGTTTAATCAAACTTAGTCAAATAGTCCTTTTAAGTCTATCCAAGTCAATTCCATGTCAATTTGGTCAATTTTGACCCATGGTTGACTTTGGTCAACAAAGGACAACATTTTGGTCAACCTAGGTCTAGTAGGCCTAATGGTCTATCCTAACTCATTGGCTATAGGCCATAGGCTAGTAACTAGGTTCCATAGGCTAATACCATATAGGTATCTACCTTATACAATATATATATGACTTACATATATATATATATACAATATACTACTTAGGCCTATAGGCTGTGTCATAGGTTTCCATATAAACCTATATCTAGAAAGTCATTTATATATATACATATCTATATATATAGATATACAAAAGTCTATCTACTACATATATATATCAATATATGTATACCCTATATATAATACCAATCACTCTCACATATATATATAATGACACAATATATAAGCTAATACCATATATATATATATATATATATATATATATATATATATATATATATATATATATATATATATATATATAAGACATATATATAGAGAGAGAAGGAATGAGAGAGAGTGAATTAGGGTGAGAGAGAGAGAGTGAGAAAGAGATCAGTGAGAGAGAGGGGGAATACTGGACTGACACAGGAAAGGGGGGGTTCCAGATTTCTGGAACCAGGAATTAGTCCCCCCCCACACACACATAATACACACACCCCCCTATATATATACATATATGTATATACACATGTACACACATGTATACACCCCCAATTTCCTCCTACACACACACATATATATAGACTACGTATATATACACTGAAAACATACCAATACATGTATAAATCATAATAAAAATAGTTTGGAATTTTGATTTTAAAAACAGGGAAAATATCCAAAATCTGGAAATATGGGACTGTGCACAGGAAAATTGGGTAAACCCAAAAACACACACCTAGCCGAGCTAAGGCTCGAACCCAAGGGTTGGTAATTGATGCCCTAAGTGTCCTCTAGTGTCTAGGAGGCCTGACATGACACCAGGACACAATTTGACGTGTCCACAACTCACAAACTTGAAATGGGTAAACACTGATACACACACACAAACACACAGTGTCGTGCACGTGTGCAGTTCACTCTAGGACACGACACACGTGTCTAGGAGTCTCGTGCTCGTGTCCCTAGGTTCGCCTAGGGTCAGGGTATGTGTCCAACACCCTGTACCGTGTCCACAATGCTCCAGGATACGATACGAAGTCCGTATCGGTCGTGAAAAACACGACTGATACGCGTGTTCAGACCGCGTCGTACACGCAGTCAAGCGTCTCGTGTTCACGACACAGGACACGACACACCACGTGCTCGTGTCCATGTGTTCGCCCCATGATGGGCTACACACTCGTGTCACCACGAGGTGCCCAAGTGTCGTGTCCACGCGACACGACACGCACGAAGTTGGCTCCCGCGCACGTGTGTGCTGACAGTGCACGACCAGTGCACGTGTCCGTGTATTTTCAATACGACACAAACTTGTCTCAAACTCGAGGGGGGCATGACAGAGGTTGCCCCCTCCTCTGTGTCAATTTTCACGTGTCCACGTGTCCTACAGTGTCCGTACTAGGTGTCGAGTAGCAGGGGAGGCTGTATGCCTCAGTGCGGTGTCCAGCTCGTGTGTTCGTGTCCAATTTGGACACGAAAAGGACCCTAATATCAACTCAGTCCTACCAACATACAATATACATATAATAAGCTTCACAAATATGTAATTTGTTTTGAAAACCAAAAACAAAAAGTCCTATGAGGCATTTCACCAAACACTCTAATTTAAACACAGATACGTGTCCGATACGGACACCAAACCAAACCTATTTTCTACCAAACTTGACCTACAGTTCCATGGTACCTAGATGCATGCAAATATGAAGAGAAAACATAATGTTAACAAGGTTTGTGGGTATTTACCCATTTAGTGAAAACTCAAGAAAACACCAAAGTAGGGGAGGTGTCCTCTTCTCTTGGTGATGCCCAAAGCTCCACAATTCCTTGATAGCAGGCCCTAACTAGTATCCTCTAGTGTAGGGGAGTCCAATGCAAGAAACTAGAGGTGATTTGGATCAAAAATGATCAAGTTATCAAGGTTTGATGAAAAAGGAATTTTTCTAGGTTTTAATTCATGCAAATTGATCATGAATGAATTTGAGGGGATTATATAGGAAGGTGTAGGGCTAGGGGGGTGCCCTTGGCCGGCCATGGCAAGGGGGGGTGTCCTTGGGTTTCTTCCAAGCTAAGGGAAGGACTTTGGTGCCAAAAGCATGGATATTTTGAGGGTTTTGTGGAAAATATCTACTAAGGTAAATATCAAGATATTTTCCCTACTTTAACCAATGTAAATATCTATCCCCTTAGCATTCTAGGTTAGTAACTAATCTCTAGATTAGGCTAAACTTGGTTAGGGGCTCTCATGACACTTAACAATAATTAAACAATAATAAAAACACATAAATACAATAATTCCAAATAAATTCTAGAAAATTACCAAAATACCCTTTAGGCTAAAAAGCCCTAATTTGATGTTCTAAACCTATGGCTAGGCTCACATGATCATGGTTAGTCTCTAGGTTATGAAATCTCTAGGGTTTACACTAGGGTTATACTAGTAAAGTCACAAAGTCATAAGTCGTGACTTAGAAAATAGTTTTAACTAACTAAAAATTACCAAAAATCATATCATGACTAATATACCATTAATAAATAATAAAAATAATAATTTTTCAAAAATATCCCAATTTCAGAAAACTGGGTGTTACAAGTCTACCCTCCTTAAAATAATTTCGTCCTCGAAATTTAAATGGTCGTACTCCTCTAGGTCAAACCTCCAACAATCAGGGTCGAAGCTACTACCTGGCAAATTACAAGGTCAACAAGCAAAATATGGGTAGTAGACCTATACTGGGTCATGTCCAAAAATTGGCTGGCAGTTTTAGGTCATAAGGTGTCCTTAATTCAAATCGAAATCAAAAGTAACTCCATGGGGTAAATCAGGATGGAGTCTCGGGTCAGAAAAATCGTACTAAGCAAATGAAGCACACGATGGTATGCCTGAGTGGGACACTAAGGTCATGGGTGTAGAGTGTCATGTCTAGGTCATGTATGTGAAGTTAGTTTTGAAAAAATAACTAGTCTTGTGCTCCTAATTTAATAGTCACAGTAATGTGTCTACGATGATCATAATTTAGAGTGGAAAAGATCTATGGCCTAAATTGAACCAAAAATCGTGATAAAATAGTAGTATAAAGGGGCAGGTTAAGTGGGACAGTCTGTGGTCTCATCTAGGTGCACTAGTCATTATAGATCAAGACTGTCCTATGGTATCAAAACGTACAAGCAATCTAGGGTGTCCTAATTGGGTAAGTAAGGGAACAACAATCATCAAGGCTATAGGGCTGTCTACCATCCTATATGGAAATTGGTCATTAACAAGTAACTGAGAAATCATTAAAAGGTTTACTATTCCATTAAGTGGTAAAAATTGAAAATTTAGGTACAAACAATCACAAATAGATTTTAGTCTTGACATGATCTAAGTTGATCAATTTCAGGATAAATCGAGATTTGGGCAAGATGAAAAATCAATGAAATCAAGTATGGGCACGAGCATCCAATGATGAAGATCCGGGTCATGATTAAATTTAATTCAACTGGATATGAATACGAGGTTCATAGGCGATAAAAATAATTCCAAGAAGAATTGTCAAGGCTGTTGCGGATAAGATTCTAGTGCAAGTTTAACTGTCTCCATCCACGTAGATTATTATATGAAAAGCGAACCAAAACGCAATAGGTTGATCAGACCATCATGCGCCAGTTCTGATTAGACAATATGTTAGTGGGTGCGCACCCAATAAAATATGTCATGATCAAGCTCGAAAAGGATAAGCTTGTAAAACTAAGGATAAATTTGTAGCATAAGATATAAGTAAGGATGGAAACGATGAAAGAAGATACATAGTCCAAGATCCTTAACCCATTAGGTCAAGCATTCAAGATAGGTACAAGGTTAAGCATTTAAGGGTTCAAGCAGAACACCATCACATGCTAGGTCGAAAGAATTGAGCCAAGGTGGATCTCTAATTGAAATAAGAATTAATTTAGTATCATGGTAGAGGTTTTAGTTTAGCCATTTGGCTAGAAAATCATATCAAGAAAATAGAGTACAAGGAGACGGGTTTTAGTAGGACATGGAATACCTACATGAAGATAGGCTAGTCTAGGTCTTATATGTGAAGTTTGTTGGAAGGTAACAGCTAGTATTACACTCCGTATATCCAAGTCACGGTAAAGGACGTCCAATGATCTAGAATAGGAAGTGGGAGTTCAAGACGTGACAATTGATGCAAAAATTTAAGAAGATCAAGTTAACGCATGGAATAAAATTAATTAGGAATCCAGAAAAATAATTTAGGAACACAGTCCTAGGGATAGATAGGCTACTAGATGAATATAGTTAAGGTTCGATCAACCAAAGGTCAAAGGTTAGAAGGTCTCAATAAAGTCTTGATTTGAGGAAATGTCGAGTAAGTCAGGTTTGGGATACAGCCGCATAGTTTGGTAGAAAGAGTTTAAGCAAGATGCAAAAATTAAAGGGGACAGTCCATTTCAAAGGAAAGTAATTAGTAAGAGAATTAGATGGCAAGAAACAGATGAGAGTTTTCTCATAAATGTGATTGAGTACCTTAAAATAAAAGATATTAATCTAATACAAAGAAATTAAAATCAACAACTACAAAAATTTCAAAATCATCAACTAACACCCGGATTCAAAGTTCTACAGTGAATCCTCCAAAAATTAAATTCAATCAAGGGAAAAGGAGTTTAAATTGTAATTCAAATGAGATTCTCAAGGGTCATCCCAGGAATCTCTCAAGGTATCCTAACAGTGATTGAGTATCCTCTCTTACTAAACCTATTCCTCAAATCCTATCATAGGCTGTAGTGATACTCTAGTTCGAATACCACTACATAAACTCGACCTGCATGGGCCACCACTAAAAATGTGTCACGACCCGTACCCTAGAGTAAGGGCACGAGAAGTGGGTATGTCCAGCCTACGCCGCAGTGTCGGCGGTAGAACGCTGTCCTAGGTCAATCATCTAACAATATAAAAGTACCTGTACAGTTTATACTCTCCGAATGGAGGTGACATAACAAAATACAATCTCAATCACATCTAGGTAGAAGAATGAAAGATAGATAGATAGACAGATGGTAACTCAAGAGACAGTAGTATAGATGAAATAAGTCCAAGTGTCTAGGATAACATAACATCATAATGTCAACTCATAATACAATAAGTCTAAAGTCTATATATATCAATATCTCAAAATACAACTCAGATGTGAGACAAAATGATAATACATAAAAGATTGTCTAGCTAAACTAGCCTAGACTACTGGGGCAACATCCTCATCTGCAGGTGGATCCTGCTGAGGGTCCACAACATAAGTATCATCTAGTCCTGCTCCATAATAGGTAGACACCAGGGCCTCTTCCTCATCCTCTGTAATATTTTCAACAGGTCCAGTCAGGACAGGAACGAGCACAATACATCTCACACAGTTCATATCAGGTTAGGAAATACGATACAGGCAATAGAGTAAAATATAGGAAGTGTTGAAAGGAAATATACGCTGTAAAAGAGATAGCTTGTAAAGGAAATATCTACTGTATATAGAGAACTGTAAGTGGCTAGTGATGTAGAGTACAAGATAGGCATGTGAATGGCTAGAATTTATACATGATTACACTACTGAGTTTGTACATGATTACACTACTTTGGAATTATTCACATGTCTACTTCTACTCTCCCGTTTCCCCCAATTAATACACAAGGATCTAGATAAGTTACGTTATTATACATGATTACTTCACATGAGGCTCATAAATAAGTATACGTGAAGTTATACATGAGGGCTCAGTGAACATGAGAGTACATGATCACATGAGTATACATGCATGATGGAAGTATAGGAGTACACGATGAAAGTGAAACACACGTAACATGAAGTACCCGATGCTCCCGAGGGGGATAACATCTCATGTAAAGATCCATATAGTACCAATCCGTGTTACCAACGTGACAGCATCAAGTAAAGTAATTTAGAGCGAGAAGTAAAGCCTGAACAAGTATAAAACGGTCAGAGAATGTACTCGCCTGATAACTGAATGTCTAAAGAGGATATACTGCCTGAGGAGAGGTGTCTGGCTCCTAATCAGAGCAATACAAGTTATAATGTATCCACAATGGTAAAAATAGAGTATACAATGCATACTACATGATTCTAGGTCAATCTGGTCAAAAGTCAACTCTTGGTCAACTTTAATAGTCAAACTAGGTCACAGGAAGTCATACTAAGTCAAATAAGGTCAAACAAGGTCAAACAAGTCTAATCTAGGTTAAAGTCAACTCTTGGTCAACATTCTAGTCAAACTAGTCAAGTTATCTAGGGTTTTGGTCAACAATGGTCAGACTAGTCAAATACTAGTCAACATGATAAATCTAGGTCAAGTCTAGGTCAAACTTAGACTAACTAAGGTTCTGGTCAAACAAAAACTAGTCAACAAGGTAATTAGGTCAATCTTGACTAATGGTCAACTTCTAGTCAATCTCTAAGGCTAACACAAATCATGACACAACTCTTAAGTACTCCACTTAACCCCATACATATCTTAATCTACATAGGGCTATCTATATAACCCATGGTCAAACATAAATCAATTTGTTAGGGTTTAATCAAACTTAGTCAAATAGTCCTTTTAAGTCTATCCAAGTCAATTCCATGTCAATTTGGTCAATTTTGACCCATGGTTGACTTTGGTCAACAATAGTCAACATTTTGGTCAACCTAAGTCTAGTAGGCCTAATGGTCTATCCTAACTCATTGGCCATAGGCCATAGGCTAGTAACTAGGTTCCATAGGCTAATACCATATAGGTATCTACCTTATACAATATATATATATGACTTACATATATATATATACAATATACTACTTAGGCCTATAGGCTGTGTCATAGGTTTCCATATAAACCTATATCTAGAAAGTCATTTATATATATACATATCTATATATATATAGATATACAAAAGTCTATCTACTACATATATATATCAATATATGTATACCCTATATATAATACCAATCACTCTCACATATATATATACAATGACACAATATATAAGCTAATACCATATATATATATATATGAATATATGTATATATATATATATATATATATATATATATATATATATATATACAAAACATATATATAAGACATATATATAGAGATAGAAGGAATGAGAGAGAGTGAATTAGGGTGAGAGAGAGAGTGAGAAAGAGATCAGTGAGAGAGAGGGGGAATACTGGACTGACACAGGAAAGGGGGGGTTCCAGATTTCTGGAACCAGGAATTAGCCCCCCCCCCCAAACACACACACAATACACACACACACCTATATATATACATATATGTATATACACATGTACACACATGTATACACCCCCAATTTCCTCCTACACACACATATATATACACTACGTATATATACACTGAAAACATACCAATACATGTATAAATCATAATAAAAATAGTTTTGAATTTCGATTTTAAAAACTGGAAAAATATCCCAAATCTGGAAATATGGGACTGTGCACAGGAAAATTGGATAAACCCAAAAACACACACCTAACCGAGCTAAGGCTCGAACCCAAGGGTTGGTAATTGATGCCCCAAGTGTCCTCTAGTGTCTAGGGGGCCTGACACGACACCATGACACAATTTGACGTGTCCACGACTCACAAACCCAAAATGGGTAAACACTGATACACACACACACAGTGTCGTGCACGTGTGCAGTTCACTCTTGGACACGACACACGTGTCTAGGAGTCTCGTGCTCGTGTTCCTAGGTTTGCCTAGGGTCAGGGTACGTGTCCAACACCCTGCACCGTGTCCACAATGCTCCAGGACACGATACAAAGTCCGTATCAGTCGTGAAAAACATGACTGATACGCGTGTTCAGACCGCGTCGTGCATGCGGTCAAGCATCTCGTGTTCACGACACAGGACACGACACACCACGTGCTCGTGTCCATGTGTTCGCCCCATGATGGGCTACACACTCGTGTCACCACGAGGTGCCCAAGTGTCGTGTCCACGCGACACGACACGCACGAAGTTGGCCCCCGCGCGCGTGTGTGCTGACAGTGCACGACCAGTACACGTGTCCGTGCGTTCTCGATACGACACAAACGTGTCTCAAACTTGAGGGGGGGCATGACAGAGGTTGCCCCCTCCTCTGTGTCAATTTTAACGTGTCCACGTGTCCTACAGTGTCCGCACTAGGTGTCGAGTAGCAGGGGAGGCTGTATGCCTCAGTACGGTGTCCAGCTCGTGTGTTCGTGTCCAATTTGGACACGAAAAGGACCCTAATATCAACTCAGTCCTACCAACATACAATATACATATAATAAGCTTCACAAATATGTAAGTTGTTTTGAAAACCAAGAACAAAAAGTCCTATGAGGCATTTCACCAAACACTCTAATTTAAACACAGATACGTGTCCGATACGGACACCAAACCAAACCTATTTCCTACCAAACTTGACCTACAGTTCCATGGTACCTAGATGCATGCAACTATGAAGAAAAAACATAATATTAACAAGGTTTGAGGGTATTTACCCATTTAGTGAAAACTCAAGAAAATACCAAAGTAGGGGGGTGTCCTCTTCTCTTGGTGATGCCCAAAGCTCCACAATTCCTTGATAGCAGGCCCTAACTAGTATCCTCTAGTGTAGGGAAGTCCAATACAAGAAACTAGAGGTGATTTGGATCAAAAATGATTAAGTTGTCAAGGTTTGATAAAAAAGGAATTTTTCTAGGTTTTAATTCATGCAAATTGATCATGAATGAATTTGAGGGGATTATATAGGAAGGTGTAGGGCTAGGGGGGTACCCTTAGCCGGCCATGGCAAGGGGGGGTGTCCTTGGGTTTCTTCCAAGCTAAGGGAAGGACTTTGGTGCCAAAAGCATGGATATTTTGAGGGTTTTGTGGAAAATATCTACTAAGTTAAATATCAAGATATTTTCCCTACTTTAACCAATGTAAATATCTATCCCCTTAGCATTCTAGGTTAGTAACTAATCTCTAGATTAGGCTAAACTTGGTTAGGGGCTCTCATGACACTTAACAATAATTAAACAATAATAAAAACACATAAATACAATAATTCCAAATAAATCCTAGAAAATTACCAAAATACCCTTTAGGCTAAAAAGCCCTAATTTGATGTTCTAAACCTATGGCTAGGCTCACATGATCATGGTTAGTCTCTAGGTTATGAAATCTCTAGGGTTTACACTAGGGTTATACTAGTAAAGTCACAAAGTCATAAGTCGTGACTTAGAAAATAGTTTTAACTAACTAAAAATCACCAAAAATCATATCATGACTAATATACCATTAATAAATAATAAAAATAATAATTTTTCAAAAATACCCCAATTTCAGAAAACTGGGTGTTACACAAGTACATCTACAAACTCATTTACTGTCTTTTAATGCTAGAACATGTATTAACCATGTTAAAATACTGATCCTTCAGGTAGCAAGTTAAATCTTCACATGTTGTATTACTTTCAGTACCTGCCATGCTTAGGACAGTTCTAATATCTTCACATGCTTCCTACTGGTTCTCAGTACATGTTTCACTATGCTTTATACTGCTATCAGTACCTACCGTGCTTTATACCGATCCCAGTATCTCTCACATGTTCTATATCGTTCTCGTATCTCTCACATGTTAGAATATGGGTTATGGGGAATTGACAGTTGAGTACGTAATCATGCCCTTTATAGTAGCGAGCGAGGTCGCATTTTATATGCATACCTTGCCGCAGGCCATTATCCTGTATTTCTGTACGGATGTACACCTATGCTTGTAGACTTGTATGTATGTACATTTTATTTACATGTACCATAGTACATTGTACACCTATTGATGATCACTTACCTGCTACAGATTTAAATATTACATATACATCTGTCTCTATGACATATGTATCCTTGCCATGATAGATTATGAGATATACCATGATTCTAGATATGCCATGTTCCCTATGTTACTATGATACTGTGATCCCAGTTGTACCATGAGGCCATATTTCCAGTATTTTCTGTTTTATAGACTTATCACACCATGTTTCTTGTTGTACATCTCTTTCATTATATATTCCGTACTTTAGTTGTAGAGGTTGTACTTGCTCCCGTCCTGACAGGATAACGTTGTAGGTTCATTTTTCGAGAAGGAAATACTATGTGATTGATATTATGGTACTGTATTTGAGGACCAGGCCTTAGCTCCAGAAGATGTCCCAGCGGGGAACCTTGCTTAGTTATTTTTTATGTGTTTTGAGACTTAGACTTTGTTTGAACTTACATTTGGATACTGAACTTTGTCTCCAGTTAGATACTTTGGAAGTGTATTATTAAGTCTGTACTTGTTTACTTTCGCTTATAGATGCTGTGTTGTAATGAACCTTTAAATGTGGTATTAGAACTATTAGCTGCTTAGATCCTTTATTATCTATTCTTAGAACAGCTTACTACGCTTTAACCAAGCGTAGGCTGGACATGGCTCGGCCCGGCCCAACAATTTGGGTAATGGGTCGTGACATATTTTTAGTGGCGGCCCATGCAGGTCCAGACTTAAATTGTTTGGTTACACCAAACATGCCTGCAATTAGGATCTAGGATAACTAGATAACACTAGGAATAATATTTAGAACACCTAGAGGATTTCTAGGATTGTAACATAGGAGAACTCATCATAGCATAGGACCGTTAGCTATAATTAGCCTCTTGTTTGTATTTCAGTGGGTCAATTTAGACCAAGTTTGTACCCTTGGAATGACCCCTGAGGATCTTACTTTAATCTTATCTCGAAATCTGTTTTACCTGTTTTATTTGCTCTTCCTTAATTCGTTATTGAAATTGATTTCTGATTTTCGTTGTTAACTTTGATCTTGCATCGTGATAAATTTTGTGGATTGAATTATGATATATCCTGATAAGGTAAATGTCTGCTTTATTTATGGAGTTTAGAATTTATCGCAGTAATATTAGCTGGTATGACAAAAACATAGAGCCTGATTTTGGATATACTATCCTATTCATAGAATCTAGATTTTCTCGCAGCCATACCGGTTGGCGTGGTGAGAATTCTAGATAATATGATTATAGGGTGTATACCTTAGTTATGACTCTATCGTTTATTGCATCTAAGCTTACTGGTGTGGCAAAAATTCTGGCAACATAATTTCAGGAAGACGTGTATAGTTATCAGATCACATCTCAACTTGGTTCACTTCGTTATGACCGAATAAGCAATAATAAATTCTTATCATCATTCTTCCCTGTTTTGATTAACTCTGTCCTATCTATATCTACAACTATGATTATAGGCTCTCTAGGACTCTCCAACAAGATTGCTTTCATGTTATCTTTTTGGACATAATTATTTTTGTGTTCCATCTTTCCTATAACTTGACTAAACTCTTTTTTGTTAACCTCTTGGATAATTCTTCTCGTTACGTATCCCGTTGTCTTCGTACCATTCTTAGAGATATTCCGATAAACTTTTCTGTCTTGCTTGACCCTTTAACTTGTTTGGACACTGTTATGGATTGCTTGACCCAGTCTTAGGCCTTGTTACCTTCTATTTAATAGACGACTGGAATAGCCAAACTTTGTTAACTGATTCTGTAGTATAACTATAAATGTATTGTGTGTTTGTGATAAGTACTTTTCCTAGGGATTGGCTAGATTAAGCTTATAGGACAAGTATGAGTGACTGACTGTAGTAGACTTGGAAACCATTAAGAACGATTGTATTGATAGTATAATTTGATTATAGGGTATCTAAGATGGAATAATGAGATATTATATTGTTGTCTATGTATTGAAGATTAGAATCTCGTGCTTAGAATTTGAGGATTGAGTATTCGTAGGACTTTGATGACCAAGTGATTATTGGTTATCTATAGCTGATTACATGTGATTAGAGGGTAGATCGATATGTGGATTGATATAGAATAAGTTAGAATGAGATAAGATATTGCGTACGAGATCGGAAAAATATCGGTTAAAAAGACAAGGAACAAGGCAAAGACATATGTGCATTGGTAATTAATAAATCGGGAGTTTTGAAATCGAGGATTTATATTCAGAGGACTTATTGAGTAAAAAGAAGAAGGCTCTACGCCAAGGATAAATATTGAACGTATAATTTCAAGGAGAAGCTGTAGAAAAGGATTGACGACAAATAATACAAAGGGCCTGTGGATTGATAGAATATGGATACTTAGGATACGATAAGGAAATCAAGTATTTACAAATTGAGGTTGGATATATGATTGATGATTAAGCATTTTAGGCTTATAAACATACCCAGAGAATGACCTATATAATTTAGGGTATACATAAATGTTCCATGTGAGTATGAAAGATTCTAAAGGATATATGACGTGGTTTATGATAGAAGGACTTTGTTGAACCTGAACCAAAAAGATTATAAAGAGAAACAAAAGAGATGATTACAAGGGTAGCAGATTGAGTATCGTAGCCAGAGTAGCTACATGTTATAGTTTGACCTATTGGATGATTTTTAATTTCGAGGACAAAATTCTTGTAAGGTGGGTAGGATGTAAGCCCCCTGAATTTCAGGATTTATTTTAAATTTTCTGAATGAATTATTTTCAATAAATATTCTATTATTTAATTATTTGTGATCATTAATGTACCTTTCCGTGGCTTTGACTTCTGAAGCGTCAGGGATGCCAATCTCTGTAAACTCTCTTCATGGGTTTTGAAGTAGACAAGATTATCTTCGTTTTGATATATCATGTCCCACCTGAACTCGTTCCCTTGTGCTCTTTTTGTATCGCGCTACTTCGGGTCAACTTAGACCAATTAATCGTTGAATAATTATTCCCACTTTTATCTTTGATCTTCGTTTGCACGTCACCGTGACTTTTAATTTAGGAGCACCAGACCAGTCATTTTCTCAGAACTAACTTCTTATAAATGATCTACTCGAGACGCTCTTCACTCATGACCTTCGTGTCCCACTCAAACACTCCATTTTGTGCTTCATTTTCTTCGCACAACTTTCGGTTCAATTTAGGCCAATTAATTATCTACCGTAAAACCTGATTTAATTTCCAATTTAATTTCGGGACCCGACATCGATCCAACCTAGTCGCCCCAAAGTATGTACCTGGCCCACATGAAGCCTACTACCCACAAGAAACTTGTGTCCCATTTATTTGAGTCCCCGCATATTATTTATTTGCCTATAATTTTAAATACCCATTTTAATTCAAATATTGCCCCTGTTATATTTTGACCCGACCCTGCTCGACCGAACCCGAACCCAAGCTCCATGTTGTCCTCTCATGACTGGTCAAATATCCCGCTTAATTTTTATCTTTTTTCTGTTTAAAAATATCTCTTCCTCTCTCTACTTTATTAATATCTTAAATATCTCATGTATATAATATATATATATATATTATATATATATATATATATATATATATATATATATAGAATATATATATATATATATATATTTTATTATATATAGATCATACATATATATATATATATAATATTTTTTTATAGATATATATATTTATATATATATATATATATATAATATATAATATATATATATATTATATATAAAATATATATATATATATATATATAATATATATATATATATATATATAATATATATTTTTATATATATAAAACAAAATATATATATATATTATGTACATTATATATAAAAATATATATTATAATATATATAAATATATATTATAAATTATATATATTATATATATAATATATATAAAAATATATATATATATATATATATATATCTATAATATATATTAATTATATAAATATATATATATATATATATATATATATATATATATCTATATAGATATTATAATATATATATATATATACAACTCTCTCTCCCTCACTTTACACCTACACACAAACATACCCCCCCCCAACAGTAGTCGACTTCACCCCCCTCTCTCTCTTCAAATGAATAAACTCTCTCTCTATTCTCACTCTCTTTTTATTATATTTATACATTCTCTCTCTCTCACTCTTTCTATTATTTATACACACACACATACAAAAACACTCTTCCTCTCTCCTCCCAAACAAACCACAGCCCCCACTCCTCCCATGGCAGACCCCTTCCTTCCTCCTTCCAAGGCCGAGCACCTCCTTCTCCTCCTCCTCCCCCATTCTCCATTACCAATACCACACCACTCCATCACCATCACCACTACCCCTCTCATTATCATCACCACCATGTACTACCATCTTTACCATCCCCTCCACCACCACACGTCGCCTCGCCACCGCCGCTGCAAACCGCCGCCCTTGCCGTGCGAGGCCGCACGCCACCAGCAGCGCAGCTCAGCAGCATGCAGCAGTGGCCACAGCAGAAGCAGCGCGCACGTGCGCACGCGCACGGACCATCATTGTGCGCCGCCGCACCGCCGCATGGCCGCCGTGGCCGGTCCCCCCTCGGCCAATGAACCTCCGACGACCTCCCCCAGGCCACCACCATCCTCCCCGGCACGACGCATAGGCTATTCGTGCATTTTGAACGGAACCCCGTCGTAATGCGCGAGTTTTGAACTCGGAAATAGCGCTCCGTCGTAGCAACTTCGTACGTGTTTTTCGGGAGATCCGACCGTTTGATCGTCGAACTCCTTGCTCCGTCGCAATCTCGGTATATTCATTTTCACTACCCTCAATTTTCGTCCGTTAATTTCGTCGTTTGATACCTCAAAACTGGCCACCAAGATGACACTTTAAATTGAACTATTTTTGGACAGTTTTGTGGAGCCGACTTCGTCAGCTCATAACTCCACTGTCGTAGCTTCGGTTGGCACACTACCAGTTCCTATGCGCAGCTAGTATAACCCTCTTCCTGCCACCTTTAAGTTTTGTTTTATTATAAGCACGTTTGGTTGGTCGAATTCGACGCCAAAGTTGGTCGTCCGAATTCTTAATTTCGCACTTGTTAAATTCCATTTTTGAATCCGAGACTCCGGATTCAATTTCTGACACCACCAATAGACTCGTGGCGTCGTTCTGGCACGTTTTCATATAAAGTTTGCTTGATTTGGAGAACATGGGCCCTGGTACGTATTTCGGTGCAAACTGGATTCTAAATGTCTGCATCAACGTGTCATTTTTAGATCGGCTCATCGGAATCCAATTCCGGATATACCGTTGAGTTTATATCGTCATTCTGAACTCGTTGACATATAATTTGCTGAGTTTTGAAGACATTTGCTCCGGCACGCATTTCCGTGCAAATCGGATTCCAAGTGTCCACGTCAATGTATCATTTTGAGATCGGCTCATCAGAATTCTATTTTGGATATATCGTTGAGTTCGTATCATCATTCTGGATTCGTGGACATATAATTTGCTAAGTTTAATTGACACATTTTTCGGTACAAAGTGTGTCCAACAACGGACATCATTTTGACCCAAAATTACCGTTTTGCCCCTGTGTCTAAATTGGACTTATGGGTAGGCTATCCTAGCTAATTTGACCAGTCTGGACAAGTTGGTGATATTTATTTATCATCCGACAACATCTGTAGATTTTGCTTATGTATCATACTTCATTTGTAATTAATTATTTTTCCAGAAATTGTTACTTTCTGTTTTTGAATTTTTATATATATTTTAATTTTTGTAAAAATCTGGAAAAGAATTATATTTAAATACTATGTTAATTTAGCTAATTTATCATAATTTTTCCAGCATTTAATAAGTATTTTGGTATTTTATAAAAATAGGAAAACAGAATTAATTTTCAAGATACATGTGTTTGCTGATTTTTAATAAATATTTATGAGGGTTTATAAATTCCAAAAAAATTAGTATAAATTTCTATAATTAACAAGGATCATTTTGGTACTTTATTTTATGTATAATTGAGCTTTTTGTCTATCTCAAAAATTATTGGAACATAGTGTACAGTTTGATTTATTTATTGAATAGTTACGACTTGCAATGTTTTGTGTTGTTTTGAGTTATTGTAGTATTGGACCTCACCCTACACTAGTGTAAAGGCCATAGAAAGATAGTTTTGATATAGTGTCACCCCATATTAGACTTTTATGGTAGCTTCCCACTTAGTTAATGTCCAGTTAGGAGTCGTGTCTCACCACTAGTGTAATCTTGAACATAACTTAGAGGCTGAGTTGTATATCATTATTGGCAGGACACCGGACATCTATATCTTCGTACTAGTATTCTTGTTTTGCTCGAGGCAAGTACATCTACAAACTCATTTACTGTCTTTTAATGCTAGAATATGTATTAACCATGTTAAAATACTGATCCTTCAGGTAGCAAGTTAAATCTTCACATGTTGTATTACTTTCAGTACCTGCCATGCTTAGGACAGTTCTAATATCTTCACATGCTTCCTACTGGTTCTCAGTACATGTTTCACTATGCTTTATACTGCTATCAGTACCTACCGTGCTTTATACCGATCCCAGTATCTCTCACATGTTCTATATCGTTCTCGTATCTCTCACATGTTAGAATATGGGTCACGGGGAAACTGACAGTTGAGTACGTGATCATGCCCCCTATAGTAGCGAGCGAGGTCGCATTTTATATGCATACCTTACCGCAGGCCATTATCCTGCATTTCTGTACGGATGTACACCTATGCTTGTAGACTTGTACGTATGTACATTTTATTTACATGTACCATAGTATTGTACACCTATTGACGATCACTTACCTGCTACAGTTTTAAACATTACATATACATCTGTCTCTATGACATATGTATCCTTGCCATGATAGATTATGAGATATACCATGATTCCAGATATGCCATGTTCCCTATGTTACTATGATACTGTGATCCCAGTTGTATCATGAGACCATGTTTCCAGTATTTCCTGTTTTATAGACTTATCACACCATGTTTCTTGTTGTACATCTCTTTCATTATATATTCAGTACTTTAGTTGTAGAGGTTGTACTTGCTCCCGTCTGACAGGATAACGTTGTAGGTTTACTTTTCGAGAAGGAAATGCTATGTGATTGATATTATGGTACTACATTTGAGGACCTGGCCTTAGCTTCAGAAGAGGCCCAAGCGGGGAACCTTGCTTAGTTATTTTTTATGTGTTTTGAGACTTAGACTTTGTTGGAACTTACATTTGGATACTGGACTTTTTCTCCAGTTAGATACTTTGGAAGTATATTATTAAGTCTGTACTTGTTTACTTTCGCTTATAGATGCTGTGTTATGATGAACCTTTAAATGTGGTATTATAACTATTAGCTGCTTAGATCCTTTATTGTCTATTCTTAGAACAACTTACTACGCTTTAACCAAGCGTAGGCTGGACATGGCTCGGCCTGGCCCAACAATTTGGGTAACAGGTCATGACATTTAGAAACTCTCAAAAATTGTTTATACTGCTTGAACATGTCTCCAAGTAGGCAACAAGCTTTTAAGAACACATGTACACATTTTAGTATTCGTTTTACAAGATTTGTTAAGGATGTTACACATAGATGGAATTCAACATATTTAATATTGAAATCCGCACTTCCGTTTAAGGATGCTATTACATATTTTTGTAATATGGATCATAATTTTGAATATCCAGTAACTAAAGATGATTGGATAGTTGCTACTTCTATATGTGAATTTTTGAAATTTTTTTACAAGGCTACACGAACTCTTTCTGGTGTATATTATCCTACTTCTTGTTAGCTTTACGAGAACTTTTTAACATGTCTTGCTTGTTTTCTAAATATAGAAATGTTCTAAATTTTGACTATGTTGTCAAGAGAATGGAAGTTAAATTTACTAAATATTGAGGTGATGTACCTCTTTTATACTGTTTGTCTGCCATTTTTTTATCCTACCATCAAATTAGATGGTGTAGAAATTTTGTTAGATGGCTATGCAGATAACATGGAAATTAGAAGTAAAGGTAGTTTAAGAAAGATTAGTACTACTTTATGAAGATAATGTTGTGCCGACCCGACCCACTCAAGTTGGTAAAAGTAGTAGCTTTGGCGTAGAGGACCACGCCCTTCGTTTATTAAGAAGAAAGAAACAAAGACATCTTCCCAACCTACTCAAGATTTGTCTTTGTATTTAAGTTCTTATGAAGAAGAAGAGGAATCTTCAAATCACTTCACCATTTTAGAATGGTGGAAAAAACACGACAAAAGATTTCCTATACTTTCTATAATTGCACGTGATCTACTAATGGTGCCGGTGTCCACGGTAGCATCAGAGTCTTGTTTTAGTGCAGGATCAAGGATGTTGAGCCCAAAGTGGAGCCGGTTGAAGCCGAATATCTTGGAAGCTTGTGTTTGCGTTCAAGATTGGATTTTAGCAGAAAAAATAACCCAAAACAAGAGGGATGAAGCTTATGACATCAATGAGTTGGACCTCGGATCACTTGGATTGGGTGAAGCTTCTGCAACCGAGGAGGAGGAGCAAGAAGAATGACTCAAGTCTAAGGTATGACCCTCTAAAAAAATATTCAAACTTTCAAACTTCAAAAAAAAAAAAACTTTAACAACTTTAAAAACGTTGAACTTTAAAAAAATTTAAAAACTTTTAAACTTTAAAAACTTTAAAACTTTAAAACTTTAAAAAATTAAAAAAACTTTATTAAAAACTTCAAAAATTTTAAACTTATATCTTAAAATACTTTAAATATACTTTAAAAGTACTTTAAACTTTAAACTTAAATCTTAAACTTTAAACTTAAAAAACTTTCAAAAAATACTTTAAACTTTAAAAAAAAAACTTTAAAAATTTAAACTTAAAAATAAAAACTTTAAAACTTAAAAATAACTTTAAAACTTTAAAACTTAACATATAACTTTAAAAGTACAACTTTAAAAAAACTTAAAAACTTAAAAAAAAACTCAAAAACGTAAAAACAAAATTTTTAACTCTGCCTAAGACAAGCAAAGCTTGTCTTGCCGGTCCTAAGCCCGGATAAAAGAGGAGGGAAAAATAAAAAAATTAATTAAAAAATAAACTTAAAAAGATTAAAATAAAAAATTAAAAGAATATAAAAGTTAAAAGAAAATGTGAAAAAAAAAAAAAAAACCAACTTAAACTGGACCGGCCCGAACCCGGCCCGCCCAAGCCCGTCTACGACCCGAACCGGATCGGCCCAGCCCTATCCAGACCGAACCGGCCCAACCCTACCCAGACCGGGTCACTGGGCCGAGCTGGGCCTTCTGAAGTTAAACCGGGCCGGGCTAGGCCCGGCCCGCTAGGTGAACCGGTCTGGGTAGGGCTGGGCCGGTACGGTCGGACCAAATTTTTGTGGGCGTGGGCAGGTCCGGTTCAGCCTGAATGACACCCTGACTTTCAGCCGATGGGATTAATCCATTTAGTTCACTCAGTAGTAGGTACAGTTGTTGGCCTGTAATGCCAAATACTTATAATTTACCACCTTGGTTGTGTAAGAAGAGAAAGTTCACATTGTTGACATTATTGATATCAGGCCCCCAACAACCTGGAAATGACATAGATGTTTACTTAGCACCATTGATTGAGGATCTCCAGTTGCTGTGGAAGGATGGAGTTGTGACTTACGACGCCTATCGGCAATAATCTTTTACATTGAGAACTGTATTGTTATGGACTGTTAACGATTTTCCTGCATATGGCAACTTATCTGGTTGTTGTGTGAAAGGATATTTTGCTTGTCCAATATGCAACAAAAATACTTATTCAGATAGATTGAAACATTCAACAAGAACATTTACACTGGTCACAGAAGGTATTTGTCGCATAACCATTCTTTTCGATCACAAAGAAAGGCATTTAATGGTGACAAAGAGTTCGGAACTCATCCTGAACCATTAAGTGGCGAACAAATATTAATAAAGGTTGCGGGGATTGACGTTTATTGGGGAAAAATATGTTCCAGAAAAAGATATCAGAGAAGAAGACTTCAAAGAAGAAGAAGGAAGCAGAAGTGCAAAAGAAATTGACACCAAAGAAGAAGAAAAAAGAAGAACAAAAAGACAAAGTTACAAGTTGTTGGAAGAAAAAAATCCATTTTTTTGAGCTAGGGTATTGGAGATATCTTCCTATTAGACATAACTTGGATGTCATGCACATTGAGAAGAATGTCTGCGATAGTATCATTGGGACCCTTTTAAATATTCTTGGAAAAATAAAAGATGGGATCAATAGTCGCAAAGATCTTGTATAGATGGGTTTAAGGAAAGAATTGGCACCTCATAATAAGAAAAATGGGATTTATCTTCCAGCTACATGTTATTCTTTATCGAGGCAAGAGAAAAGAATAGTGTGTCAAACTTTGCATGACCTTAAGGTCCCAGATCGTTACTCTTCGAATTTTAGATCTAATGTCTCAATGTAAGATCTAAAGTTATATGGTCTCAAATACCATGATTGTCATGTTCTAATGCAACAACAACTATTTCCTGTTGCAATATGTGGTGTGTTGCCAAAGCATGTGAAATATGCTATTATAAAAGTATGTTTCTTCTTTAATACCCTTTGTGCTAAAGTCGTGAATGTACAAAAATTGCAAGATATCCAAAATAATCTTGTGATCACATTGTGCTTATTGGAAAAATATTTTCTACCATTATTCTTTGACATAATGGTACATCTAATGGTGCACCTTGTCAGGGAGGTCGAACTTGGAGGTCCGGTTTTCTTCCGATGGATGTACCCACCAGAGAGGTTGGTCTATTCTGAACATTGGTTTTCATTATGAAGTAACATGATTGATGTTTGTGTAATCATTTTTATCTTTATCATTTGTTCATTGTAGGTTTATGTGTGTGATAAAGGGTTATATAAGAAATAAGAATCGTTCTGAAGGGTGTATTGCACAATGTTATATCGCAGAGGAAGCCATTGAGTTTTGTTCAGAATTCCTAGAAGAACAACCCGCCATTGGAGTTCCTTCTACGAAGAATAAGGAAAAACCTATAGGAAAAGGAAATATCTGTGAAGTTGACCGCTTATCTTTGGACCAAGCACATCTTTATGTGTTGCACAACACAAATGATGTTCAACCTTATATCGAGTAAAGATGTCTATATTACTCTTTACTTAGTTTTATCTTTGGACCAAGCACATCTTTTTTTATATTTTGCTTTGTAATTAACAAAATTCTACTTATTACTTGATAGGGAGCACGAGGCTTACTTGAAAAAGCTGCACCACCGTAGAGTAAAAAGTACAAAATGGTTAGAAGATGAGCACAATCACAGCTTTATTAGTTGGTTACGATCAAGGGTATTGATTAAGCTACTATATTTTATGTTCTCCTTGGTAAAAATAAAATATTGAACTTAGAAAAAAAATGCCAGGTTGAGGCTGCGCAAGAAGACCCAACTAGCAATGTCTCTGATGTCTTAAAATGGATAGCTCAAGGACCTCGACATCACATGATTAAGTTCCCAGGTTATGCAATTAATGGGTGTCACTATCAAACGAAAGATTGTGACGACGTACGAGTCAAGCAAAATAGTGGAGTGACTTTAGTGGCAAAGACTTTTCAAGTTGCTAGTACAAAGGACAATAATCCCATCATCTCAGATATGATATTTTACGGTGTTATTAAAGAGATTTGGTTGCTTGACTATTTTTTCTTCCGGATTCCCGTCTTCAAGTGTGATTGGGTTGACAATAAGAATAGTGTTAAGGTTGATGATCTTGGTTTTATATTGGTCAAGCTTGGTAGAGTTGGCCACAAGTCTGACTCTTTTGTTTTGCCCTCTCAAGTAAAGCAAGTATTTTATATTCCTGATCAATTGGATGATAAGTGGTCAATCGTTTTATCGACTCCGCCAAGGATTTATTATGATGAAGACAATGACGACGAGGGAATCGATTGTTTTGTTACAAATGAAACTTGCAATAAAGTACTGAATTTTGAGTCATTTGATGTTGTTGATGAATCACCCTCGACCTATTTACGTAAAGATTGTGAGGGAACTTGGTTTGCATAGTCCAAATCTTCTTGTTGAAATATTGCTGCAAGTGAATTGTTTTAAGAAATTATTGTGAATTGTTTTAAGAACTGTTTCTACAAGTCTGAAATCCTCATAAGGCAATGACTACTTTATGGCTGCAAGTCTAAAATATTGCTGTAAGTCTGAAATGTTATTGCTGCAAGTCTGAAATATTGTTGCTGTAAGTCTGAAATCGTTTTATCGAGCTGTTTTTGCTGCAAGTGAAAATTACTTAGTAGCCACAAGTCTGAAATGTTGCTGCAAGTGAATTGTTTTAAGACAATGACTACTTTATGGCTGCAAGTAAATTATTTTAAGAACTGTTTCATGGAAATCCCTCATCTTTATGTGTTTTTTCTCGAAACTGTAGTCTATTTTGATCTCAGAGTATATGGAAGAAACTGTAGTCTATTTTGATCTAGAATTGTCTTAATATGTTGCTGCAAGCTACTATATTTTATGTTCTACTTATTGTGTCCTGGGGTGTTTAGTATTCTCAAAAAATCATTAATTTGCATTTAGAATTGATTATGTATATGAGAGATCATAACCATTACATCACTTTTATTATCTCTTCTTTTGAAGCACAGTTTCAGGCTACAAGCACAGTTCAGTAAGAATTCGTTTCAGACTATGATAATTTACTAATAGTTAATCTTTTATAGGCTTGACAATTATAGATCATGTTAGCAAGATTAATGTGAATCTGATTATGCCATTAATTTGTTACAGGCTATAAAGCACAGTGAAGTGGATTCTGGGGAACAAAATTGTGGCCGTAAAAAAGGTAGAGGGGCATCAAAATCCAAAAAAGTCAGCAAAATCAAAGAGAATGAAGGCAGGATAAAGATCAATTATAACGATATTGGGCAACCAATTGGTGAAGTAAAAATTAATTTGGCAACTTACTGCGGCATCATATTGAAGTCCTTAGTAAAAGTAACTTATCCAAATTGGCATAAAGTGCCAGAATCAATTAAAAGACCTTATGGACTGTTATTCAGGTAAAACATATGCTTCTTCCTCTTCCATACTTGTGTATGTTTACTTACACTTTTAGTGTATATTCATAGTGTACATACAGATTATTTGGTAAAACAATTTGGCATATAAAACATACTTTGGTCTGTCATGTAATTTATTGGTCTGTCATGCAACTTTGTTCTCTTGAAAATGTGGTCCAGACCCTTATCCAATCCAACCAGCAATTGAACTTGCTTGTTATTGAATGGAATGCTTTACATGTTATGCAATATGTTATGCACTCAAGTATAGATGCTGAATGTTTATTTTCTGTTGTAGGCCAAATTTGACTTGGATCCAAATAGTAAAGCCTTTGTGTTAGCATCCATGGCTCGGAGTTGGAGGGTATTCAAAGGTCAACTCACCAAGCATTGGATTTTTTCGAATGAGGGCAATCTTGAGCTTCTCAAGCACCCTCCACCAAAGTACTCAGGGATCTTGAAACAATCTGTGTGGGAGGAATTCGTCAAAAGCAGACTGTCTACAAATTTTAAGGTTAACTTGTCAAAATTACTTTTTTATGCATAACAAGGATGACTAGGTCCCTATTATATAAATATTATTTCTTCTCTACCTTCATGTGTTGTAATCATAAGAAAATGAACAAGGAGCAAAGTGTACGGACATGTGCTGGCCATTAAAGACTCTAAAATTGACAGAATCTAAAGTGATGGTTTTGCTTTGTTTTATTTATCTTAAAGTATATTAAACCTTGTTTTATCGTTTTCAGGGTTTTGCTATACGTACATGTGTTGTGGACAGTCTTTACTGCAAGTTTATTTCTTCGCTACAGTATCTGTAAGATGTTTTGATGTGGATAGTTTTGATGTAGCTAAAGTGTACTCTATATTGGATCCTCTATATATTTTGAGAAGATGTATATAATGAAATGGGGAAATGTAGAATGGTAGCTAAAGTACTCTATTTTGAGACAATAAAATATAGCTAGCTAAAGTACTCTATATCTGTGAGATATTGATGTACCCTATTTTGAGACAATGAAATGGAGAATGGTACTTTATATTACATTTCAATATTTTGTTGTGAATATGGTTCAAAGTGGTTGTTTTCAAATTGAATTGAGTAGTGTTTGGAATGTAATATATAACATGCAGTATAGAGCGTTATAAATATGATACAATGACTATATACAAATCATCTATTCATAACGCTTTCAATATTTTCTAAATTCTACAATATTCATAATGCTTTCAAAATGTCATGAATTCTGAACTATATTTACTATTTATCACTGTTTTACATAAATATCCACACGCTTTGAAAATAAACCGTAACAGAAATTCAACCTATTAATGACAGTTTTGGATGAATTATTTATAATGCTTTTAAAAACATTTATAACACCCGTTTTCATAACGCTTGGATTGAGGAAAAAAAGCGTCATGGTTTGTAATTAATGACACTTTTAGCCGTCATTAAAAGGTATTTCTGTTGTAGTGTGCTGCGACACACGGCGATGCTGCAGCGCTAAGATCAGGGAAGAAGGACTCACTGATCGACCATGAGTCTAGAAGGACCACGTCGAGCCTCGCTGATGCTCGGAGTGCCGTCGAGGAATAGTTGATCCCGGCCAAACTCGCGTACCGAAACTGTTACACAACAGCAGCAGCTAATATCGGCCCAACTTCACGACGATGGTTCTCAATTATCACTCGATTGTTTTGTGATCTTTTTTCTCTGGTACGAAGTCGATGTATACATCTTTAAATTCCTTTAATTTCTTTATATCTAGATGCCTAGGTGGCCGATAAATCGATGCAAAAATCGACTAAAAATCTGTTTTGCAAATAGCATATAGAGTAGCCCCGACCCCATTTTGGAAGACCAAAATTGGTCGATCCACTAAAAAAATCTAGGAAAGTAAAAGAAGGCAGTCCTAGACAACCTACAGGAGGTGGAAACCTAATAACTAGTTTATTTTTTTTTATTATATTCTGTTTTAAACTAAATGACAGTTAGATAAAAATCTATTTTCAAAACCCTAAAAAATTACGACACGGGGTCCGTCCTGACAATCTGGGAGACTTGGTCACGAATCAAAAGCATCGAAAGGTGTGTATCGACTTTGTACACGTGTGGGCTTTGACGGAATTCGAATTGGTTGCGTGTGCGCGACGAATTTGATGCGTGTCCGTCAAAATTTATCGTATCGATCTCTTTGTAAATTAGTCAATTACTTTATGCACGTTCGCCATCTCGAGACAAAACTTGTGCCAATAGGACCGTGTTATTTTTCTGGTCCTGTATGCCAAGTTTGGTCCGATTCTGAGAAGGTCGACCAGAACGCTACTTTGGTGGGCCCGCAACCCGACTTAACAGGCGATTTTGTGCACGGTCCACCGAAATCTAACTTTGGACATACGGTTGGATTTGCATCGAAAAATTGAACCTGTAGACATGTAGTTTGACGACTTTAGAGACCGTAGATGTTGGCACGCTTTTCGGTGCAAAGCGGATCCAACGGCGGATATCGTTTTGGCCTAAAATTATTATTTTGCCCCTGTATCCAGAATTGGACTTATGGATAGGCTATCCTAGCTAATTTGACTATTCTGAGCATGTTGGTAATATCTGTTTTAGCATTCAGAGTCGTTTGTAGGAGTTGGAATTTTGTGACTCTTTGATTGACGAGTTGTTTGGACAAAAGAAGAGGCAAATAAGAAACAAAACGGCTAAGCCGAGGATAGAAGAGAGTTCCAGAAAGCCTCCTGGCCATGCCTACATAGGGGTCTTTGTTTGTGGCATTGACGAATGGTCTCCCAAATTAGTTGGTCAGCACTGTAATGGTGGCCTTCGTATCTCGCCTTGTTCCGATTCTTCCAGATAACCCACATGGCGGCCGCAGCGACGATGTGGTGGCCGTGGGACGCAGAAGCCCAATTGGCCAGGAGGTGGTGAAAATTGTCACCTCCATGAGGCAATCTGCAATGCTAAAAAAGAGCTCTCCAGACCTTGACCGGTAGGTCCCCATGATTGAAGATGCGGTTGGCTGTTTCCGATTGTCGATCAGAGCAGCAAGTGCACGCCGAGGCAAGGCTGAACCCGATAGTGTTGAGGTTGTCGTCAGTGGGGAGGATATTGCGAAGGATTCTCCGGATGAGAAAAGAACACTTCTTGGGGACCCACGTCTGCCAGAATGAGGCAATGGTAGGGTACAGGGTCGCGTTGCCCAGGATAATGCTTCTGACAGACTTAACCGAGAAGGCGCCAGCACCTTTGGAAGACCACACTAGCTTATCTGCGTCCGGACCGATCCTGAAGCCGCTACGACGAATGTAATCGGTTGCTTCGGGTCCAGCCCATGAGCTGACTTTGGTCCAGTTCCAGGTGTTATTAGGAGCGTCCCACAGATCCTTGATAGTACTATTCCTAGGAGCCGTCGGAGTGTTGGGAAGTAAGGAATTGCCTTCCCAGCACTCCAGGAATGGTGATGCTTCCCTGATGCCCACCTTAAGGTAAATTGCTGGTTCGACGAGGGACCGTCCTTGAAGGATGATGCGCCAGGCCGCAAAAGATCTGCTGTTGGCGATGGCCGTGGACGGGTGGGTATGCTTGAAGTATCTGGCCTTCATGAATCTGGACCATAAGTTCTTACTGGTACGAAGCGTCCACCATAATTTCATCGAGAAGACGTTAATAATATGGGAAAGTTTGGTAAAACCCAGGCCCCCACTCCGGTGGGCTGAGCTATGGTGTCCCAGCTGGCCCAATGGTGATTTTCGTGGCCGTCGCTGTGACCCCAGAGAAAATTGCTGAAGATGCTCTCGATATAGGATAGGACTTTCTTGGGGGGGAGCACGCTGCTAGGGTGTAGATGGGAATGGAGGTGAGGACGTGATTGATGAGGATGATCTTGCCTCCTGGTGATAGGGTGGCATTGTGCCAGCCCTCGAGCTTCTTCCTGATGCGACTGGTCAGGTTCTCGAAGGTCCCATCATTAGATCTCCCGTACACCAGGGGGTACCCGAGGTAGAGGACTGGAGGGTGTTTGATGAGGAACGATGTGGTGGTTGATATGATAGCCGCTTGCTCTCTCTTGATATTGTGGTGGGTGTAGATAACACTCTTTTCCGGGTTGATCTTCTGCCCAGAGCACCTTTCATAGATCTGGAGCATTTTGTGGATATATATATATATATATATATATATATATATATATATATATATATAAAAAAAAAATATATATATATATATATATATATATTCCACCGATCCTGCATCTCTGGATGATAATATAAGGATATCGTCAGCGAAGGCCAGGTGGGTGATGATCGGACAGCCGCTAGCCGTATGGTAGTGCTGGAAGTTGGGGGAGCTCGTCATCTTATTAAGGTTTCTGCTCAATGCATCCGCCGTAATGATGAAGATGGTGGATGATAGCGGATCCCCTTGCCTGACCCCACGAGTGGATTTTAAGAACCGGTCCGCTTGGCCATTAATAACCGTGGAGAACCATGAGTTGCTGATCGATCTCCACACAACGTTGGTCCAGGTTTCGGAGAAGCCGAAGGCTCTGAAGACCCAGATCATAAATTGCCAATCTAGCATGTCGTAGGCTTTCTCCATGTATAATTTGATAGCAATGTTGCCCCTTCTAGCTCGAAATTTCATGCAGGTGACTAATTCTTGAGCAACATGATGTTGTCTTGGATATTTCTCCCCCGAACAAAGCCACTCTGCTCCTCCGAGATGATCTTAGAGAGAATGCCTGCCATGCGGGAGGCGATGATCTTGGATATAATCTTGTTGGTAAAGGTATAGAGACTGATAGGGCGAAAGTCGCAGAATGTCTCGGGGTTATCTTTCTTCGAGATGAGGATGAGGTTGGTGCTCGAAATGGCTCTGGGGTAGGTAGCTCACTGGAGGAAGACGGAGGCCGCATTATGGATGTCAGACTTGATGATATCCCAGCAAATGCGGAAGAAAACCCCTGAAAATCCGTCTAGCCCAGGGGCGCTGTGCTCGTCGAGGGCCCAGACTGCTTCTTTCACTTCTTCCTCCGAGGGGGCTGTTCAAGCCGTAAATTGTTTGTGTCACTGATACGGAGGGGAATCTCGTCCAGGAAGGTATCGTCTTTAAGAATCGTCTCCTTGGAAAAATGTCTTATATATATACATGACAGAAGTGTGTGTGTGTGTGTCCACAAGGCACTCTCACCCACATACACATGTCTAATGAGTGCACATACATATGTTGTATCCGTAAGACACACATATATGTACAAACACAAACACTTAGTGTGCATCACCTCTGTATCGTACTATTTTATGATATGCTTGTGATACAACTAAGATAACTATACCAAACCGTGTCCAAATCCTACCAAAACACATGGGCAAGTCTAAAAAATATATAAACATAAATAGAGCTATTCGAAGCTAGTGTCAAGTGCCATGTGCAATTAGACATGTGTGCCACAAGTGTCAAAGGAACAAACTTAATGACCCGGTGTCCTACAGTATCATGATACGGCCTACTCATATCTAATTATGGACACGAATCTAGACACACAAAACCAAATCTAATCTAAATAGATCTAATAAATCAAATGACAAATAATTGGTGCACCATTCTTTGAATTGGCACAAAATCTAATATCTTTCACATAGAGAGTCATTAGAGTCTCAAACTTCTTCCTATGTGTAGTCCTAGTCCATGGGTGAATTCCTAAGGGTGGCAAATAGACTCTAATTAAAGAGAAAAATGAGATGTATACATATTGGGAGATGGATTCCCAATGAAAAGCTAAATGGATACGATCCAGACATGAAGCTCCTATCAAATAGACTCCTCTTCTAGTGCTCTTAGTCTCCAAGCTCCTACGCTCCTTCTAGTAAAGAGAATGAGAGGGATGGATGAAAATTTGAATAGAATTTGAGAGAAATGGTAGAGAAATGGCTCAATTTGGAAAAGAACACCAAATTGGGAAGAATTGAAACAATAGGATAAAATAAGAGAATGAGCCTCTCTCCTTACATGGCCGGCCAATGTAGGTAGGGTTTTGCTAATCTAAAATGTCTAACATGCCCTTAAAAGCTTGCCATGAGAGCTAATTAATGCATGGAATGCTCTAAACCAATTTTGGTAAATAGTCTAGTTCTAATTAAATTAGATGGTCATGACTAATAGGTCTAATTGGGCCTAGTCCAATGAGTTAGTCCATGAATCATGTCATGCTAATTGTTGTTCAATAATTTAGTGTCTAGTCTAATCGTTTACTAACACAAGTCTACTAACACAACATAAATAAATAAATATACACAATATAAGGGATTATGAAATGATGAAAATTACACTAGTTTGGAAAAGTGGTAGTTACAATCCTACCTCCCTTAGAAAAATTTTCTCCTAAAAATTTAGCACCTCAATCCTCTCTTTCGGTCAGTCATAACATATTCATCAAAGGTCTTCGCTATGGACAACCCCAATAACCATGGTCCAAAAAAGTCCTACATAAAATCATATAATACAGAATTCTATAAAAAAATGCACGACTATGGTATTACTTGTCATGATATAGTAGTCTCAATTAGGGTTTCCAATAACTACACTAACCATACTATATCATAAGGCAATCCAAAGGGTACTAAAGAAGCACACAAACAATAAATGGAAAAAGAAAAGGAGAACATGCTAACTCATTACCTGTAGCATCGACCTCCTCAACCTTTATCGCAAAAATGCTGTCCTGTTGTGGTGTCTCCTACTCTGGTGCAGGACAATTTACAGTGCCATAGGTGGCATAGCTAGACTCCTTACCAATCTCTGATACTCACTCCAATTATTCTCTCACATCTATCTAACTAAAATACTTAACACCAAGGGTTACCCTCTCTAATAGTAATAATATATTATGCCTCTAGGCCATAGATACCCTTAACTCACTCGTACGTATACTAAGGATACTATACCAAGGCTTATAAGTTACTATCCATAGACCTACCTGCATTATGACACTATCTATCACATGGCACTAACTCCTATACTTGACGCACACGGAATACACACTTACTAAGGTACTTCATGGATTTGGACTATATTTGTTACACCAACCACTAGGTTACTAATATCTTGAATGCTTTTAATACTAGAGGTATACTCCTATCTTGGTATCCTAATACTAATTAATATGCTGGCACTTAACAATCAATCTAGGATACTTACCTGAACCCTGGCAATAAAAGCCTATAAAATGCTCCTACCCTCCAAGATACTATATACTTGACATTGCTATCGCACAAGTACCATTCTATCCCTTATGCAGCTTACTAATTCATAATTATTCTTCACCCTAATGCACTTGAAAATGCCTCTACCCTCACTGAAACTTATTCCCATATAAGTTACCTCCCTACTCTGACTGTTCTGGACACTTGTACTTCTACTTCCCTTACCTTTACTTTACACTGGCACTCCTAACTGATATTATTATCTATAACAACACTCACTGACACTAGTCTGACATACTATCTCTTGTACATACTATATATATCTTAATACTGATACACCAGAATACTTGCACTCTCTAGGCGCTCCTGGTGGTAGATAGCAACTCACACTATACATGACACATGCACTAAATAATCCAGAATTCCAATTTGGCACTATCCCACCTTACTAACACATACTCAGACTCATACTACATGATACTCTTGAAACTTCCATATTGTACTTCTCTACACCATTATACAATTCACACCTTACCTATTATGCCAAAAAATTCTAGCACCGCACTTCCTTCCTCCACCTATCACCTTCTAACATATCAACAGCTTATGACACTAGGTGGCATACCCTAACTAGACATCTTCATTCTAACTTACAGATTTATCTGTAACCAATTATCCCTTACTGTTCCTTGCAAAATACATATTCAAATTTCCTCTTCGCTACCAAACTTTATCTTGTTGAGAGGCTCGTCTCACATTATCGGTATTTATATAGGGATACATATTTTGTAGTGTATTTCATACTTTCTTTGTTTTTGAAATACTTTAAAACTTTTCACAAATTATAAAAGTTTCTCCTTGACCGGCATACCGACGGTGTACCGGTGTGTGCCGACGATATACCATCCGGGGGATATTTTCCAAATTAATATATTTTTGATTTTAGGTATTTGGATAAATAGTATTTCAGATATTTTCGTGAATAGTATTTAGATATTTTGGTGAATAGTATCGAAGCACCCTATTATCCATTGGATTTATAGTTTTCTTTCGACGGATGAGATCGCTTTAGATTAAGGCACGGATCGCGATCCAACGATCACGATTAATTCACCCATTATATATATCATATAATTTTCTCTTTCCTCTCTCTTTTTATTCTTTTCACTCTCTCTTCATTTTTTTTTCTTTTCTCCCCTTAGGCTATGCATGGGAGCCGGCCTTAAGGCCTTGGGTGTGGTGTCTAACTCCCTAGGAGGAGGAGTAGAAGCTTAGGCTTGGTTGCTAGAGACTCTAGACAAGTACATCTTGATCAAAAGTGATATGACCATATTTTATTTTGGTTTTACGTAGAAACTAAAGTTTTATTGGTCTATAATATGCTTCTTAAAATTGTTAACATGTTTAGTATATATCATTTTTGGTTTTGATCAGTGATATTGCATAGATCTGAGTTTCTAGATAAGGTTTTTGAGTATTTTAAAGTATTCATCTATCATGTTTGAAAGTTTGTAAACAATAATTGTCCTGTGTTGTAGGAAATTTAATTCTATGAAATTTAGACTTTTGAAAATCTGAATTTTGATTTAAAATAAAATTTTTATGGACGAAACAAGTTTTATTATTTTTTAAGTTTCTGGCTGCTATTACAAAACAGAATTCCGACGGTATGCTGGTATATTTTGATGGAATATCGAATTTATACCCTAAAATCTCTACATCTTTGGTCGGAATACCGACGGTATACCAATGTATATCGTAGGTATACCGATTATGGCTGTTTTAGGCTGATTTGAGCTATTTTTGCCTTTTTGTCCTTTTTCGTCCGTTTTTGCTACTTTATTCAACTGAAATGATATCTTAGCATGCTCTACTATTGTCGTATAGACTGAAAGTGATTGTACACCATATATAGATGACACATGCTTATGTTCAAGTATTGTTCTATTGTCCAGATTCTAGATAGTGGCTCGTAGTAGTGCATGATGGAACTAAGGCTTCCCAAGACCATTAGTTTGGTGTGAGTATTGATCGATGGAAGTTTAGAAGATCTAAGACATGTTCTAACCCTTCATAGGCAGAAACTAGGTTTCACGAATTATACTTGTGGCAGGAAGAAGGTAACGACTCCTAGTAATCTCGAGCAATCACGACCCCAAGATCTTCTGCACGTATTCCTTCCTCGGGTTGGACGTCGTGTGGGCGACGATCTTCCAACCTTTTTTCTCCTTTGCAGCCCTCCCTTTCACTCCTTACGTGAATCATAAAATTAGAGAAAACTTCTTATTTCTGATAAGTATTTGACGGCCAGAGAATAGAGGATATATATAAGGCTACGGCAGGGACCATGAGGAGAAATTAGGGTCAGGTCTTCTAACGGATCTGGGTATCCCATGTTCAGCCCGAACAAAAAACCCAGGCCCATTAACAATAGCTCGGTCAACTAAAGAGCTATTGTTGCACTACCTTCCTAATCCCAAATTATGATTGTAGGCTCCTTTTATTATATGCTCGTTTGGCTCCCCATATTAAGATATCGAATGTCCATCAATCAAATTAAGTTACTAACAACTATATTGATCGACATCTATTATCCTTAAGTAGTACCACTCAACATTATTTGTCCTGTCGGATAAAATCTACCTGCAGGGTTTACGTGACAATCCTTATGAGCTCCTTAAGGGGACATCATCAACCCGATGTATCGGGACATGGATTACTTTTATAATCAACATCTCATCATACATACAATGTTATTACCCAATTCATAAAGGTTGTTGACCCATAATGAATCTCACTCTTTTATGAGTCAAAGTAATACAGAATACATGTATATGACTCTTATTATATCCGAATTAAGAGCACAAGCATCCATAATAACTGAGGTGTTTGTTCACTTATGTAGTCAGTACAAAGAGAACAACCTCAAGTGGTCCTATTCAATACACACAAAATGTACTAGTGTAAACCTATAGTCAAGATAGACTAATACCAGATTACACTACAACCTTTCCAATGGATTGTCCAAGTCCATCTAGGTTGTGAACTATTTATATATTCCATAGGGAACTGATAATATGATCTTTTGTGTGACACCACACACTATATTATCTACAATATATAATATCAGACACTTGAATTATCATTTACAATAAATACAATATGCAAACATTTTTCCATATAATTCTCATTCAAAATTTAAGGAAATGAAGTTAATACAAAATTCATGCTTTTAGTATATAACCCTAACTATCTCCTACTTATACTCAAAGCATTGCTTTTCAGTATACTGTTACACATCTGACTCCCATTCCCTCAATATGACTATCGAAAGCCTTAGCTGGTAAGCTATTTGTAAAGGGATCAACTAGGTTGTTGACTGATGCTATCTTGATCATAACAACTTTTTCTTTCTTTACGAAATCTCGTATCAGGTGGTACTTGCGCTTAATGTGTTTACCTGTCTTATGGGCTCGTGGTTCCTTCGAGTTTGCAACTGCACCACTATTATCACAATAAAGTGTAATAGCCTTAGGCAAACTAGGTACCACATCCAAGCCCAGTAAAAAGTTTTCAGCCAAACCGCTTCTTTGGCTACCTCAGAGGCTGCCACATACTCGGCTTCTATGGTGGAATCAGAAATACATTTTTGCTTGATACTCCTCCACACAATGGCTCCACCTTCCAAAGTTAATACATAACGTGAGGTAGATTTTCTAGAATCCCTATCTCACTGAAATCTGAGTCTGTATACCCCAAGGGAACTAAACTATCTGCCTGGTAAACTAGTATATACTCTTTAGTCCATTTCAGGTACTTCAAAATATGCTTTACGCCAGTCCAGTGCTCTTGTTCTAGGTTAGACTGATATTTGCTGACCATGCCAACGTTAAAACAGATGTCTAGTCTCGTACATAGCATTGCATACATTAAGTTTTCTACTGCTGAAGCATAAGGAACTGCTTTTATGTTCTTTATCTCTTTAGGTGTCCTTCGACACTGCTTCTTTGATAGAGCAATTCCATGCCTAAAAGGTAAGAAACCTTTCTTAGAATTTTGTATGCTAAAACAAGTTAATACAATATCGATATAGGAAACTCTGGACAAGCCTAACATCCTTTTCAGGCGATCTCGTAGAACTTTGATCCCAAGGATGTGTCCTACTTCTCCTAAGTCCTTCATATCAAACTGTTTGGATAACCATACCCTTACATTAGATAACACTTTCATATTGTTTCCAATAAGCAAGATGTTATCTACGTAAAGTACTAGGAATACCACCACATTTTCGTCACACTTTCTGTATACACATGATTCATCCTGACATTGATCAAATCCATAGAATTTTATCACCTGATCAAAACATATGTTCCAAGATATAGGAGCTTGCTTAGGTCCATAAAAAGACTTCTTGATCTTACAAACAAGATGCTCTTGGCCCTTTTCAATGAACCTGTCTGGTTGCTTCATATAGATGTCTTCCTCAAGACTTCCATTAAAAAAAACTATCTTGACATCCATTTGCCAAATCTCATAATCGAGATGAGCTGCAATATATAAAACAATTCAGATAGACTTAAGCATGGCTACTGGTGAAAAGGTTTTCTTATAATCGATACCCTCTCTTTGAGTAAAACATTTTCCAACAAGCCGAGCTTTAAAGGTTTCAACCTTACCATCTGATCCTTTTTTCTCTTATAGACCTACTTGCATCCAATGGCTTTTACACCAACGGGTGGTTCTATAAGCTCCCAGACCTGATTGGAATCCACAGATTCTATTTCAGATATCATGGCTTTTTGCCAAGACTTTGCATCTTTATCATGGAGTGCTTCGTTGTAGGTACAAGGATCATAATCTTGCTCCTCTGGACGAAGTCTGACGACTCGCCCAAGAACATATATCTATCAGGTTGTATCATAACCCTCCCACTATGACAAGGCAATATCGTTGTGGTGTAACATTTGTGATACGTTATGCAGTTATTTATGGTTCATCCTCTTGTACTGTTGGTACTGATGTACTTGGTGTCTCACCTCTCAATTCTTCTAGAACAACTCTACTTGTGGGTTTATGGTTCATCACATAGTCTTCCTCTAAGAATCGGGCATTGGTGCTAACAATGAACATATGATCCTTTGGACTATAAAATAAACCTCCTGTCGTTCCTCTTGGATAGCCTACAAACAAGCGTACTTCTGTACGAGATTCCAACTTATTTACTTTTTCATTCAGCACATGTGCTGGACTACCCCAAATACGAACATGTTTCAGATTAGGCTTCCGCCCAATCAACACCTCTATGGGGTAAGAGGTACTGACTTAGAAGGAACCAAGTTCAAAATATAAGCTGCAGTCTCTAAGGCATATCCCCAAAACGAATCTGATAAATCCGAATAACTCATCATTGATCTAACCATCTCCAAAAGAGTTCTATTCCTTCTTTCGACTACACCATTCTGCTGGGGTGTTCCAGGTGCAATCAATTGGGATGTAATCCCAGCATCTGATAAATAATCCCTAAACTCTCCAAAGAGGTACTTGCCACCATAATCTGATCGTAGTGACTTGATATATTTTATATGACGTTTCTTCGTTTTAGCCTTGTACTCTTTAAATTTCTAAAAGCACTCAGACTTACGGCGCATCAAATAAATATATCCATACCTTAAATAATCGTCAATAAATATGACAAAATATTCAAAGCCACCTCTAGCCTGGATAGTTATAGGTCCACATAAATCAGAATGAACCAATTCCAACATATCTTTGGCCCTATACTCCTTTGTCGCAAAAGGCCATTTGGTCATTTTACCTTCCAAGCAGGATTCACAGACTGATAGTGCCTCTACTTCCAATGGACTCAAAGGTCCATCTTCAACCAGTGTTTGAATCCTTCTTAGGTTAATATGCCCCAAATGCAAGTGCCAAAGATATGTTTGGTTCATACAAGAAGGTTCTTTTCTCTTATTTAAATTAAATAACATATTATTTATTTCCATAAGTTACATTGTAGGCAAAATAAGATTAATGACATACAGATTATCAACTAATGCACCAGAATAGACAAAATATTTATTCTTTCTAATAACAATATTTTTATTAAAATAAACTGAATATCCATCCTTAACTAACATAGAAACAAAAATTAAATTCCTTCTAAGTGAAGGTGCATAAAGTCAATCTCTCAATGTCAAAGACTTATTTCTACCAAAAGATAAAGTAACATCTCCTAATGCAACGGCCGCTACTTTTGCAGCGTCACCCATGAACAAGCATATCTCTCCATCACTGAGACACCTGGTTTCCTAGAACCCCTGCAATGTATTGTAGACATGATTAGTGGCTGATGTATCTACACATCAGGTGCGGGTAGATAACACCGCTAAACATGTTTCAACAACTAATAAATAAGACATACCTTCTTTATTCCCTTGTTTGAAAAGTGGACAGTCACTCTTCCAATGTCCTGACCCTTTGCACTTGAAAGATTTATCTTTCGACTTTTTTACAGCGTCTTGAGGTCCTATGCCCTTCTTTGCTGAGTTTGCTTATTTTTGAATGTTATTCTTCTTTTTATCGCCTTTTGGCTTAGAAGTAGAAGCCTTTTTAGAAACAAAATTATAACCACTCAGCCTAAAAAGAGTTCAGCATCCTGTAGCTCTTTTGCAAGTTTTGCCAAACTATACAATCTTTTGTTCATGTTGTAGTTAAGGCAAAAATTGTCAAAACTTTTAGGCAGAGTCTCGAGAATGATATCGACCTGGAATTCCCCATCGATTTCAGCTCCAAGGATCTCCATCTCATTAAGATAACCATTCATCATGAGAACATGGTCCCTTACTGGCGTACCTTCAGCCATTCTTTTATTCATCAAACACTTCATAGCAAACTGTCTAGTTGTTCTAATCTGATGTTCGAAGAGTTCCTTGAGGTTATACATCATGTCATAAGCTGTGGCCATGGCCTGGTGCTGATGTTGCAATACATTTGACGTAGATGCCAGAATGTAACACCGTGCCATCTCATCTGCCATTTCCACTTCTTATAAGCCTCTTTGACCTCTTCATCAGAGTTAGCATCAGGCTTAGGTGGGTATTCCTCAACAAGTACCTATTTGTACTCCTCAGGAGTCAGAACAATGTCCAAATTATGTTTCCAGTCAATATAATTAGGTCCACGAAGTTTTTTTTCTTTAAGAATCACCATAAGTGGACTGAAAGAACCCATTTTTGAAATCCTAAAAATCACATAAATAAAAATTATGTATGGCAAAAAAAACTTTTTGAATTAATTAAATATTGATTCCCTCACAACTATAATAAGAAATTCACCAACACCTTGTACACCATGAATTTAGCATGCCACGATATTGTGGACGTATACAAATTCAACTTTGTTCAAGTAAAGTTTTTTTTATTAATTTTACTATCATGTCAACAAAACTTTATGACAAATAAAATTAATATGTTGGTCTTGCTCTGGTCATACAAACAAAAGCAGTGACTCCGATGGGAAGGATACCATTATTTGTATCTAAGTGTATACCATTACTTAAAACTAAGTCCATTACCTTGCAATGAGTTCCTTCAGATGGAGAATTGAACACATATAAGGTAACTTTCTAAAATTATCACTAAGGAAGTTTGTACTGGCGATCCATAATTATACTCATCCGATATGAAGGAAGACACTAAAGCCAACGCACAAGTATAATTACATCACCTACAAACCAGTAATGGAGACCATAGGATTTATGCTAAAAAACTATCCTCTTTCACTTAGTTATTTAGCAATAAAGGTTTTACTACTAGTCGATATTATGTCCATGGTGTCCATTATTAATGCAGGCTTAGTTTTTCAAAAAAAGTATCCACAGAATAATAAACATGTATAATCAGAAGAAGCAAAATGACAACAAACAGAAGAAAAATATCCAACTATTATGGTCATCTTTCCTGCTCCGTCCTCAACTATCCGAATCCAAAATCTGGCGCTGTGCAGATCTATCCGAATCTAAAACCTTCATCGAAAATCATCTATCTGCCGCTGGACTGCTTAAAATCAGCATCTCATCCGGCGTCAGAAACAGCCACCACCGCCATTACGACTGATCAAAAAATAATTAAAATTACATCAATCCTATGCCTCTTGAAGGAGTTCACACATAATCTAAATTAAAAAATTAAAATTATAAGCACAATCAACCCTCATGATTTTATTACATCCAAAACAACAACATCCACGACATGTCCGTGGTTTAAACAACAGAAACAAAAATATGTATTGGACCATAATAGTTGGATCTAAGATTCCTGCAAAATCGAAATAGAACAGATCTACATCTACCGACTATTACACAACACAAATTTTATTGGATAACATAGTCATATCAATCAACACGCAGATCCAAAGTTGCTCGGATACCAATTGATGGAACTAGGGATTCCCAATACCATTAGTTTGGTGCGCGTATTGATCGATAGAAGTTTAGAAGATCTAAGACGTGTTCTAACCCTTCATAGGTGGAAACTAGGGTTCACGAATTATACCTACGGCGAAAAAAATATAACATTTCCTAGTAATTTTGAGCAGTCACGACCCTAAGATCTTCTGTACGTATTCCTTCCTCGGGTTGGACATCGTATGGGCGATGATCTCCCAACCTTTTCTCTCCTAGGCTGCCCTTCCTTTCTCTCCTTACGTGACTCACGAATTTAGAGAAAATTTCTTATTTCTGATAAGTATTTGACGGCCAGAGAATAGAAGATATATATAAGGCTATAGCAGGGACCATGAGGAAAAAATAGGGTTAGGTCTTCTAACAGATCTGGGTATCCCATATTCAGCCCGAGCACACAACCCAGGCCCATTAACAATAGCTCGGTCCACTAAAGAGCTATTGTTGCACTACCTTCCTAATCTCAAATTATAATTATGGGCTCCTTTTATTATATACTCGTTTGGCTCCCCGTGTTAAGATATCAAATGTCCATAGATCAAATTAAGTTACTGACAACTATATCGATTGACATCTTTTACCCAAAAGTAGTACTACTCAATATTATTTGTCATGTCGAATATAATCCACCTGTAGGATTTCATGACAGTCCTTATGAGCTCCTTAAAGGGACATCATCAACCTGATGTATCGGGACATGGATTCCTTTTATAATAAACAACCCATCATACACAAAATGTTATTACCCAATTCATAGAGGTTGTGTAAACCCCCTAAAATTTTACTATAATTTTTATTTTTATTTTTATTTTACATTTGTTTTATGATGGTATTTGTACGTCGAGTGCGAATACGGATATGAATTGACATTTATTTTTGTTTTAACATAAAAAGTTTTACTATAGGTTTGGTAACTATAGAAATAAATATTTTTATTTTCGAGATACATACACAGTAAATATTTTGTTTATAATTATTTTTTCGCCAAAGTTTAGTCATATGTTTTATTTAATTCCATCATTATAAAAATGCTTTTTAGTTACACAAGTACAGAAAATAAATGATATTTTCTTTATAAATATTATGTACTACTAGGAAAATGTTTTATATTACTACATGCGAGTTGCAAGTGCACGAAATTAATTCATGTAGATATTATAAATTTTTGAAATTATTTCTATCTTAATTTTAAATAAATAAATTAATAAATAAAGTAGTTTAAACTATTTCCTATTAATATATAAATATTTATTGTTATTTTAGGAATTAATTATTATTAAGATATTTCAAAATTTATGGATTAATGTAAATCATTTATAGTAATTATATTTAGATTTAATTTATTGATTTTTTTAAAATAGTTTTACTTATAGATGATATTTAGCTAGATACAAATTTGGATTTGTAATTGGATTTGATTGGTTTTAAATGGATTTGAATTATCAAAAAGGGGTTTTAAATTTTTCCTAGTTCATATCCAACTAGGAGTTCCACCCATATATATAGGGGAGACTCCCTATTGTTTCCTCCACAATTTTATTCACAAATTTCTCCACCAAACGTCAGTGCATCGTGACGATGTCCATTCATTTCCGTGTCAGCCGGGACGACCTCGGGTCCGACCCTAGGTGTCTTTCCAATATGATAATTGTACATATACATTGCAACATCTCCTCCGTGTCGACAATTCCGACACGACAAACATCAAATCAAATCCTAACCCTAGCCCTAGTCTAGTCGCCACTGCTCCCTGCCTCCCATCGCCCTCGGCCTCGCCTCTGCTACCAGTGTCACCGCAACCAGCCAACATCACCGCCACCATCACTGGTGCCCGGTCGGAACCACCAAACCCCCAGCAACCCAACCTAACAACACCACCCCTGCAGCCTAACTTTGCCACCATCCACGGCACCATCGCCCCATCATCCCGTTCTACCGATAATGCCACAAAATCACCACCACCACCACCATAAATAAACCGACAAACTCACCTCCGTGTGGCGGACCTGACCCCATCACGCCAGGACTAGCCCGTCCCTGCACACCTGACGCCAACCTAGCCAAGCGCTCAGCAGATCCGTAACTTCACCTACCTCTCCGACGCCTAACCCCGCTCTTCCTTCGGTGCCTACTGTGGTGTCACACCTCCGCACAGCCGTGAAGAGAGTCTTCTTCTCCTTGTTCCTTTCTTCCTGTAGGTTTCCGGACTCCCATGTCGGTGATCCGTCGACTGGGCCAACCCCCATCAGCGCCACTGATCGTGGCCTTCCGCCACCGTCTCCCTCGTGGACGATGAGGACCTCCGCCACTAGATCTGTTCGATCCGACCCACTCCCAATGACCGGACCCCTCTAGCGCGTCCTCGGCGCCGACGAAGACCAGCGCCCTCCACTGTGAGCCTTCCGACTCTATCCCTCTCAAACCTCTCCACCGCTTCCCTCCACCTGTCCGAGCCCCCTTTTCCTTCCTTCCACTCTCCCCCCTCTCTTTGCTTCTCACCCACTCTCACACTCCATCTCTCGCACTCGCTCCCTCTCCCCTTTTCCCTTTCTACTGGCTCCCTTCACCCTTTCATTCATTGGAAAACAATGACCTCTCTCCTTCCTTCAAGCTTCTTTCCCTTTTCACTGATTGTTTTCTTTTTGTTTTTGTTTTGGTTGCCTCTCTCGAATAGAGAGAAGGTAGTGACAGCTGTGTTATTTTGTTTTTGTTTTTGTTTTTTTCTTTTTTATTATTTTATTTTATTTTTCTTTTCTTCCTTTGTGTAAGAGAACAACAACTCATCTGTATTATTTATATTTATATTTATATTATACTATTAAGTATATGTATAGATGTAGAGAGTAAATACTAGGAGTATTATGGTTATTATATACATTAATAGCTTTAAATATATTTGGAAAAAATATGTTATTTTAGAGTATTTCAAATATAGTTTTAACCTAATTAATATTTGACAAAAATATATTTTTGTAATAAAATATATTGATCTTGGGCCCTAAATGTATTCTTATGTGAGATTTTAAATAAATCTTTTTCATTATTACATAACTTTTCTATCTAATTTTAATTATAGTTTTTACATAAATAGTGTTTTGACAAAACATAAGGTCTCAGCCTATGTTTAAAGTATTTATCCAAAAACATATTTTGACTAGTAGATATTTTTAAGTATTATAAATATTTTCTAAAAATCGTATATATAATTATTTATCCAATTCTTTCGATTTTCATCATGTCTGTGACTAAGCCCATAATCCATATTCTCTTGCCAAATCTGTACTTCCTCCTATCGACTCTAACTAATCTGACCGTCTGGACCCGATGGAATACTCCGTGTCATCAACAGAGGCCACCTTGCGTAGTTGTAACACAAAAGCCACATTTCGTGCCAACATGATCATCGCATCACACCAGGCGTCCCACCAGGCAAGATACCTTGCCAATAACTGTCTATTTATTTTAGCTCATATTTTATGCATTTACTTATTATTTACTTTCTGCAAAATAAACTGTATTACTTGGCATAATTAGATAGAATTTTACTATTTAGTTCTATTTCCTGCTATGTACTATTTTTTTATACATTGAACTTAGATTTAAGCGACCACTTTTTGTGTGTTGCGTACATAGGCCTTGACACATTTGTACCACGTTGTTGCGAGTCGCATGTAGAACTCAAAAATACGTAACTGGTTGGCCTCTAGTACGTATAAGCCGTGCGATAGGATTAACCGCTAATAGAGGTTGCGTGCTTAGTTCGACTTAGCGGTTAATAGAGGTTATATGTGTTGTGGATACAACATAGTAGGCATTGGGAAGGGAGGACAATACTTTAGTGTATAGGCTACTATGCACTTACCTTTTGTAACCCGCTAGCTCTGCCGAAAATGTGGGTGAGATTACCCATGATTACTGATGGCCACTGACGTTCTGCGGAACGTTATGCTCTTATTGATTGGGCCTCTAGTATCCCAAGGGGGGACCATGTCGATCCTATTTTAGCCAGGGCCCATGCGTTGGAGGATGTTCTTAAAACTGCATTCACTTAGATTACTTAGGATACCCTATCCGTTAGGTATGAGTACTTTTGGTTTGGGTACTTGTATCTGATCGTGGCTTCGAACAATAACTTGTTGCGGACTAGTTTGCCACATCTTGTCTTTGTTTGGCTGTAGGTGTGGCTCACTGCTCCGATGAGAAGGTATTGAACCTTGTTGGGGTCCGTATACCATATTAGATTCATGACTTGGAAAGATATTTTATCGTGGGTTAGTTTGCCATCTCCTGTCCTTGTTTGGTTGGGGGGATGTTACGCTAATTCGAAAGGTGAGGTATTGGACCATGTTATGATCAGATCTTACTTATTATTATTGAGCAGTTATATTCAATTTATATGGCATGATATTATGTATCTTGTTACGTCCCTCTGAGGACCTGGTGATTTCTCCAAGTGTGTGTTCTTGTCTTCTGTAGGTATTCTAGCCGAGATCGTGATTTTCTCCATCCCTTCGAAGATGACGTGTCTTGGGCCTTTCTTGTTACTCTCAACAAATCATTTCATTTTTCATGTATTTCTTTCCTTACTTGTTGGTAGTGGATTTGTCTCCATCCAACATATTGTACAAAGACTTTTTATAGTTGATTATATGATATTTTTTATTCTTTTATTTTGTGGATGAGATTTGTTAGCCTTAGTTTTACTATATTTACAACTTATGTATACATACGAGGATTCCATATATTGGAGTATACTTCGTATGTATGCAGCTGACATGTCTACGTACTCAGTCCTAAGTATGTTGGGACTTGGGCGTTACATATTTTTGTGGTGGCCCATGCAGATCAAGATAAATTGTTTGGTTACTTTACCGTACCAAGCAAACTTGCGAATAAGATTAGAGTCTAGGATCGCATATACATACTTGACCTCCTTCCTTGATTTCATTTTCGAACTCTCGCTTGACTCCTTGATTGTATCTTGCTTGATTCTATCTATCAAAAATTTTATCCTTCCTTCGTGCTTGATAGAGGCTAGAAAGGTGACCCATACTAGGTAGACGTGACCCATTGTCCCATCACACTACTAGTTTAACTCTTATAAGTTGGGTAGAATGCCCCACGACCTAACACTCTCTTTGACCCTATACTAATAGGATTACATAGACTATAGAGGGTAGAAAACCCTAGCCCATTTTTTCGACCAAAGTCTTAGACAAGAAGATAGTAGGATGACTGTTTAGGCACAAACATCGTATAAGACTTAGATTCTTATGGCACTTGGACTATTCATATTTTCTTTCTTCATCTTCTCTCGTGCTCATAATTTTAACTATATTAACTAATGCTGATAATATAGCCTAGTTTTGCAAGCTTAGCATTTATCGAGCTTGTTCAAGACATATGTTATTGGGGGTACCCACTAACATATTGTCTACTCAGAACTGGCGCATGATGGTCTGATCAACCTAGTGCGCTTGGTTCGTTCTTTTTATCGTACGTGGATTGAGATATAGTTAAATATATATACCTGCCTCTAGAATCTCATCCATGACTGCCTTGACAATTCTCTTTTGAATTATTCAGTCGCCTTTGAACCACGTACTCATATTCGGTAACATCTTCTTTGAACTCTTTATGGTTTTTGTTTTTCACTTATTTCAGAAAAACAAAACGCTCGATATACACAAAGTATTTCTCTAGGACCATGATAGTTGTATATACATGGGTGTAGCTAGCCATCAACCAACCCATACCCATACGACCATATCCTCGTCTTGAGTTACTCGTCCCTTTTCCTCGACCCTAGATTCATTATAAAGACCTTCTAATCATTTGAAACTTGAGAATGATTTAAATCATTCCCTTAATCACGCCCTCGACCTAGACGTCTATCATACAATTTTCTCTCAAGGAACCATATCCCCTAAGTCATTAAATTATTCTTTCTTAATTTACTTGATTCCTTACTATTCCTTGAATACGTATTTTATCTTGATCTACTTGAAACCCTTAATATTTTTCCTTCCTACGTTTATTAGCCAGATCCGTGATTATTATCTAAACCAAGATTATCTAAGAATTACTTATTTCGTCATACGTCTCTTACTTCTACAATGCTTCGACCATGTTTTCTTATCCAAAACTCCTTCTACCTATCAACCCTACCTATCCTACTTATTTCTTAATTTCGAGGACGAAATTCTTGTAAGTTGGGTAGGATGTAAACCCCCTAAAATTTTACTATTTTTTTTACATTTGTTGTATGATGGTATTTGTACGGCGAGTGGGAATACGGATATGAATTGAAATTTATTTTTTTTTTTACATAAAATTTTTTACTATAGGTTTGGTAACTATAAAAATAAATATTTTTATTTTTGAGATACATACATAATAAATATTTTGCTTATAATTATTTTTCCGCCAAAGTTTAGTCATATGTTTTATTTAATTCCATTATTATAAAAATCCTTTTAGTTATACAAGTATAGGAAATAAATGATATTTTCGTTATAAATATTATGTACTACTAGGAAAATGTTTTATATTACTGCATGCGAGTTACAAGTACATGAAATTTAATTCATGTTGATATTTTAAATTTTCAAAATTATTTCTATCTTAATTCTAATTAAATAAATAAATAAATTAGTTTGAAACTATTTCCTATTAATATATAAATATTTATTATGATTTTCAAAATTAATTATTATTATTATTATTTATTATTAGGATATTTCAAAATTTATGGATTAATGTAAATCATATATAGTAATTTAAATTTAGATTTAATTTATTGATTTTTTTCAAATAGTTTTAATTATAAATAAGATTTAGCTTGATACAAATTTGGATTTGTAATTGGATTTGATTAGTTTTAAATGGATTTGAATTATCAAAAAGGGGTTTTAAATTTTTTCTAGTTCATATCCAACTAGGAGTTCCACCCCTATATATAGGGGAGACTCCCTATTGTTTCCTCCACAATTTTATTCACAAATTTTTCCACCAAACGTGAGTGCATCGTGACGGTGTCCAATCATTTCCGTGTCAGCCGTGACGGCATCAGGTTCGACCCCGGGTCTCTTTCCAATATGATAATTGTACATATACATCACATCATCTCCAACGTGTCGACAATCCCGACACGACAAACATCCAATCCTAACCCTAGCCCTGGTCTAGTCGCCACTGCTCCCTACCTCCCATCGGCCTCGGCCTCGCCTCTACTACCAGTGTCAACACAACCAGCCAACATCACCGCCACCATCACCGCCACCATCACTGGTGCCCGGCCGGAACCCCCAAACCACCAGCAACCCAGCCTACCAACACCACCCCCGCAGCCTTACTCCGGCACCATCCACCGGCACCACCGCCCCATCAACTCGTTCCACCGACAATGCCATAAAATCATCACCACCACCACCATAAATAAACTGACAAACTCACCTCCGTCCGACGGCGCTGACCACATCACGCCGGCCAAGACTGGCCCATTCCCGCACACCTGACGCCGACCTAGCCAAGCAATCAGCAGATCCGCAGGTTCACCTATCGCTCCAGCGACTAACCCCGCTCTTCCTTTGGCACCTACTGTGGGGTCACGCCTCCGTACAGCCGTAGAGAGAGTCTCCTCCTCCTTGTTCCTTTCTTCCCGTAGTTTCCAAGACTCCCACACTGTCACGACCTGCACCCGATTTTCGGACGCAAGCTCGTGAGCAAGCCAGCTACGTATCGAGCGGACTCCAGCCCGACTCGAATACGTATAAGCTGTCAAGGTCAGGGTATCATGTCTAATTTAAACTATATCTCAATCCACAGGAATCATATAAACAAGAATGAACAAGTATGGGTTATGGTCTGCAGCCCATTAGCATATTGTTCGACTAGACTCCAAGAATGATATGAGTCTATAAATAAGCAGAATATATCCTGGTATGGAATATAAGCACAAGATGATAATAAAGAAATATCATAAGCAAATACCTGTATCATGCATCGCAATCCTCTACCATCCCGCTCTACTAACTAACTCCACGCAGTCGCTAAATCTGAAGAGATCATCAGGTCCTCAGAGGACTAGCAAGATACATAATATACAAGCCAACATGTAATAATACAAATATATGAAGAAGTAAGGAACAATCAAGGATATCCAACGAGACAAGATGAACTAAGACACAAGATCTAAACACAAGGATCCTAAGACACTAGCATGCCATACCAGAAATGGCTAATAGGTCAAAGCTATAGACTGCAGTCAAGGCAAGTACTCACAATCTATAGTGTCTCAATTGCAGTCAAGGAAAGTACCCGCAACTAAGACGGTAGCCAATCCTAGTATAAAATCCTATAGACCGTAGTCAAGGTAAGTACTCCCAATCTATAGAATGTCAAAGTCAAGTCCTACTCAAGTCATGTCAAGTCAAGTCAAGTCAAGTTATAATCAAGTCGAGAGAATCGTGGTGTAGGACTAGACAACTCTATCAAGGAATACATATGAAACTAACACAGTGTAACAGATAGAAATATCATAACAGAAAAGTACAAGAATGGGCAGACAACTAGAAACATGTAAAGTAAAACTATAACAGGACGAGTGTACTAGACATGGAATAAAAAAATCATGAATGTAAGGAAAAGAACCACAGCGAGATGATGAACATGCATATAAATTATACTATACAAGTTGGCAAGGTATACTTGCCTGGGGGTTACACGAAGAACCAACAATGTATCGCCAATCAATAAGTCAGAAAGTCCAAGTCATCACAACTGTCTCCGAAAGCTGAAATAAACGTTACCAACATTCTTAGAATAGTCAAATTATCTAGAATTGTCTGTCCTCAGGTCCAATTCTGGACACAGGTGTAAAACGATAATTTCGGACCAAAACGTTGTCCACCGTTGGACCCGCTTTGCACCGAAAAATGTGCCAGAGTCAATGGTCTCTAAAGTCGTCAAACTACATGCCTACGGATTCGATTTTTCGATACGAACCAAACCGTATGTCCAAAGTTGAATTTCGGCAGGCCGTGCACAAAATTGCCCGTTGAATCGGACCATGGGGCCCACAAAACGGCGGTCCAATCAACTATCTCAGAATTGGACCAAACTTGGCATACAGGACCAAAAAAATGATACTGTCCCGTTGGCGCAAGTTTCGTCTCGATCTGGCGAACGTGCACAAAGTAATTAGAGTTTGTGTAAAGTAGTCGATATGGTAAATTTTGACGGATACGCATCAAATTCGTCGCGCACACACGACCAATTTAAATTCCTTCAAAGCCCACACGTCCACGAAGCCGATACGCACTTTTCGATGCTTTTGGTCCGCGACTACGTCATCCAAAATGGCGGAACGCATGTCGTATCGAAGGAATTTCATAAGTTTTAAAACAGATTTTTCTGGATTTTTCGAGACTCATAACTTCCTGCGCAGACCATAAAATTTGAAAGTACGAACTTGATTTCACAGCCCTATATGTGGTTAACAAAAATTGTTCAGATGGGTTTTTGAAACTGTTCTTGGATTGGCATATTTTTGCCTTCCAAAGTAGGGTGTTTGCTGTTTCAGACAGTTTTTATCGATTTTCAATTCGACCTGCTGTCTAATCAAATCCGATCCTATACAAACTAATTAGCAAGGTTTCTAGGTGAATACGTTGTACTCATACCTGAAGTGATTGATCGCTAAAAGATTCAGTGTACGCCGAGAACACGTGCTGCGAAGTTGGCCTCGTGGGTGTTACGGCTGATGTTGTTTCCGCACTGTGCTCGGCATGGTCGGCCGGCCGGAGGCCCAAGGTGGCGCTGGCACACGCGCGGTGCCTGGTGGCCTCCCAGGTTCTGGAGGAGAGTGGCACGCCATCAGTTGGAGCGATGGGTTAGGGTTTAACTCTCAAAATCTCTCTCTCCTTCGGTATATATGCGCGCTGCTACTGCTTATAAGCTCGGGTCTGCTGTTGAATTCCCATGGGGGCTCGGGCCTGTTGGTGGGCTTGGGTCTTGGTTGGCTTTGGGCTACTAGGGTGGGCCTGGGCTGCTTTACCTTTATGGCTGCAGCTATTATTTACTTGTCTAGGCTATCACCAATATATACATGTGAATATATATATATTAATAGGCATATATACATTTTGCCCTATATATATAGATATATCTATATATACACATATATATAACATGTATATATATATATTGACCTATTTATATAATATTAGTATATATATATATATTATATATATATATATATATATATATATATATATATATATATATATCCTAAAAAAATATATATATATATATCCTAATAAATAATAATCATTTAACTATTAAGAACACGAAATAAATATATACACAAAATGGTTAATAACTATATTTCCCTTAATCAAATAAACACACACAATATATATACATACATATACCGTTCTAGTCAAGGTCCCATAAACCTAAAATGACATTTCAAGAAACGTATCATGTTCGAAAATAACAAATATACATACAATATAATTATAACCTTAATAGCAATAATATATTTTATTTAACCAATATTTACGATTAGTCATTGATCATTAAAATAAAACACCCCTATACATGCAGTATATCTATGTGGCCGTCTTGGTCGCACTAAGGGTCTATATGGCTTGGACTCGATTCGAGTCTAGTTCGGACTAGCTGAGTACAACCTGGTCTTCTGCAAATCAATAACTTAATTAATAAATAATTAAACATCTAGAGAGGTTAAGTCGCAACTTGGCCTGGTTTTCCTGGTTCGGACACTCCTTTGGCTTGGCATTCCCTTAACATGGCTAAACATTAGTCAAAGCACGCTACTGCACTATCCGTGCCTTGACTCCTAGTCATCTTGTACATCAAGACTCCACCATGGCTAAAATCATTTACCGTAATCATTAACTAAATTAATAAAAACAAATTTAAAAATCATCATTTAAATCAAATAAATAAATAAAAATATTTCAAAAATTTTCGGGAAGGGGAGCTACAAATCTACCCACCTTAAAAATAATTTCATCCTCGAAATTCTAATTCATAACTATTCCTTAAAATTCAAGTCCACTATTTCCTTAATCTTCTCAAATTTAATTCCTCAAAAATAGTTCATATCCTCCTCCTAATCATTTTGTAACTACGAAGCCTCGAGGACTTCTACCCACCTTTGGTCACACTACTCTTCAAAACACAGGTCACTAAACTTTATAACCTTCCAACTCGTTGTTAGCTTACTACCAACAGCTTTCTAGGACATATGGCTCTATAATCCTCATTAGCTATCAAGCAACTAAAAATTAAATAATCAAGCAATATTATACTATATCTTGAGAATTTCTGGTAAATCCTAGACAGCACGATCATTCGTCACCCCAAAATAGGAAGGGACGAGAGTCAAGGGTACGGAAAGCAAGGAAGTATAATCGAGAGCAAATATGGAGTTTTCAAGGACTTAGAGAATTTCTAGGAGAATTTTCAAGGCAGTGTGGATTGAGATTTCTAGGTTTAGTCATTGCGCAGGCTCGTATCAGTACAGTTATATAACCGATACGATATGCTCTGACCTGCATAGGCCACCACAAAAACTTGTCACGACCCGCACCCGATTTTCGGACGCAAGCACGTGAGCAAGCCAGTACGTATCGAGCGGACTCCAGCCCGACTCGAATACGTATAAGCTATCAAGGTCAGGGTATCATGTCTAATTAAACTATATCTTAATCCACAGGAATCATATAAATAAGAATGAACAAGTATGGGCCATGGTCTGCAGCCCATTAGCATATTGTTCGATTAGACTCCAAGAATGATATGAGTCTATAAATAAGCAGAATATATCATGGTATGGAATATAAGCATGAGAGGATAATAAAGAAATATCATAAGAAAATACCTGTATCATGCATCGCAATCCTCTACCATCCCGCTCTACTAACTAACTCCACGCAGTCGCTAAACCTGAAGAGATCATCAGGTCCTCAGAGGACTAGCAAGATACATAATATACAAGCCAACATGTAATAGTACAAATATACGAAGAAGTAAGGAACAATCAAGGATATCCAACAAGATAAGATGAACTAAGACACAAGATCTAAACACAAGGATCCTAAGACACTGGCATGCCATACTAGAAATGGCTAATAGGTCAAAGCTATAGACTGCAGTCAAGGCAAGTACTCACAATCTATAGTGTCTCAATTGCAGTCAAGGCAAGTACTCGCAACCAAGACGGTAACCAATCCTAGTATAAAATCCTATAGACCGTAGTCAAGGTAAGTACTCCCAATCTATAGAATGTCAAAGTCAAGTCCTACTCAAGTCATGTCAAGTCAAGTCAAGTCAAGTTATAATCAAGTCGAGGGAATCGTGGTGTAGGACTAGACGACTCTATCAAGGAATACATATAAAACTAACACAGTGTAACAGATAGAAATATCATAACAGAAAAGTACAAGAATGGGCAGACAACTAGAAACATGTAAAGTACAACTATAACAGGACGAGCGTACTAGACATGGAATAAAGTAATCATGAATGTAAGGAAAAGAACCGCAATGAGATGATGAAGATGCATATAAATTATACTGTACAAGTTGGCAAGGTATACTTGCCTGGGGGTTGCACGGAGAACCAACAATGTATCGCCAATCAATAAGTCAGAAAGTCCAAGTCATCACAACTATCTCCGAAAGCTGAAATAAACATTACCAACATTCTCAGAATAGTCAAATTAGCTAGGATTGCCTGTCCTTAAGTCCAATTCTGGACACAGGAGCCAAACGGTATTTTTGGGCCAAAATAGTGTCCGCCGTTGGACCCGCTTTGCACCGAAAAATGTGCCAGAGTCAATGGTCTCTAAAGTCATCAAACTACATATCTACGGATTCGGTTTTTCGATATGAACCCAACCGTATGTCCAAAGTTGAATTTTGGCGGGCCGTGCACAAAATTGCCCGTTGAATCGGACCGTGGGGCCCGCAAAACGGCGGTCCAATCAACTGTCTCAGAATTGGACCAAATTTGGCATACAGGACCAAAAAAATGATACTGTTCTGTTGGCATAAGTTTCCTCTCGATCTGGCGAACGTGCACAAAGTAATTGGAGTTTGTGCAAAGTGGTCGATACGGTAAATTTCGACGGATATGCATCAAATTCGTCGTGCACACGCGACCAATTTAAATTCCGTTAAAGCCCACACGTCCATGAAG
>JANAVB010027399.1:2845891-2928391 GCA_029216955.1 Iris pallida
TCGTATTGCTCTTCTGGCTTCTCTCTTTTTCTGTGTATTTTTTTCTCTGATAGTGTATATCTCTCCTTGTATATCTTGCAAGGGAATGGCACCCTGCTATTTATAATAGTGGAGGGGCATCATTAGGGTTTGAATGATTACCCATTCTCAAAGTGGTGACAGCCTGATGCTTAATCAATATGGACCATTCATTTTAATCGTGAAGGATCGGGGCCATAAATAGGGATAGCACTGAATCCTAAAAATGATTAATGCTGATTACTTTAAATCTTCATGATTGATTGTGTTAAGCTTGGATCTCTCTCCACGTGTCCTATTGGCTTGATCATGAATCATATGACCTGATCTCATTAATTATGAGGATAATGTTAAATATGGTCATTGGGATCTGGTAAATCTCTGATTGATTTGCATCTCATAATCATCCTTGCTACCAGCTGCCAAGTCGTGGGGGCAATTGGATCTCTGCCACGTGTCTTAATGATGGATTCTGCCAGAGCCGCATGATATCCATGAACTGCATGAGACAGCGTCTCAATGAGCCGCATAGGTATAGTATTTGCGAGCCGTATGGGATGGTTTCTCGATGAGCCACATAAGTGTAGTACTTGCGAGCCACATGGGATGGCTTCTTGGTGAGCCGTAGAAAGACGATTCTTGCCAGCCGCATGAAGCTATTCTTTACTGAAGCCGAATGGAGGTAGCCACGTGTCAATCTCGGATCATGTCAGAGATTTTCTCCTATTCCCACAGAGTCTGTCATTATGACAGGGCCATTATGACACTTCATGTCAGAGCCGTCAGCTATCAAATTATGGCAGAGCATTAAATAGGGCCATTGCTCGATGGCCAGCTGTGTGAAGGGGTCCCATGGGGGCATGTGGTGTTGATCGAGCCGTATATCTCTGTTGGTCGAATGTGAGCCGCATGTACTTCTGAACTGCATGCGGCTGGGGGACTCTTTGAACTGCATAGGACTGTCCCTATGTAAGCCGCATAGACTCTCATGTTCGAGCCGCATGAGACTATGAGTCTCTCTGAACCGCATGGGACTGCTCCTCTATGAGCCGCATAGGGTTCTCCTGTTCTGAGCCGCATAGATCATCGTTCTGATATTTTCCATGCTTCTACAAGACCCCCTTTAAAGTTTTTAATTTGTAAAATTAAAATACTTTGAATAAGAAGCATGGCCGTTGTTGACCGCATAGATGATTCAGCCGCATGGATTTATCTGGCCGTATGAGCTGTAAGGCCGCATAAACTTTTTGCCACGTGTTCCAGGAACGTGTGCAAATCTTCTGCATTAAATGCCCTTGATTCGCCGCCTCTTGGGGTAGGATCCCAAGGGTCAGTTTTGTTTTGACCGAAGCATTTTTCCTTTATTTTTTTAGGCGGCACGTGGATCGAGGCATTTGTTTTGATTTTTCAAGCCTCATTCGCCTATAAATAGGAGTGATTTTATTCTTTAAGGGTTTCTTTACCTTTTCTCTTTTGCTCGTACTCCTTGTTGCCGACTTCCTCTTCATCTTCTCTCATCAAAGATTGCCAATGGCTCCTAAGAAGACTACCGCTGCTACGGGCAAGAAGGCCGCATCGTCTTCTGTGGCAGCGAAGGGCAAGAAGGTCGCGTCCTCAACGACTGCGACGGCGAACGTGGCGGCTCCTCCGACGGCTGGCGTGCCTGTTTTCCACCCCTACGTTCACCCGCCTATTGCTGGTAGGACCATCAATATGAACTGCCATGGCTATGCCGTATGTCTTATGCACGAGCCTATATTCCCAAGTATGCTGTGTGTCCGACTCATATTCGGGCCGCATGGGATATGACTCAGGCCTGAGCCACATGAAAGTTGTTGCATAACTACTTCATCATCAGGGCCGCATAAGCTCATCTGGACTTGGTCCGCACGAGCTCTTTCAAACCGAGCCGCATAAGCTTATTTCGAACTGAACCGCATAAGGCTATTTTAACTGGTCTGCATAAGATCTACGAGCTGGACCGCATAAGCTTTATTCGAATCGGACCATATCCGCATATGCTCCTTTCAAACCGCATAAGCTCATCCGCACTGATCCGTATAAGTTCATTTCGAGCCGAACCGCATAAGCTTATTCAAACTGAACCGCATAAGCTCATTCGGACTGCCCTGTATGAACTCTTTCAAACTGAGTCGCATGAGGCTATATTGAGCTAAGCCGCATAAGCATCACGTGGTTTTGTGTTTCAGCTATCTTTTTGACTTGTTTCTTTTGCTTTATCTTCAGTGAATCTGCCAGTAAATCCTGCGGGGGAACTTATAGTTGGTTCAAATCAATTCGTCTTGGGCGTGCATCTTGACGACTTAATTAAGCATGTGTTGAACCAATTCCCTGCTGATGAGCCTTCGGAGAGGTTGAACGCCATCGAGAATCAGACTCTACATTACCTCCGTTCCATGATGAATACTGGAAAGCTGGATGGAAAATACCTGAAGCCTTCGTTCCTCTTTGGAGACGCTTTAATCATAAAGAATCCCCGAGTATTAGAGATTTCCGAGAACTGGGATTTTTCTTTGGATGGGGTGGCAATCCATATTCCTCTCATGGAACGTCATTATCCTCTGTCGTGGTTCAATATGGTGTTGCTGGACAGGAAGATGGCGTGTAACTTAACTCCTACCCAATCAGGGATGTTGATGGGCAACATCCATTATAACCCGAACATGCGGTCAGCGTACGCGGGTAAGGATTCCGTCCTCCGGTACATGATGGGTCTGGCCCCGGGCTCTTTCATGAATGTATACGGTCCTAACTTCACACTCACTCAAGCTGATACTTTCCTGAATCGGCTTGTTCGCAAGAAATCTTATCCCGTTGGCAGACTGGCATTGCCGAACTAGATAAACCCCGCTTCTACGTGGGCCCAGTTGACCACTTGGGTTCTGCAGACCTACGGAATATTCTTGCGGAAGGTGGGACTTTACCATGCCATTCGGGGCACTTGTCACGGGCTTCCTATCAATAAACCACTGTCCGTGGCGCTCTTGGAGATGTATAGCCGGCGAACGGGGACGTTCTTTGCACCCGGAGGGGAGTTGGGGCTTGCTCTCTATGAGATGTATACTGTCTCCAAACTTCCGTGGGGGAATGAGCCTTTCGAGGTGTATACCCCGTCGAATAAGGAATTTGAGGACTAGAACCGACGACTCCCAGGTTCTGTTGCGGTGTATCGGGAGTTGCTGTGCCACCATAGTGCTTGTCACCAGATGGCTATAAAAATGGTGGATAGCTTCGAAGGGACCGCTCCCCACACCATATCCTGGATTAATTATCTTTTTAAAGTTGACCCTTCTGGCGAAGTTACTCCTCGAACCCCTCGAACGCATAGTGAGATAAAGGATCTGATGTCAAGCATCAAGAAGTCACGATCCAAGAGCGACATATTCGGGAGTCAAACTGACTCTCTTAGCTATTTTTACTACGGGGCCACACAGATGTCAGAGAAGGCACTTCTGGCTGGATTCTTAATGATATGGCTACGGAACTGCGTAGTCTCGGGAGGAGCGGGTTCTATCGAGAGGATCGGTCGTCATTTCATTCTCCCTGCCGTTAAACTGGCATTTGGAGTTAGACTGGCCCTTCTTCCTGCTATGGTGTGTAGCATACACCATTGTCTTCGAACATTCTCGTCCAAGGTTATTGTGCGCAAGAAGACGTTGGATTTTGAGCACGTCGAACTGCCTTTCCACTATTTGATGGGGTGGTTGGCAATGTACTACAAGTCTTTGATGGGCCCTGGGATAGCGGAAGATGCTACAGATGAAGACGCTTTCCTTTTCAAATGCCATCGCCGGTCTTGGGAATACCACACTATGCCACCTTGTCGGAGGGCGCTGGCGAGGGTGGATGGGTATGACTTTTTTGTGTCTGTTCCTCCCTTTTCTGATGAGGAAGTGAGGAAGGTACATCTTGATGGTACCGGGCCTTCTCACTTTCTGTCTCCGGATATGCTCACCTGGTTGCGCAACATCCGCCCCGTGCATCTGGTTTATCGCAACCGCGATAATGTATACTTGGAGCCTTACCTACCTAGTAGGTTTTCCTGCCAATTTGGTTATAGCCAGTTATTCCTTGATTGTCCCAACCCTTGTTTGGGCTTTGAAGGTAGCGTTCTTGACGGTGTCAGGGCATGGAATTATTATGACGCTTATCATACTCGAGCCAACTTCTCGGTCCCCGATGCTAAGGCGCCGAGGGAAATTTTGTACGTGGCCGCTTTGTATCACGTTATGGCGAACAAGCCTCCTGTTAATTTCGATCCGAGTACCAGTTTCATCGTGGGTACCGGTTTAGAGGAGAAGCCCAAAGGGGCTAAGGCTAGAAAGCAACTAGCGCTCCAGACTCCCCTCCCTGAGTCAGAACCTTCCGAGCCGGCTGAGGAGGAAGATGATCATGATAGCGAAGACTCCCTTTCTGGTGGGGGTGAAGAATTAACGGATCAACCGCTTCCCACACCTGATGAACCAGCGAAAGATCCGTTGCTTACTACGCAAGAGAAAGTAGTGAGGGAAGAACAGCCTTCAGCTGTGTCTGGTTCCTCACGTAAACGAGTCAGACGTGAGTCTTCTGACAGCAGAGCGACCTTTTCCGTGAAAAGAGATGTCGTTAGGTCTCGTGGATTATTTATTACCGAGAGGGGTGAAGGTACAGATGCTATTCCGGAGGTAAGACCAAGTCGGAGCCATCTCTTTGTTGTAGTTTTCTTTTCTTTTGGCAGTATGACTTAATCACTTTTCTTTACAGGCGTCTGATGAACCGGCCTCTCCTGAACCGTCTACTGCCCCTGATGTTGATCCGGCCTTTGCTGCTTTGATTAGCGGCGTGTGTGCCGCGGTCCTTTCTGCGGGGGCTCTCTCAGCGGCGGCTGGCATCTCCCAGGTTGCTGAGGCCTCGGCCCGGGGTGATGAAGGTTTCCTCGGGCCCGTCTTCGAGATCGCTGAACTTCAGCAAGGCGACACCGATCTCGTTGCATCCCTTTTCGAGGGTGCAGGGGCGGAGGAGCCTATTGTACCTGACTCGAAGACTGTTGGTGAAGAGGCTGCGGTGGCTGTAGGCGAACCTCAGCCTCCACACTCCTCCACTGGTAAGATAAGCCAAATATTGACTAGTGAGGGGGCTTATTTGCTCTATCAGCATATCCTCCGAGTCAAATCGATTCATGGTTGCCTTGGCCCAACAGGTCCTGATCCTTTACTTCCTACCGCGGATGTTCTTGGGGAAGGCTCGGCCTGCCGTGATCTGGAAGAAAGGAGCGTTCCCTCTCCTTCGCCGTCTCATGTCGAGGGGCCTTACGCCAACCCCGGGCAGATGGGAATGGAGCTGGCGATGGTTTCCACCTCGTCCTCTGCTGATCATACGGCTCCGGAGATTGACCTCTCGACCCTGCCGAGCATTCAAGTTCTGCGGGCCGCTGAAGAGGAGTTGGCCGCTGTTCATGCGTCCTTCCGTGCGGAGTTTGTTTCTCTTGTAGCAGGAGCGGCAGATTCCGTTGCGTCTTCTTCAGCGTTGCCAGCCACACTTCCGTTGACACCGGCTTCCTCGGAGGCTCTGGACGAGGTGACGCAGGATGTGGTCGACAGCTTCTATCGCCACTTAAAAAGGGGCGTAGACGGTACTATAGAACGGGGGACCCCTTTCTTTCTATCTTTCCGGTGCGCTCGGGGTCAGGTTGCATCTTTGAAGTTCCTTCCTGGCGGGGTAGGGTTGGCTGCACTCCTGGAGCCTAAGTTGGCAGAGGCTGATCAGCTTTTGACCCAATTACTGGCGATACGGCAGGCGGGTTTGCCTACTGTGATTGAACGGGATCGGGGCTTCCTTATTGCTGCTCGGGATAGGATCAAGCTTGCTCGAGATACTGCCGGGCCAGTTGTATGGGGAGACCTTGACAAGTTCTCCGCTTCGTATGATAGGCTGGGTCATCGGAGTCAGGCTTGTCATGCTCGGGAAGAGTCTGCTTCTCGTGGAATTTCTGACACGAAGGAGCGGATTCTCGCACTCCAGAAGGAGTTGGCCTTCTTAGAGTCAGAGCTGAAGGCTGCTCAGACGGAACAGGAGTCAATCGTTCGGGAGGCCGAGAAGGTTTCCCGATCTTCTGTTAACCTGGAGCGGGCCTTTAAGAGATTCGAGGATAACTGGCAAGCCCATGCTCAACTGGAGGATGAGGTGGTGCTGACCCAAGAGGCGGAGCGTCGAGCTACCCAGAGGTTTGAGCGGTCGGTTGCCTTGCTGACGGACCGCCTCAGGGCATTATGTGCCTCGAAGCAGTGACCAGCTTTCTATTTTCTTTTGCTTCTCCTTTTTTTTGTAAGGGATGTGATCCCAAATGATGTAGCACTTTAAATTTTGAATAAATGAGCATGTTTCAACTCATCTTCTCTTTCTTGTACTTGTGGCGTTTGTGGAGTTGGACCTGCTGGAGGATTATTTTTGGACCTATTACCCTAGGCGTACCTTGGTTTTAGGTACGGATAACAAGTTTGGTCAGGATATCCGGAACAGCCATGGCAAAGTGGTCATGGGTGCTCTCGGTATTGGGAAAAAGAATGCCGTAGAGCAGCTGGGCTCCCGGGGCATGGTGAGATGGTGGATTTATGCTAAGGAGCTTAGCAAGGGATATTTGTGGACCTATTATCCTTGGCGTACCCTGGTCTAGGATACAGATAATAGGATGAAAGAAAACCAACATATTTTCTAAGAGGTTATGAGGACATGGCAAGCATGAGGGTTTTACCGTGGCATCTTCCTGCTCAGCGGTAATGAGGACATGGCAGGGGAGACTTCACGGAAGATATTGGTGGTCAACAGCGGACATTTATGGTCAACAGAGGACATTTGTGGTCAACAGAGGACATTTGTGGACCTATTATCCTTATCGTACTCCGGTTGTGGGTACAGATAATAGGTTGAAAGGGGACCAACATACTTGCTCAGAGGTAATGTAGACATGGCAAGCATGAAGGTTTCTTCGACAGAGCCTTCCCACTCAGAGGTAAATGAGGACATGGCAGGAGTGGGCTCAATGAAGAGGGGGTACATAGAACGACTCAGAGGTAGGAGAACGAAGAAGTTCTATGCGAGGGGGCGGTTTGTTTTTGGTGGAAGTGAAAACGACTCAGAGGTAATGAGGACATGGCCGTTTCGGAAATTTGTGGATCGATTACCCTTTTTGTGCACTGGAGCGCAGGTAGTGGATCATGAGGGAGGATCTCTTCCAGGAAAAAAGTTCAAAGGTATAATCATACGTGACTTACTATCTGAAAAAGTGACCGGAACGTGAGTTCAGAGGCACCAGCTGGTACATGACTCGGTAATTTAGACTATTGAGAAAGTGTGAGTACAGCGGCACCAGCGGGTACATGACTCGATAATCTGAAATGTTATGGATGTGAGTTCAGCGGTACCAGCGGGTACATGACTCGTAGATCTTGGAGAGAATGTCGTTTAGACATAATATTTCTTCAAAAACTTGCCCTTGACGGGCAACATGAGCAAGTCTCCGTTTTGTTTTGCGAGGCGGTAAGCACCGTTAGAGAATACTGTCTCAATAATAAATGGGCCTTCCCACTTTGGCTGGAATTTGCCGGCGGTCTTGTGAGTCATGACCATCGGCCTCCGGACTGCCAGGACGAGATCGCCCACCTGGAATGTTCTGATTTTAACCTTCTTGTTGAAGGCTCCAGAGATGCGTGCTTGGTATAGCTCGATTCATTGTTGAGCCAGAAGGCGCTTTTCATCTAAGGCCTCCAATTCTTGTAGCCAGCGTCGGTAGTTATCATCCATCGTCAACTGATGAGTGAGGGCGACGCGAAGTGAGGGGATCTGAGTCTCTAATGGAAGAACTGCCTCGCTCCCGTATACTAGGGAGAACGGTGTATTCCCGGTGGCTGTTCGGACTGTAGTACGGTACGCCCATAAACACTCGTCGAGCTTCTCGTTCCAGTCGCGTTTGTTGGAGGAGACAAACTTCTTGAGGAGCTTGATGATTGTTTTGTTGAATGCCTCTGCCAACCCGTTCGCTGCCGGGTTGTATGGTGTCGAAGCGACATTCTGAATACGGTGCTTATCGCAGAACCGATAGAATGCGTGGCTTGCAAACTGCAGACCATTATAGTAGATGATCCTTTGGGGCAGTCCAAAGTGGTAGATAACGTGATGCTTAAGGAAACTGATCACGTTTGAAGTCTTGAATTCTGCGAGTGGGACAGCTTCCGCCCACTTGGAGAAGTAATCAGTGATCGCAAGTATGAAGCGATGTCCTCGGGAGGAAGGTGGGGTGATTGGGCCAATGATGTCCATTCCCCATGCTTCAAATGGCCAGGATGCCACAGTTGGGTGTAGAAATTCGGATGGTTGGTGAATGAAGTCCGCGTGGACCTGGCAGGCTTTGCATTTTCTAGCATAATCTATCGCATCTGCCACCATCGTGGGCCAATAGTAGCCTATTCGTCGAAGGCGGTCTTGCAATTTTGGGCCAGGCTGGTGGGCCCCGCAGACACCGTCGTGAGCTTCTCGTACGGCTTCTTTGGCTTCTGTATTTGACAGACACCGAAGCAGTAATCCGTCGTAAGAGCGGCGATACAGCATTTTTGTCTCTGTATCGTAGAAGAATCTGAGAGAACGCCGTCTGATGGAGGTGGCTTCCTTTGGGTTCTCGGGCAGGATGTCGTAGACGACGAAGTCGATGAATGGTTGTCTCCAATCTGGGGCATCATCGATCGTTTGGGCGGAATAACTCGCCACGAATTGCATATCGTTCTTGGGACAGACCAGTTCGTGGCCTATTACCTCCACTGATTGGCGATCATAATTCGGAACTGCAAGGGATGCGGCAAGACCAGCTAGGGCATCGGCTTCGATATTTCGTAGTCTGGGAATGTGTTCGATGAAGAACCCCTCGAACGATGAGATGATGTCAATCGCTATTTGGTGATAGGGGATCATGTCTTCGTGGCGGACCTCGTATGAGCCCCGGATCTGATTGACGATTAACTGAGAATCGCCGTATGCTTCAAGATATCCGACCCCCAGCTCTTTTGCAAGTTGGAGGCCAATGACCAAAGCGTTGTACTCGGCCACATTGTTAGAGCAGGGCTCTGTGAGAGAGTAAGCGCGGCTAATCACCAATCCGGAAGGGGAGATCAGCACTACGCCGACTCCGACGACGATATTGCCTTTAGGTCCGGTCCTTGAAGCACCGTCGAAGAACATTCGTCATATATTATCGTGAGAGGTTGTATGCGAGTTGGCGACCTCATCTGGGATCTCTTCATATATCCTGGAGGACTCCGAGCCTGGGTGGGCTGCTAAGAAGTCTGCCAGGACTTGACCTTTGACTGCCTTTTGGGGGACGAAGATCATATGATAAGGGGACAGCAGTATTGCCCATGTAGCGAGGCGAGAGCTGAGTGCCCCTAGTTTAGTCATGAGGACCCTGAGAGGGTTAACTCGTGAGATCACATGTATCGTTTGTCCGGTGACATAGTGTCACGTTTTCTGAATGGCGAACACCAGGGCGAGGCATTCCTTCTCCACAGCGGTGTATCGGTGCTCTGGCCCAATCATCATTCGGCTGAGGTAATATATGGCTTGCTCATGGCCTGCATCGTTGTTTTGTGCCAGCAGAGCCCCGAGGGAGTGTTCCATTGCTCGTGCATAGAGCAGGAATGGTTTTCCAGGAACCGGGGCCACCAAAACTGGAGGATTTGACAAATATTCTTTGATGCTGTCGAAAGCACGCTGACATTTCTCGTCCCATACGAATGAGACTCCTTTCTTCATGAGGTGCATGAACGGTCGACATCGCCCGGAGAGGTTGGAAATGAACCTCCTGATGTAGGCTAGCCTTCCTTGGAGGCCTCTGAGTTCGCGGAGATTTCTCGGGGGACCAATCTCCATGATTGCTTTTGTCTTCTCAGGGTCTACATGGATACCCTTTGCAGTGATGATGAAGCCTAAGAACTTCCTGCTGGATACGCCCAGAAAGGACTTCGTAGGGTTTATTTTCAAATTGTGCGCTCGTATTAGGTCGAATACCGTCCTAAGATCCTGTAGATGGTCTCTTTTGTAGGGGCTCTTAACGGCTATATCGTCAACGTAGCACTCCACTGTCTTGCGTAAGTGGTCTCTGAAGATGATGCTCATGGCTCTTTGATAGGTGGCGCTGGCATTCTTCAAACCGAAAGGCATGACTGTGTAACAGTACGTGTCAATTGGCGTTCGGAATGATGTATGCTTTTCGTCATCGGGAGACATTTTGATTTGGTGTACCCCGAGAAGCCATCCATGAATGACATACGTTCGAAGCCGCCGGTATTGTCGATCATGATATCTGTGATAGGAAGGGGGAATTCATCTTTGGGGCACGCCTCGTTCAGGTTGCGGAAGTCGATGCAGATTCGAATCTTTCCATTCTTCTTGAGGATGGGTACTATGTTGGCGACCCAGTCTGGATGTTGCTCCTCACGAATGAAGCCGCTGGCTATCAGTTTGTTGACTTCGGCTTCGATTGCGTCCATGATGCCTGGACGAAAGCGTCGATGTTGTTGCTTGACTGGCTTCGCATCTGGTCGAATATTGAGTTTGTGAAGAGCGATGTCGGGATTTAACCCTGGCATATCTTCATAGCTCCAGGCGAACACATGAATGTATTCCCTGACAAGTTCTAGCAGCGACTCCCGTTCTTTGTCTGTAAGGCTTTTACTGACAAAAATCGGTTTTGGAGAGGATTCGATGCCGAGGTCAACTTGTATAACCTCATCTTCAGTAGGAGGTTCTCTCAGTTCGAACCGCTTTTCCCATTGTGCGTCCAATTGCTGGGCCCACGGCTCTAGCTCGAGGATTTCGGGGATGTCTTCGTCTTCTTCGTAAGCGTCGGCGAATGCCATATTGACTGTCATAACTTGCCTGAACACATCTCCGATGCTGGTATCCGAGTCCGAAGTTGGTGACCCGGTTGAATGTGACTGCCAGTCACATTCTTCATCTAAACTCTCAGGGGTTGTAGTAGGCGTTACATACCCCAACCCGTATCGGGTTTTGTTATAGTAGTCTCGTGGTTTACCCGCCGGGACTGGTGGCTTCAAAGGTAATCGTCGTCCAGTGCCGTAGTTCAAACCTGGCGTCGTCTCCAGATCATACCCCTGTTTCTGCATGAGATATTTGGATTGGGGGCTATAGAGATACAGAGGCAGTCTCCCGGCATCTGACCCGAGGTCGGTTAATTCTATGGTGAGGGGATACGGGTTGTTTGTCCGGCCGAAGATGATTGGATGGTCTCCTCCCTCGAATATTCGGTAAGCGTCTTCTACTGGAGTAAGCTGGATCGTGGTGTACACATTTGTCACCTGTGTGTGTAGGTGGGTGCCTATACCGTATTCTATAGCATATATTGTACCTAGCTTATTGAGCTCGGTGTAGTTCAAAGATAACCCTTTATTGATGAAGTAAGGTATCTTTTCTAGGGGGATTACATCATCTGCGGAGGAAACATCTGTGTGGACGGCTACATACTTGGTTAGCTCCGGTTCCTCTTCGGCTACCCCCTGTGTGAACGAAGACTGAGAGGACGTCCTGGGAAGCTTGATTGTCAGTGGTTCAGTTGATGGAGCAGAGCGTGGAGTCGTTGGCAGACTAGCGACCCCCAGTTTGGCACTTGATGTGGAGCGAGGAGTGACTGTTTCACTAAAAGTGTCAGACCTTGCATCGGGGTGACGACCCTTCCTGGGAAGGCATATCGTCAGCGGCTTGTCGGAGGGATTGAGCTTCCCTGTTTGGGGTTGACTGACTCTCGACAGTCTGATTGTCAGTGGCCCCATTGTGGGTCTTGACACTTGGCCGGACCTTGGCAGCCGGATTATCATCTGCTCCTCCTGTGCTGAGAGGCTGATTACGTCCTTCCGCAGAGTGGCGGTAAGGGGTGCAGACTTGCCCGGTTTGCGAGCTTGGAGGTAGATCGTCAGGGGTCCTTCTGATCCCGTGGCTATTTCGATACCAGCTTGTTTATTTCCTTCATCAAGGTGCCTCTTCGACTTTTCGTATAGGCAGGAGTCCGAGTAGTAGGATTCGACCCCTTTGAAGGGATCGATATCAGCAAATTCTGTCTTCACGAAGCCGTATTTGTCGACATATTTGAAGCACTGGTGTAGCGTGGAAGGTACGATCATGTAGTCGTGTATCCATGGGCGCCCCAAGAGGATGTTGTAAGAAGTATCTGCATCTATGACGTAGCAGGTAACTTCGGATTGGAGGTCGCCAATTTGACACTTCAGACGAATCTTCCCAACAGGGTAGCTCCTGCCCGAATTGAAACTGCTGATGGCGGTGCTTGTAGGTGTCAGACGATGCATCGGGATGCGGAGATAATGTAGCAGGCCCTTCGGGATGATGCTTATGGAAGAGCCAGGATCTATGTGCATCCGATCCACCTTCACGTCGCCGATGTATCTCGTGTGGTATAGCGTGCGATCGTGTAGGTTGGTCTTGATGAGCATGTCCTGCGGAGTGAAGACGATATTGGGCATTGCTCCCGTGCAGGCACTGTCTTGGAGATCCATGGGTGAGTCCTCCCCGGTGAGGTTGGATTGAGCCAGATAAGCATCGGCATTTTGGAGTGCTTCGCTCAATGCAATACGAACGTCCTTGGAAAGCCTTAGGAGTTCGTATAGTGACAACTTGGCCGGTGTGTTAGCCAATTGCGCTAAGATGTCAAAGTTGTAGGGCCTCTCTAGCCCTTGGGCTGTTTCTTTTCGGAGGGATTTGTCGAAATGAGTCTCCTTCGGCCTAGGCTTATCGGTCGTCGAAGGCTGAGCCGGTCCCGGAGCATCAGTTGTAGTGGATTGATGATTTTCAGCTGGATTGTCAACCACAGGTTGGGATTGCGCTCCGGACCGCGTGACAATGGCTGTAGCTTCCTCGTTGTCTACCGAGATTGTGTGGCAGGTCCTGACTTTTCCACTTTTTTTTGTCGGTGGTAGATAGTGTGGGCCGAGTCACTTCTGACACCAAGTCTGGATGGATCCACATGACCTCCCCTCGTGATGTGGTGAGGGGTACTAGACCGGCAGCCTGATCTCGGGTAGGTGGAAGATTAGTAATTTCTATTGTCGCCAGAGGGACGGGGATCACCCCGTCTTGAGTCTCCATCGGAGGGAAGCTGCCGAATTGTACGGACACCATATTGGCCGCCACGGTTACCTCTTCAAAATCGACGGCCAGAGCGTTCGAATCGATGAGGTTCTGGATGTACCGTTTTAGCTGGTAGCAATCGTGTGTGGCATGATGAACATAACGATGATAATGGCAGTACTTTGGATTCTCCATCTCTGCCGGCCGCGGTTCCTGTCTTGGTGGAGGAAGCTGAATCCTGTCCCTTTGTATGAGCATGTCCAAGATGGGCCTGACGTGACTGTCTTCGAAGGAGTAATCGATTTACGGCCATTATTTGTCTGTTGGCTTCGGCTCAGGTTTTTGTGCAGTATCGGCCACCATAGCCTGCTTTCCCTTGCTGTCCCGATTGTTAGAGGGGCTACCCCCATTATCGTTGTTGGGACGCTTGCCCTTGTTTTCTCCTTCCGAGATGTGCAATCCCAGTTGGCGAGCCTTCTTCAGTCGTTCTTCGGCGCTTGTGGCGCTGATGATGAATGTCTTCCAATCATTGAATTAACTTTCGCCCATCCAGAGACTGATTGTTGGAAGCAGTCTCTTTTGGCAAATTTCAATTAAAGAGGAATCTGGATTTCCGGAGGACAACTTCATGGCGGTTTGGCAGAACCGCTCAATATAGTTCCTTGTCAAATCCTTCTCCCCTTGGACGACGTCCATGAGGGTGGACATGGTGACGTCCTGCCCTACTTCATAGAATCTCTCCAAGAACAGGCACTTGAAGCCGGCGAAGGAGTGGATGCAGTTGTCTGGCAGATTGCGATACCAATCGAAAGCGACTCCTTCCAATGCCCCAATGAATAATCGCGTGAGAATAGCATCATCATGGGGCAGATGGTCGGTGGTAACCTCGAAGTAAGTGATGTACCGACTTGCTGAGGTCTTGCCATCATACGGGTTAATATTGAACGGCTTATATTTTGGTGGGAATGGAACATCCCTCCATTCGGCAGGGTATGGTTGCCGCATTCTGAGGTCTTGAGCATTTTTTCGGGCATGGAACATGGCTCAGAGCTCCTGGACCTCTCTTCTTACTTCTCGAGCCTCATCTGTCGTGGTAGGGGCTGTTATTTTGGGAGGATTATTGCCCGGGTTTGGTACCACTGAGTTCGAGTCCGCATTGACCGCGGGACCCGTACTTGTTTGGCCAGGTGTTCCTCCTTACAGAGTTGGAAGAGCGGCTTTGATTTCATCTACAGACTTGACCAAGGCCTGCAGTATAGCCTCCAAAGTGTCGATACGTTGGCGATCACTGGAACCACCTTGGTTGCTGTCCGTCATGAATACCGTTCTTGCATGAGGAGTGATGGAAGGAACGGTGGAGGATGTGCCCTCCGAGTCATACCCATGCACCGAGAAGTCATCGGGGTAGGTGGGAATGTTCTCTTCGGGCTCGGACTCGGAGGGAACGGTATCTCCAGCCTCGGAGCTTGCTTCGTCTTGATAGCCATGGATGTCCTCGGGGACATCAGCGTCTGTTGTACCTGATGGAAGAGTGGTTTCCCCGGGCTCGACTTCTTGAAACATTGAATTGTTGTGGATGTTCAGAGAAGTGCTACCCCCAGTTCCCACGACCCCCAGCGATGTGGATGATGAATTTCCCATTACAGCAGATTTTGTCTTTGAACGGGTGTGTTGGAATATTCCGGTGGAGGACAGCCGTTTCGACGACGGTTTCTTAGCTGCAGTGGTTGATATCTTGGGGGTGGAAATGCTTGCCTTCTTCCCTCTCCCCTCGACGGGGACTTTCTGAGTGGAATTACAGGAGGCAACAGGAGGTGCCTCGTCTTCTGAGCTCGGATGCCGTAGTCTTTGGAAGACGGACGGCCGGTCTTCCATTGCGACCGCGCTGTTGCAACAGCAGTTGACGATGATTTGGGTGCAGTGATATCTAAGCGAGGACTCTTTGCACGCCGAGGCTCCTTCTCTTTCCTTGCGCTTGTGGAGGATCGCCTCACGCAGGTCAGAGGAACCACTTTGTCCTTTTGCCGTCGGGGGCTGGACTCGAGCGGTTCTATACAACTTCCTATCAGAGGCCCGTGTGATAATCAACGGGACGCCCCGATAGTTAGAGGTTGGGACAGCTGCCTGGGCTTGGTGAGCCCGCGCTGCCCTAGACTTCCTCCTTTTAGCACTTGCGGGTGCGTAATAGGAGGAGTCCAAGTTGAACACCACAGAGTCTGGCTTATCATCCAGAGAACCATCAGAGTCAGGACCGCATGAGAGATGGTCAAAGACTGATCGAGAGAAGCGTGGAACGGACGCTATGCGGCTAGAATTGGGTACCGTGCAGGCTGTCTGCATGCGATTGTCTTCTGTCGTAGGATGAGTTATTTTTATGCGGCTAGGAGTCACGACCGTGCAGGCTGGCCGCATGCGGTTGGCAATTGTGGCCGCATGGATTTTCTGCAAGCGATTGACTTTCTTAGCCGCATGAATTTCATCCATGTGGTTGGCAACTGTAGCCGCATAAGCTATGCGGCTGACAGATTTGGCCGCATGAGTTTTCTCCATTTGGCTGGCGGATGTAGCCGCATGAGCTTTCTCCCTGCGGCTGGCAGATGTAGCCGCATGAGCTTTCTTCCTGCGGCTAATACCGTTATACGGCTCGAATCTCATAGAGTTCCTCTTTGCCCCTGCAAGTCCAGCATCATAGTATTTTCTTCTGCCGGACTTGGGGACAGCAGAGTTGTCTACGGTCTGAAGTGGGGCCGCAGGAGAGTCCTTCTCGCCGTCTTGAGCAACAGAGGATATCCCATCGAGGGCTTGGGGAGGAGCAAATGATTTTGGCCTCCACTCTTTGTGAGCCTTCGTGCTGCGGGCGCGCTTCTGGACCGGGCCAGCGCTTCCTTCGGAGAGCATCTCTTCAAACGCCTGTTGGTCGAAGCGGACGACCATCTTTTATTACATAGAGCCAAGTTTGGCTGCATCCGATTGCGTCACCAACTCCTCAGCCGTGGAGAAGTTAGTCCCCAGCAGAGTCGACATCGTATTTGCTATTGATTGTAAAAGTACAGAACAGTTTTATGGGAGGACTGAACTTAGACTCACAATACAAACTCGCTTGTACAAAGAAAGCCTAGGGACGAAAACCTAGGTACAGCAGTCTAAGTACAATTGTTTATTTTAGATTCTGTAAGGTGACGATAGAGGCTCGGGAAGGCGACGGCAGCCCTGTCTTACTCCTTGGACGATCGGTATGCGGCCTTGGCTCCTGCGACGAGATAGTTGGCGTTGACGAAGAAATACTCTTCTAGCTCTCCTCGTATTGCTCTTCTGGCTTCTCTCTTTTTCTGTGTATTTTTCTCTCTGATAGCGTATATCTTTCCTTGTATATCTTGCAAGGGAATGGCACCCTGCTATTTATAATAGTGGAGGGGCATCATTAGGGTTTGAATGATTACCCATTCTCAAAGTGGCGGCAGCCTGATGCTTAATCAATCTGGACCATTCGTTTTAATCGTGAAGGATCGGGGCCATAAATAGGGATAGCACTGAATCCTGCGAATGATTAATGCTGATTGCTTTAAATCTTCATGATTAGTTGTGTTAAGCTTGGATCTCTCTCCACGTGTCCTATTGGCTTGATCATGAATGATATGACCTGATCTCATTAATTATGAGGATAATGTTAAATATGGTCATTGGGATCTGGTAAATCTCTGATTGATTTGTATCTCATAATCATCCTTGCTACCAGTTGTCAAGTCGTGGGGGCAATTGGATCTCTGCTACGTGTCTTAATGATGGATTCTGCCAGAGCCGCATGATATCCATGAACCGCATGAGACAGCGTCTCAATGAGCCGCATAGGTATAGTATTTGTGAGCCGTATGGGATGGTTTCTCGATGAGCCACATAAGTGTAGTACTTGCGAGCCGCATGGGATGGCTTTTTGGTGAGCCGCAGGAAGACGATTCTTGCCAGCCGCATGAAGCTGTTCTTTACTGAAGCCGCATGGAGGTAGCCACATGTCAATCTCGGATCGTGTCAGAGATTTTCTCCTATTCCCACAGAGTCTGTCATTATGACAGGGCCATTATGACACTTTATGTCAGAGCTGTCAGCTGTCAAATTATGGCAGAGCATTAAATAGGGCTATTGCTCGATGGCCAGCTGTGTGAAGGGGTCCCATGGGGGCACGTGGCGTTGATCGAGCCGCACATCTCTGTTGGTCGAATGTGAGCTGTATGTACTTCTGAACTGCATGCGGCTGGGGGACTCTTTGAACTGTATAGGACTATCCCTATGTAAGCCATATGGACTCTCCTGTTCGAGCCGCATGAGACTAAGAGTCTCTCTGAACCGCATGGGACTGCTCCTGTATGAGCCACATGGGGTTCTCCTATTCTGAGCCGCATAGATCATCGTTCTGATATTTTCCATGCTTCTACACACACACCGGCGATCCGCAGACTGGGCTAACCCCCATTAGTACCACTGATCGTGGCCTTCCGCCACCGCCTCCCTCGTGGACGACGAGGACCTATGGCACTAGATTCGTTCGATCCGACCCACTTCCGATGACCGGACCCCTCCAGCGTGTCCTCGGGGCCGACGAATACCGACGCCCTCCACTGTGAGCCTTCCGACACTATCCCTCTCAAATCTCTCCAGCGCTTCCCTCCACTTGTCCGAGCCCCCTCTTCCTTCCTCCGGCTCTCCCCCCTTCTCCGCTTTCCACTCTCACACTCCATCTCTCGCACTCGCTCCCTCTCCTCTTTTCCTTTTCTACTAGCTCTCCTTACCCTTCATTCATTGGAAACCAATGACCTCTCTCCTTCCTTCAAGCTTCTTTCGCTTTTTAATGATTGTTTTCTTTTTGTTTTTGTTTTGGTTGCCTCTCTCGAATAGAGAGAAGGCAGTGACAGCTGTGTTATTTTGTTTTTTTCTTCTTTTTCTTTTATTTATTATTTTATTTTATTTTTCTTTTCTTTCTTGGTGTAATAGAACAACAACTCATCTGTATTATTTAAATTTTCTATTTATATTGTATTATTAAGTATATATATGTATAGATATAGAGAGTAAATACTAGGAGTATTATGGTTATTATATACATTAATAGCTTTAAATATATTTGGAAAAAATATGTTATTTCAGGGTATTTCAAATATAGTTTTAACCTAATTAATATTTGACAAGAATATATTTTTGTAATAAAATATATTGATCTTGGGCCCTAAATGTATTCTTATGTGAGATTTTAAATAAATCTTTTTCATTATTACATAACTTTTCTATCTAATTTTAATTATAGTTTTTACCTAATTAGTGTTTTGACAAAACTTAAGGTCTCAGCCTAAGTTTAAAGTATTTATCCAAAAACATCTTTTGACTAGTAGATATTTTTAAGTATTATAAATGTTTTCTAAAAATCGTATATATAATTATTTATCCAATTCTTTAGATTTTCATCATGTCCGTGACTAAGCCCATGATCCATATTCTCTTGCCAAATCTGTACTTCCTCCTATCGACTCTAACTAATCTAACCGTTCTGGACCCGATGGAATACTCCATGTCATTAACAGAGGCCACCTTGCGTAGTTGTAATACAAAAGCCACATTTCGTGCCAGCATGATCATCGCATCACACCAGGCGTCCCACCACGCAAGATACCTTGCCATTAGCTGTCTATTTATTTTAGCTCATATTTTATGTATTTACTTATTATTTACTTTCTGTAAAATAAACTGTGTTACATGACATGATTAGATAGAATTTTACTGTTCAGTTCTATTTTCTGCTATGTACTATTTTCTTATACATTGAACTTAGATATAAGGGACCACCTTTAGTGTGTTGCATACATAGGCCTTGACACATTTGTACCATGTTGTTGTGAGTAGTATATAGAACTCGGAAATGCGTGACTGGCTGGCCACCAGTACATATAAGCCGTACGATAGGATTAACCGCTAATAGAGGTTGCATGCTTTGTTTGACTTAGCAGTTAATAGAGGTTATATGTGTTGTAGATACAACATAGTAGGCATTGGGTGGGGAGGACAATACCTTAGCATATGGACTACTATGCACTTTACCTTTTGTAACCCGCTAGCTCCGCCGAAGACGCAGGTGAGATTACCCATGATTACTGACGACCACTGACGTTCTGCGGAACATTATGCTCTTATTGATTAGTCCTCTAGTGCCCCAAAGGGGGACCATGTCGATCCTATTTTAGCTAGGGCCCATGCGTTATAGGATGTTCTTAAAACTGCATTCACTTAGATTGGTTAGGCTACTCTATCCGTTTGGTATGAGTACTTTTGGTTTGGGTACTTGTATCTGATCGTGGCTTGGAATAACAACTTGTCGCGGACTAGTTTGCCACATCTTATCCTTGTTTGGTTGTAGGTGTGGCTCACTGCTCCGATGAGAAGGTATTAAACCTTGTTAGGGTCAGGATACCATATTGGATTCATGACTTAGAAAGATATTTCATCGTGGGTTAGTGTGCCATCTCCTGTCCTTGTTTGGTTTAGGGGATGGTACGCTAATTCAAAAGGTGAGGTATTGGACTATGTTATGATCCGATCTTACTTATTATTATTGAGCAGTTATATTCACTTTATATGGCATGATATTATGTATCTTCTTACGTTCCTCTGAGGACCTAGTGATCTCTCCAGGTGTGTGTTCTTGTCTTCCGCAAGTATTCTAGCCTAGATCATGATCTTCTCCATCCCTTCGAAGATGACGTATCTTGGGACTTTCTTGCTACTCTCGACAAATCATTTCATTTTCTATGTATTTCTTTCCTTACTTGTTAGTAGTAGATTTGTCTCCGTCCAACATATTGTACAAACACTTTTTATAGTTAGTTATATGATATCTTTTATTCTTTCATTTTGTAGATGAGATTAGTTAGCCTTGGTTTTACTGTATTTATAGGTTATGTATACATACGAGGATTCCATATATTGGAGTATACTTCGTATGTATGCAGCTGGCATGTCTACGTACTTAGTCCTAAGTATTTTGGGACTGGGGCGTTATAGGTTGTTGACCCATAATGAATCTCACTCTTTTATGAGTCAAAGTAATGCACACTGCATGTATATTTCTCTTATTATATCCAGATTAAGAGCAGAAGCATCCATAATAAGGGAGGTGTTTGTTCTCTTATGTAGTCAGTACAAAGAGAACAACCTCAAGTGGTTCTATTCAGTACACACAAAGTGTACTAGTGTAAACCTATAATCAAGATAGACTAATACCAAATTACCCTACAACCTTTCCAATGGATTGTCCAAGTCCATCTAGGTTGTGAACTATTTATATATTCCATAAGGAACTGATAATATGATCTTCTGTGTGACACCACACACCATATTATCTACAATATAGAATATCAGACACTTGCATTAACACTTGCAATAAATACAATATGCAAATTTTTACCATATGATTCTCATTCAAAATTTAAGGAAATAAAGTTAATACAAAAGTCATGCTTTTATTATATAACCCTAACAGTGCACTCCTGTATTGATTTCCTGATTGGCTTCTAGATTGAGATTTGAATGCATATTCTTTATTGACACCGTGGATATAGCTTGTTAAATATTTAATCTATTGCATCTTGGCACTGGACAACCGAGTGTGAGCATTGTTTCGTGTATCATGTGATGTTAGTAGAGAGATGTTCGCAAGTGATAACTTACGAATTACTCATACATAGCACGTGGTCATCTTAGGAAATTCTTGAGTGTCCACTACTTAAGAATTTGACATAAATATGAAAAGGTAAATGACTAGTAAATTCAAATGGATCATTGTAGGAGGAAATTCGTACTACCAACCCTGAGCACGAAAGGACCCATGAGTTATGGCTTAACTTTGCTAGGCAAGGGCTCCATGACCTACCAAGTTTGGGCGTATTGATACACGATCGAGTCATATGTCGTGCCGGGTTGCGGCACATTCAGTTATATATTTTATATGTTATGATCAAGTCATATGTCGTGCCGAGTTGTGGCACAGTCAGTTATATATTTACTTTTACAAGTATATGATATGGTTGTTCATGTTATAAGTCAAGACACATTTTATCTGCCAGTAGTCTTGTTGGGCAATAGATGCACAAGTTACTCCTACCCCTCGACATCCGGGTATCTACAATCAGTTAGTTGCGAAGATCTTCAACTTGCGTACTAGTAATTAGGATTGTTATGACCCTAGCTAGTTAATGTTAGCAAGCTGTGCACTTTTGGTTGTGTTACTTTATATGCTCTTTATGTCAATGAGTGTCCAGAGGCTAAGTTCTGTTGGAAAAAGATCTGCAACCCTGGTTCCTTTTTGGTTGAAGGATCGGGGCTCCGACTTCGGGTAGTTCCTAAGTCCCTTGTTGCTCATCATCTTATTCTTCGCTATTGCTACATTGTTCGATATTTTTATTCTGTCATGCATATTCTCTAGATACGTGCATTGGTATCGCACTGGTCTCGACCCGTATTTATTTATTTCTGTCTTATGTTATTGTGTTGTTGTTGGGCTTTGTCATTCACCTCAAGCTTTCCTTGTGGTACCTGCTATTTGGGGTCTAACCCTACTCGTTTTGTATGGCCAGGTTCTATAGTTCATTTCGAAAATGTATTATCTTTTTCTTCGGATGGTTTGTACTTAGAAGACCAAAACGAATTAGCGAGTGGGTTACCTTTATCTTCCACTCTATTTTTGTACTTTTCTTTCATGGTGTTTAGCCAAGGACATGTTTTAGTCCTTACATCCGGGTTTCGTTCCCTCCATCTTCGTATGGCGTAGATGTATATTCTGGACTTTGGCTAGTTATACATTTATATACCTTTTCTATATTCAGTTGATATATCTTTTCATTATGTCAGCTCTCATGATTATGTATGTATTTGTGTTTGGGATGCCTTACCCATCCCATATGTGATTTACTCATTAATGTTTCTTGTGTTGTTTGGATTGAGATAGGCCTTGTCCGACCTTAGGAGTCGTCAGTGGCATGCTAGAGTCCACCCACTTGTCTTCTAGACAGTCATGATCATATTTCGGGTACTAGCATACTCTGATATACGTAGCTGGCTTTTTTTTGCCCACGGTATTTAATATTCTGGTTCTATGGCATGACAGATTTTTTTTGGTGGCCCATGCAGGTCTGTCTTTCAGACCTGTGGGGGATTTATCTTGATAGAATCCCAATCCTATATTTGTCTTTCATTTGATCTCATCTTGCTTATCGTATCTTCTCATTTCCCTTGAACTGTGAACATGCTTGATATGTTTATGCTCTATTCCCGTCACTTTTGATATCACATGTCCTTATCCTTCAGGGACACCCCACCTCCCTATCTTATAATTTTATGGATTTTACCGCTCCGTCTTCTCCCGTAGCTCAGGCAGTAGGCCAGCATCAGATCCCGCCTCAGCAAAGTCAGGTACCAGTACCATCTCAACATCTATTGGCAACTTAGTTTACTCTACTCCAGTTAGTTCAGCCAGCTCCTTTAGCTCTATTAGTTCAACCAGCACAGATAGATTAGTAGGTTATCTAGAGATGATGAGGGGCATTACTATCCAGTCTACAGCTCCATATCATCGAGCTCCTCATCAGATAGTACCGTTAGCTTTAACAACAATATCAGTATAGCAGTCCAAACAGGCAGTACAGTTAGGGTGTACCTACTATGAGAAGCCCGGGGCACGTTGCGTCTCAGTACAGGAGGGACAATGGTAGTGTCTCAGCTATGGAGCGTCTGATCATAGATATGGTATTGGCTAATTTTATACCCAAAGTTTTTGCTAGTTGCCTAGTACCTATGGTACCAGAGGGGACTAGTAGAGTCAGCCTGATCGCATGTCCAGCATCCCCTTTCGACGCGGTCTCAGTAGTTTTAATGTCAACATCCGGCACAATTTGCCCCGGTCTAGTAAGCCAGGTAAAATTAGCAGCATGTAAGAGCAACAGCCCCGATGTATGGACAAAGAGAGTTTGTTATCATAGAGCAGATGTTGACTTAGGGCAATCAGATTATTGGTAAGCTTCTAAGGTGTTCCTTCAGTCATTCTCATTCTTGGGTTTCGTCGACGGCCTTGCATTCCACTTATACCGAGAATGGGATGGTCGACTTGACATATTCAGCGAGTGAAGACAAGTTTTTCGTTCCATACTTCCGCCTCTGTATCTCATGATACGCGATATCTATTATGTATCCCGACTGTCACTCCCATTTTTTGTTATACGAATTTCTACTATTCATATATGGATTTTTGACATTTGTCAGGTGACCCGTATTTTAACTTATTTTGCTTAGCCTAGTCTTGGTTTAATTTGGTTTGATTCAACTTGGCTTGGTTTTGTTTGGGGTTGGGTTGAGATGAGCTGGCTTGGTATATTTACCAACCACTCTATCTCTTCTCCATTACTTCTCATTTACTTCTTCATCTTCTTCATTTACTCCTCCCACTTACCAAGCCCTAGGCAAGTGCAACTTGCTTCAACATGGAATCTCAAATTGTATTGTTCTACTGTCTTTCTTACTTTATTCTAAGCCTCTTTAGAACATGGAGTTTTTGGTTTTGATGGTTAGATTTTTGTGGATCTAAGTTTCTTGGTTTTGGTCTCTTTAATTTGTTATTTCTTAGTTCTAATGGTTCCATGTTGTGGGAAATTCAATTCTACCAAATTTTGGCTTTAACAACTTGATTTCGACTTCGTATAAAGAAATGGCATTTTTGTGTTCATGGGTTCCGACACATCTTTGATGCTGTCGGGACGATGAACTGTGCCGTATGTATTTCGCGTGCTTCGTTTGCCGCGCACCAGGCATCGTACTTGCACGATCCGTGCACCGTGGGCTATTTTGTTCGTGCGTGCCGTGCACCTGCATGATTCGTTTGCCACGCGCCTGTAGAAGCATAAAAAAATATAAATAAATTCTTATGCGGCCAGGAAATCAGCTCCATGCGGTTTATAGCTGAAGGAGCCTTCATGTGGCTCAAAAGGCTCGAGAGCTTCATGCGGCTCAAAAAGATGAAGGGGAAGCCACGTGACCTCATGCAGCAGGCCATAAATGCTCTGAGTAGTTGGCTCATTAATTAACTTGACACAGTGGCAGCTCTGACAATGACGGATTGACAGCTCTGACATAAAGTAGAAATGATGACCCTCGACGTGCTCTTAGAGAGACAAGGTAACTCTTTACAGCTGGCACGATCCATTTTCAAAACTCTTTACGCGGCTCAGTTGCAAGGACGTCTATGCGGCTCAGTTGCAATGGTCTTTATGCGGCTCAGTTGTAAGGGCCTTCATGCGGTTCAGTTGCAAGGGCCTCCATGCGGCCCAGAATAAAGGACGTCCATGCGGCTCAAATTAAAGGACGTCTATGCAGTTCAGAGTGAAGGACTCCCATGCGGTTCGGTTAAAGGCCATACCCATGCGGCTCAACTATGACAGTCTTCCATGCGGCTCGCAACGGTTAGGACACGTGGCAGGAATTAATTAAATCCCAACAATTTAGATTTGTGGCAATCAACATAACAGGCAGTTGGGACACGTGGCAAGAGATTGACCAAGATTTATTCACGCGAATTTGCTGATATCAACAAATCATCAAAATACAGATTTGTTGCATTCAACATTAACTGCCCATGCAGATTTGGTGCAATCAACATTAACTGCCCAGATTTGTTACAATCTATATTGACGGTCCAGATTAAATTCCAACAAACATGATCAAGGCAAATCGTAATCAATCCCTAACCGCCCACTTTTCAAGGAGCAATCATTGCAAACCCTACTTATCACATTCCACTCCTATAAATAGCTAGGTGCCATTCCCTTGCAGGGACACACAGAGGAGAGACGCAGAGAGAGAAAAACGCACAAAGAGAGCGGCGGCGCACAGAAGAATCTCCCCACACATCCCGAGAGCATTTCTTCGTCAGAGCCAAGGCTACGTCCGATCGTCCAAGGAGTAAGGCAGAGTTGATAGCACTCTCCCGAGCCTCTACCGTCTCCCCCAAGAAAAACTAAACAATTGTACTTAGATTGCTGTACCTAGGTTTTCGTCCCTAGGCTTTCTTTGTACGAGCGAGTTTGTGTTGTGAAGTAAAAGTCCAGTCCTTCCATAAAATTGTTCTGTTCTTTTATAATCAATGGCAAACACGATGGCGACTCTGTTGGGGACTAACTTCTCCACGGCTGAGGAGTTGGTGACTCAATCGGACGCAGCCAAACTTGGCTCCACTCAACAGATGCTGGTCGTCCGCTTCAATCAGCAGGCGTTTGAAGAAATGCTCTCCGACGGGAGCGCTGGCCCGGTCCAGAAGCAAGCCCGCACGAAGAAGGCTCGCAGGGAGTGGAGGCCCAAATCAGTTACTCCTCCCCAAGCTCTGGAGGAAATGCTCCCTGCTACCCAAAATGGCGGGAAAGACTCTCATGCGGCCCCACTTCGGACCATAGAGGACTCTGCTGTCCCCAAGTCCGGCAGAGGAAAACACTACGATGCTGGACTTGCAGGGGCAAAGAGGAACTCTGTGCGGTCCAAGAAGGTACCGCGTAAGGGCGCCAGCCACATGAAGACTCATGCGGCCACATAAGCCAGCCGCAGGCAGAAGGCTCATGCGGCCAACATTTCCAGCCGCATGAAGAAGGCTCATGCGGCCAAAACTTTCAGCCGCATGAAGGAGGCTTATACGGCCACGACTGCCAGTCGCATATAGACTCCTTATGCGGCCACCGCTTCTAGCCGCATACGGAAGGTTCATGCGGCCACACATGCCAGCCACATGCAGACATCCTGCACGGCCTCCAATCCCAGCCGCATACCGTCTGCTCCATGCGGCTCACGGTCAGTCTTTGACCGCCTCTCATGCGATCCTGACCTTAGAGGCTCTCAGGAGGTTGTGCCAAACTCTGTGATGCACCACTTGGACTCTTCCTACTATGCACTCTCGGGTGCTAGAGGGAAGAAGTCTAGGACAGCGCGGGCTCGTCGAGCTCAGTCAGCTGTGCCAACTTCTGACTATCAAGGCATCCCACTGACTATTACGCGGGCCCCTAATGGAAAGTTGTATAAAACTATCCGTATCCAGCCCCCGGCGGCCAACGAACGGGATAGTTATCAAGAATCTTCCAACAATGATCAAGGGCAAGTACTCATACTACCCCCACATCAGGGAGCAGGCAGCACTCATGTGCACAGGACTCCCGGGCCCACAAAATGCGTAACTTGTGCAACGTGATTCTTCACAAACGCAAGGAAAGAGACGAAAACTTGGTGTGCAGAGAGTCCTTTCATAGACATCACTGCACTCAAGTCATGGTCAACTGCTGCTGCAGCAAGGCAGCCACACAAGAGGACCGGCGATCCGTCTTCCAACGACTGCAACACCCAAGCTCAAAAGACGAGGCGCTTCTCGTCGCCTCCTGTAATTCTGCTCAGAAGATCCCTGGCAGCGGGAGGGGAAAGAACACAAACGTCTCCAGCCCGAAAATCTCAACCAAGAAACTCTCTTCTAAGCGGTTGTCCACGACCGTTACGGAAGGAGTTTTCCAAGGTACTCGCTCAAAGACGAAATCTGCCATACTTGGAGATTCATCGTCAACATCTCTGGGAGGCGCTGGAGCCGGGGGTAGCACTCCTCCAAACATCCACGACAATCCGATATTCCAAGAAGATAATCCAGGGAAAATAGTTCCCCCAACAGTTGCAGCAGGTTCTGACGTCCCCGAGGACGTCCACAACTCTCAAGATGAGGCAAGCTCTGAAGCTGGGAGTACCACTCCTTCTGAGTCCGAACCAGAGGAGAACATTCCCACATACCTTGACGACTTCTCTGTACAAGGGTATGACTCAGAGGGCATGTCATCCACCGTTCCTTCCATCTCTCCTCATGTAAGGACGGTGTTCATGACGAATAGCAACCAAGAGGGTCCCAGTGATCGTCAACGCATCGACATCTGGAGGCCTTACTGCATACCTTGATCAAGTCCGTGGACGAAATCAAAGTGGGCCAACCGACTCTGCAAGGAAGGACGCCTGGCAAAACAAGCTTGGGTCCCGCGGTCAATGCGGACTCAAAATCAGCTGTACCAAACCCGGGTGATAATCCTCCTGAAATATCGGCTTCCACCACTGCAGACGAGGCCAGGGAGGCAAGACGAGAGGTCCAGAAGCTCCGGACCATGTTCCACGCCCGAGAAACCAGCCAGGACCTCAGGATACGACAACCGTATCCTGCTGCATGGAGAGATGTTCCCTTCCCACCAAGATATAAACCATTCAACATCAATTCGTATGATGGGAAGACATCTGCAAGCAGGTACATCACCTAATTCGAAGTCACAACCGACCATCTGCCTCATGACGACGCCATCCTTACCCGGTTGTTCAATGGAGCGTTGGAAGGGGTCGCCTTCGACTGGTACCGCAACTTGTCGGACAACTGCATCCATTCCTTCGCCGACTTCAAACGTATGTTCCTGGATAGGTTCTACGAGGTAGTACAAGACGTGACGATGTCCACCCTCATGGACGTTGTTCAAGGAGAAAAGGAGCTAACAAGGAACTATATCGAGCGGTTTTGCCAAACAGCGATGAAGTTGCCTTCCGGTAACCCTGATTCCTCCTTAATTAAAATTTGCCAAAAGAGACTGCTCCCCACAATCAGCCTCTGGATGGGCGAAAGTCAGTTTAAGGATTGGAAGACTTTCATTATCAGTGCCACTAGAGCAGAAGATAAGTTGAAGAAAGCTTGCCAACTGGGATTGTACATCTCGGAAGGAGAGGACAAGAGAAAACTCCCTACCACCACCACCAACAATGGTGGTAATACTTCCAGCAACCGAGACAACAAGGGCAAACAGGCTATGGTGGCCGACACAGCTCCAAAGCCTGAACCGAAATCGGCAGAGAAGAAGTGGCCTCAGATGACCTACTCCTTCGAGGACGGCCATGTCAAACCCATCATGGACACGCTCATACAAGAAGGTCGAATTCAGCTCCCTCCTCCAAGATGTGAACCTCATCCTGCAGAAATAGAGATCCCCAAGTACTGCCACTACCATCACTATGTCCACCATGCTACACACGACTGCTACCAACTGAAGCGATACATCCAACATCTCATCGATTCTAAGGCATTGACTATTGATTTCGAAGAGGTGACCGTAGCAGCCAACATGGTGTCAGTACAATTCGGCAGCTTCCCTCCGATAAAGACTCAAGATGGAGTTGTGTAAGTCCCCAGAGCAAAGATGAAGGTCACTAACCTTCCACCTCCCCGAGACCATGCTGCTGGTCTAGTTCCCCTTACCACATCATGAGGGAAGGTCATGTGGGTCCATCCGGACTTGGTACCTGAAGTGACGCAGTCCGCACCACCCTCCACCAGCAAGAAGAAGAGTGGGAAAGTTAAATCATGCAGCACAATCTCGGCAGAGGTCGAAGAAGCTACAACTGTTGTTACCCGATCCGGTGCACAAACCCAACCTCCACCGGGTAACTCGACTGAAGATCATCAGCCGACAGCTACTGATGCTCCAGGACCTTCGCAGCCTTCGACGACCGACAAGCCTAGGCCGAAGGAGACTCGCTTTGACTAGTCGATCCGAAGAGAGACACCTCATGGGCCGGAGAGGCCCTACAACTTTGACATCTTGGCACAACTGGCTAACACACCGACCAAATTATCGCTATATGTGTCACGACCCGCACCCAGTTTAGGGGCACGAGCACGTGGGTACGTCCAGCCTACGTCGCAGTATCGGCGGTAGAACGCTGTAAGGGTCATCTAGAATATATAGAATCTAAGACACAAATATAACCTGTCATCTCCGCACGGAGGAATATAACCACACCTCAATCACATAATTCTAAGGAAGATAAACACGATGATAAAGATAAAGATAAAAATGAGATAAATAGTTTAAAATAGTATCGAGCCACAATCACAAGTTCAGAGACCAAGACATAAAACAATACCCCAAAATAAATACTACAAGTCTCAAGTATCAAATTGGAATGTAATCAAGACAAAATCTAGGTGAACTAGGTCAATACTGGCGGTGCGTCCTCTATAAGCACCGGGTCCACAGGCTGGTCCTGGTCGTAGGCTCCATCTATGCCAAACCCGTAGTAGGTTGGGCAATCTGCATCTAAATCCTGTGAAAAACAACGGAGGTTATCCTGTCAGGATATGAGCAAGTACAAACGCCAACAGCAGTTCCATGTGAATTAACAAATACTATAAGAGACAATCATAATGAAATACAAGATGGAATATCAAGACTGAAAGTAAAACGGTACAAGAGAACTGGATATCATGTCATGTGAGAGATATAAGATAAAACTGGAATATAAATAAATGGAAAGTAATCTACGGTATGATGTAAACATAAAAAAAATAAAGTGCCATGAGATATTAGAGCGTTATGTGATCGGCTTGGGTCAAGATCAGGCTGTTCTATTTGACCGGCTATGCACAAGTAGTATAATAATGTAGGGATCAGGCCGGCCAAAAATTGAAAGCTATGCACAAGTAGTATAAGGTCAGGCTACACCCTACGTGTGGTGAGGGTGGACCTATGCGCAAGTAGTAAACAAGTAAGGGTAATGATCACATAACCTCTAATAACTCCCCATCCCCGAGTAGTATGATGAATCCAGACATGACAGGTCATGACACGGGATTCGAAGAGCAGGGGGCCAGCCCACTCCCAAATCGGTGTCTATACAAGTACAGAAAACAATATCGAACAATATACTCATATACCAGGTAAACCAGGAATGACATCTCATGACGAGATTCACGTATACTAGTCCGTGTATCCTCGTATCGAGAATCAAGTATAACAATACAACTGAATCGGATATAGTAGATATCAAGACAATAAAAACTATCAGAGAATGTACTCGCCTGTCGTCCTGAGCCGAGAAAATCGAAACTACAACCCACTCAAAGAGCCATGAATAGTCAACTCGCACAACTGTCTCCTAATGCTGAAACAGACATTATTAACGTTCTCAGAATGGTCAAATTAGCTAGAAACGCCTATCCATAAGTCCAATTCTGAACACAGGGGCAAAACGGTAATTTTGGGTCAAAATGGTGTCCGCCGTTGGACCCACTTTGTACCGAAAAACGTGCCAAAATCTATGGTCTCTAAAGTCATCAAACTATATGTCTACAGGTCCAGTTTGACGAGATGAACCCAACGGTATGCCCAATTTTGGATTCCGATGGGCTGTGCACAAAATCACCCATTGAGTAGGATTGTGGGCCCGCCAAAATGGCGTCCCAATCAACGGTCTCAGAATCGGACCAAACTTGGCATGCAGGACCAAAAAAATATTTTGAGTCCAATGGCGCAAGTTTCATCGCGATTTGATTAGTGTGCACAAAGTAATTGACAAATATGCAAAAAAAATCGATACGGTGAATTTTTGACGGATACGCATCAAATTCGTCGCGCACACGCGACCAATTTGAATTCCGTCAAAGCCCACACGACCACAAAGTCGATACGCACCTTTCGATGCTTTCGGTTCGTGACCACGTCGTCCGGATTGACGGGACGGACGGCGTATCGGGACAATTTTACTAAAAATCCACTTTTGAAAATCAGTTTTTTCTCCAAATTCACAAATCAATAACTTTCTGTACATTGCATGAAATTCAGTTCTACAAAAAAGGTTTTTAAGCCCTATAGGTTGTCTCCAAGTCTCGTTAAATCGATTTTGAAAACTTGTAACACGCTGGTCGCAAATCGGCCGCGAAGTTGGTGTTTCGGGACAGTTTCTAAACCCAGAAAATCGAGTTTTTCTCGATTTTGGAACTCATTTTTCGTCGCACATAGTACGAATCGGCACGAACTATTTGAGAGAAATTAAAGGGGTATATGTTGGGATCATACCTGACCAAGTGGTTCGCAAAACGACGGAGCGAGGAAGGAGAAATCTACTTCCGAAGTTGGCCCTTCGTCGACAGTTTCTGCGCGCGGGTGAGATGCGCGTTGCACTTTTCCCGGCGATGGACGGCCACTGACTGGTCGCCGGCGACGTCGGGGTGCACGTTGGATTGGAGGTGACGGCTAGGGTTTGAGTTTTGCAAAAATCTCTCTTCCTCTCTCTCTATTGAACAGATGCAATGGTCGGGTTCGGTTCGTTCGGGTTTGAAAAGGAAGTAAAGGAAAAAGGGGGTGTGGGGGCGCTAGGGCTGCAAACGAGCCGAGCCGAGCCAAGCTTTTGTAAGCTTGAGCTTGGCTTGACTAGAATTATTCGAGCTCAAGCTCGAGCTCGAGCTTGATAAGTTTTTTATTTTGAAGCTTGAGCTTGGCTTGAGCTTGGCTTGAGCTTGTTTACATTAAGCTTGAGCTTGGCTTGGTTTGAGCTTGAGCTTGGCTTGATAAAAAAGCTTGATTCAAGCTTGATAAACAAGCTTGAAATCAAGCTTGGCACTCAACTTGATTTCAAGCTTAACGAGCTTGATTTCAAGCTAGTTAAGTTTGAATTCAAGTATCTGAAATATTAACAATTTATTTATAAAAAAATTAATTTAAAAGGTTCCTTAATATCACTTATTAAGGACATAAATATATAATACACGCACCCACACACACACACACACACACACACACACACATATATATATATATATATTTTATATATATATATGAACAAATAAATATATAATACACACACACACACACACACACACACACACACACACACATATATATATATATATATATATGAACAAACGAGCTTCTAAACGAGTCAGCTCACAAGCTCATAAACGAGCCAGCTCGCGAGCTCAATCGAGCCGAGTACTTCTAAGCTTGAGCTTGGCTCGTTTATTAAACGAGCTCAAAAATAAAGCTTGAGCTCAGCTTGTTTACTAAACGAACCGAGCTCAAACGAGCTTTTATCGAGCCGAGCTTCGAGCAGCTCGCGAACGGCTTGGCTCATTTGCAGCCCTAGGGGGCGCACTCGGCTTGGTATGCTGCTGCTGTGCTTGTTGTTTTCGTGGTGTGTGTTAGTTTGATTGAAAACAAATCAATTTTGACTTTTTAGTCCAATTTTGACTTTCCTTTTCCTTTTCTTTATTCCTTTAAACCCTTAAACCATATAAATATATATATATATATATATATATATATATATATATATATATATATATATATATATATATATATATATATTTTTCATATATATATATATATATATATATATATATATATATATATATATATATATATATATATATATATATATATATATATATATACACATACATACATACATACATACATACATACATACATACATACATACATTATATTTTTACACATATACGTATATATTTATTTATATAAAATAACCCATTAATATTTTTATATTTATATATATATTTCAATAAATAAAATATTACCCAAAATATATATATAAATAAAATCAGAATTTATTTATAAATAAAAACTAAATATTCTAGTATATATATATATATATATATATATATATATATATATATATATATATATATATATATATATATTAAATATAGGCTTAATTGCACTTTGCTACCCTCAACTATTCCGCCTTTTCAACTTGATACCATAAACTTTTTTCGTAACAAATTGGTACCTCAACTATTATTTTTTTTCAACTTGATACCTAATTTTTCAAAAATTCCGAAAATGCCCTTCCCTCTTCCTTCCCTCAACCCCCTTCCCCACTCCGGCCACCCCCCCTGCTAGCTCTGGCCGCCCCACCCCCCCCCCTGCTAGTTCGCCCCCCCCGCCCCCCACCCCCCCTGCTACCTTCGGCCACCCCCTGTCCCGCCTTCCGCCCCGCCCTCCCTCCCCAGCCCCCTCCTCCCGTGCTGCCGCGGCCTAGGGGAGAGGCAGGGGCGGGCGGGCGGCCGGAGTGAGCAGGGGGGGTGGGGGGCGGGGGGGGGGCGGAGCTAGCAGGGGGGGCGGCCGGAGTGAGCAGGGGGGGCGGCCGAGCGTGCAGGGGGGGAGGGTTAGGGGTCGGGGTAGGGGCATTTTAGTCCAAAATAACATCTGGGTACCAAATTGTTACAAAAAATAGTTTAGGGTACAAAGTTGAAAAATGGTAATAGTTGAGGGTAGCAAAGTGCAATTAAGCCTTAAATATATTAAACTTTATAAATAAAAACTCTATCGATAAAATACCTATTTAAATAATATAAAAACACTAAAAATAATATTTAAATAATATAAATAAAATAGTGAAATATTATAAATGACTATATTAGCCTTATTCAGGAATGTGGGGGTGACAATATGAGCTCCTGAGACTCTCCAATGATGTTCGCGTCATACTGAGCGAGGTGCTCCAGAATGCCGACGCATATCTGGCTCAGTCCAATCTCACTGGGGAGAGCTCGCCTCCAGATATCCAGGACAGCGCTTGCACAGGCACAATGCCCAACATTGTCTTCACTCCGCAGGATATGCTTATCAAGACCAACCTGCACGATCGCCCTCTGTATTATACTGGGTACATTGGCGATATCAAGGTGGATGAGATAAATATTGATCCCGGTTCTTCTATACGCATCATCCCGAAGAGCCTGCTACACCATCTGTGCATCCCAATACATCGCCTGACGCCAACAAGCACTGCCATTAGCGGTTTCAATTCAGGCAGAAGCTATCCGATCGGGAAAATTCGTCTGAAATGCCAAATCGGCGATCTTCAATCAGAAATGACCTGTTATTTCATAGATGCGGATACGTCTTATAATATTCTCCTAGGGCATCCTTGGAAACACGATTACATGATCGTGCCTTCCACACTGCACCAGTGCTTCATGTACGTCGACAAGCACGGCTTCGTGAGGACAGAATTTGCTGACATTGATCCCTTTAAAGGGGTCGAATCCTACTACTCCGACTCATGCTTATACGAGAAGTCAAAAAAGTACCTTGTCGAAGGAGATACTCAAGCTCAAACTGAGGCGGCAGCTGGATCGGAAGAACTTCTGACAATCCACCTCCAAGCCCTTAAACCTGACAGAACTGCACCGCTTACAGCCACTCTGCGTAAGGATGCAATCAGCCTTTCTACACAAGAGGGGAAGATGATAATCCGACTGCTAAGGTCTGGCCAAGCGCCAAGACCCACGACAGAGCCATTGACAATCAGGCTGCCTAGAGCTAGCCAACAACAAACAGAGGAGCTCAATCCCTCCATCAAGCCGATGACGATTCACCTTTCCAGAATGAATCGGTAGCCGAGCACTAAGTCGGAGACTGCTAGCCAGCCGACAACTCCCCGCCCAGCTCCGAGCACCAAACTAGGGGTTGTTAGTACGCCAATGACTCCACGTTCTGCTCCACTTATGGAGCCCCTGATGATTAAGCTGCCTAAGTCATCCTCTCAGTCTTCATTGACACAGGGGGTGGCTGAAGAAGAGTCAGAGCTGGCCAAGTATGTGGCTTCTCACGCTAATATTCTATCCGCAAATGATGTAATCCCATTAGAAAAGATACCTTACTTTATCAATAAAGGGCTATCTTTGAACTACCTCGAGCTTAATAAGCTTTGTACAATGTATGCTATGGAACACGATATAGGCACCCACCTACACACACAGGTGACAAATGTCTACACCGCAAACCAACTTAATCCAGTGGAAGACGCTTACCGCATAATCGAGGGAGAGGATCATCCAATCATCTTCGGCCGGAAGAATGATCCACAACCCTTCAGGATAGAAGAAGTTGATCTCGAACCCGACATCGGGAGACTGTCCCTTTATCTGTATAGTTCCCGATCCAAGTACCTTATACAAAAACAGGAGTATGATCTGAAAACTATGCCAGGCTTGAACTACGGCACTGGACGACGATTACCCTTACAATTGCCGGTCCCTGCTGGAAATCTACGAGATTACTACAACAAAACCAGATGTGGGCTAGGTTATGTTACACCTGTAACGACTCCTGAAAGCTTAGACGAGGAATGCGACTGGCATTCATACTCAACCGGATCACCAACTTCCGATTCAGACGTCAGTAATAGGGACATGCTCAGGCAAGTCTGGTCCGTCAATATGGCATTTGCCGACACCTACGAAGAAGATGAAGACATTCCTGAACTTTTTGAGTTAGAGCCATGGGCACAACAGCTAGATGCGCAATGAAAGAAGCGGTTGGGACGAAGAGAGCCTCCCACCGAAGATGAGGTTGTGTAAGTTGATCTCGGTGATGAGTCCTCTCCAAAGCCCATCTTTGTCAGCAAGAATCTGACAGACGAAGAGCGAAAATCGCTACTGTAACTCGTCATAGAATACATCAACATGTTCACCTGGAGCTACGAAGATATGCCAGAATTGAACCCCGAGGTTGCACTTCACAAACTCAATATTCGTCCGGACGCAAAACTGGTCAAGCAACAGCAACGACAGTTCCGTTCCAACATCATGAATGCCAATGAAGCTGAGGTCAATAAATTGATAGCTAGCGGCTTCATCCGCGAGGAACAACATCCAGACTGGGTAGCCAATATAGTACCAGTCCTCAAAAAGAATGGGAAGATCCGAATCTGCATCGACTTCCGAAATCTGAATGAGGCGTATCCTAAGGACGAGTTTCCCCTCACTATTGCCGATATTATGATTGACAACACCTGCGACTTTGAGCGTATGTCATTCATGGATGGTTTTTCGGGGTACAACCAAATGAAAATATTCCCAGATGATAAAAAGCATACATCATTCCGAATACGAATTGGCACATACTGCTACACAGTCATGCCTTTGGTTTAAAGAATGCTGGCGCCACCTATCAAAGAGTTATGAGCGTCATCTTTAGAGACCACTTGCGCAAGATAGTGGAATGCTACGTCGACGACATCGCCGTCAAGAGCCGCTCTAAGGAAGATCATCTGCAGGATCTGAGGACAGTGTTCGACCTGATACGAGCGCACAATTTGAAGATGAATCCCACAAAATCCTTCTTGGGCGTATCCAGTGGGAAGTTCTTAGGTTTCATCATTACTTTCTAGGGTATCCACATAGACCCGGAGAAGACGAAGGCAATCATGGAGATGGGTCGCCCGAGAAATCTCCGTGAACTCTGAGGCCTTCAAGGGAGGCTGGCCTACTTCAGGAGGTTTATCTCTAACCTCTCTGGACGATGTCAGCCATTCACCCACCTCATGAAGAAGGGCATTTCATTCATATGGGATGAGGAATGTCAGCACGCCTTCGACAGCATCAAAGAATATTTGACGAACCCTCCAGTCCTAGTGGCTCCGGTCGCTGGAAAACCATTCCTGCTTTATGTGCGAGCAATGGAGCATTCTCTCGATGCTCTATTAGCGCAAAACAATGATGCAGGCCATGAACAAGCTATACACTAGCTCAGTCGAAAGATGATAGGGCCAGAGTACAGGTACACTGCCATAGAGAAGGAGTGCCTTGCCCTAGTGTTCGCCATTCAGAAGATGCGACACTACGTCACGGGACAAACCATACACGTGATATCACGAGCCAACCCTCTCAGGGTCCTCATGACCAAACCAGGTGCGCTCAGCTCTCGCCTTGCTACCTGGGCGATATTACTGTCTTCCTACCATATGATCTTCGTCCCACAGAAGGCTGTTAAAGGTCAAGCTCTGGCAGACTTTTTAGCAGCCCATCCAGGCTCGGAGTCAACCAGAATAGACGAAGAGATTCCAGATGAGGTTGCCAATTCAAACATGGCCTCTCATGATGCCATATGACGAATGTTCTTCGATGGCGCTTCCAGAACTGGGCCCAAGGGCAACATCATCGTTGGAGTCGGAGTGGTACTAATTTCTTCCTCCGGGCTGGTGATCAATCGGGCTTACTCCCTCACAGAGCCCTATTCAAACAATGTGGCCAAGTACAACACTTTGGTCATTGGCCTCTGACTCGCAAAGGAACTGGGGGTAGAGTATCTTGAAGCATACGACGACTTGTAGTTAATCGTCAATCAGATCCGGGGTTCATACGAAGTTCGCCATGAAGATATGATTCCTTATCACCAAATAGCGATCGACATCATCTCGTCCTTGGAAGGATTCTTCATAGAACATGTTCCCAGACTCCAAAATATTGTGGCCGATGTCCTAGCAGGCCTGGTCGCTTCCCTTGCAGTACCGAATCAGGCTCATCATCTGGTTGACATAATAGGCCGTGAATTGGTCTGTCCAAAGAATAATGTTCAATGTGTTGAGAGTTACTCCGCTCTGATAGTCAATGAAGCACCATACTGGAGACAACCATTCATCGACTTCGTAGTCTACGATATTCTGCCAGAGAATTCGAAAGAAGCCACTTCTATGAGAAGACGTTCCCTCAGATTCTTCTACGATACAGAGACAAAAATGCTATATCGGCGATCATACGATGGATTACTGCTTCGGTGTCTGTCAAATACAGAAGCCAAGGAAGCTGTACGCAAAGATCACGACGACGTCTGCGGGGCCCATCATCCTGGCCCAAAATTACAGTACCGCCTTCGCCAAATGGTCTATTACTGGCCCACGATGGTTGCAGATGCGATAGACTATGCACGAAAGTGCAAAGCCTGTCAAGTCCACGCATATTTCATCCACCAGCCATCCGAGTTTCTACATCCGACGGTGGCATCCTGGCCATTCGAAGCATGGAGAATGGACATCATTGGTTCGGTCAGTCCGCTTTCATCCTGAGGACATCACTTCATACTCGCAATCACAGATTACTTCTCCAAATGGGCGGAGGCTATTCTGCTGTCAGAAGTAAAGACTTCAAACGTGATCAGCTACCTCAAGCATCACGTCATCTATCGCTTTGGACTTCCCCGAAGGATCATCCACGACCACGGTCCGCAGTTAGCAAGCCACACCTTCTATCGGTTCTGCGACAAACACCAGATCCAGAATGTTGCTTCAACGTCATACAATCCGGCAGCGAATGGGTTGGCAGAAGCGTTCAATAAAACTATAATCAAGCTGCTCAAGAAGTTTGTGTCCTCAAACAAGCACGACTGGAATGAAAAGCTCGGCGAATGCTTATGGGCCTACCGCACTACAGTACGGATGGCCACTGGGAATACACCATTCTCTCTGGTATATGGGAGTGAGGCAGTTCTTCCATTGGAGACTCAGATCCCTTTGCTCTGCGTCGCCCTCACCTATCTACTGACGACGGATGATAATCACCACCGCCGGTTACAAGAGTTGGAGGCTCTAGATGAGAAGCGCCTGTTAGCTCAACACCTAATCGAGCTGTACCAAGCACGTATCTCGGGAGCTTTTAACAACAAGGTTAAAATCAGAACATTCCAAGTAGACGATCTTTTTCCAGTCAATGTGGAAAGGCCCATTTGTCATCGAGACTGTATTCTCCAATGGTGCTTACCGCCTCGCAAAACAAAACGGAGAATTGCTCATATTTTCCATCAACGACAAGTTCCTGAAGAAGTATTATGTCTGAAACGACATCCTCTAAATCTCCCAGATTGTTGAGTTATGTACCCTCTGGTACCACTGAACTTACATTCTGACTCCAAATCTCCCGGATTGTCGAGTTATGTACCCGCATGTACCGCTGAACTTACATTCTGGTCACTCTAGATAAATCTATATCGCATCTTTTAGGTAGTAAGTCATGTATAATCATACCTCTGAACTTTCTTCCTAAAAGAGCTCCCTCCTCATGATCCAATACCCGTACTTCCAGTACATAAAAAGGGTAACAGATCTACAAATTTCTCGAAACAACCACGTCGATGTTACCTCTGAGTTGTTTTAACTTCAATCAAAAACAAACCATCCCTCACGTAGAACTTCCATATCCTCATTACCTCTGAGTTGTTCTATGTACCCTTCATGGAGCCCACTCCTGCCACGTCCTCATTACCTCTGAGTAGGAAGGCTCCATTGAAGAAACCCTCATATTTACCACATCCTTATTACCTCTGAGTAAATATGTTGGTTTTCTCTCCTCTTATTATCCGTATCCAGAACCAGGGTACGCTAAGGATAATAGGTCCACAAAAAGTCTCCCATTAGGACAACTACTACAAGCAAATAATGGAGCAAATATATTCTGTTCATTCAAAAGCAGTTACATTCACATGACTACATCTCATGAGCAAGCCAAAAAAGTTCTCCATCGTTTCATTTGGACAAGAAGAAAAAAAGATTACATTGATGTCCAAAAGAAGCGAAACATAAACTACAACTAAAGACAGACAGAAATATCAAGACAAAAGACAGACATTTATGGGAACCCACGAATCCTAGTTGTGGGGGCGCATATACCATTCCCTCAACCATTTTACATATGAAGGATCTATTTGAGTAAGGTCCTCGTCCGGGACAGGAGGGTCAGAACTCCCAATACTATCGCCCTCAGACTGTGGCTCCTCTTTTGCAGCAACTTCAATGTTGGGAGTGTTTCCCTCTCCTATAGGCATCAGTTCTTCTTTTTGTTCCTCCATTTTTGGTATCACCTCCTCTTTAACGAACAATGACTCTTGTTTGATGAAAGGAGGCAGCATCTCCTCCTTCACAACGATCTCAGCCTTCAGCAGGGATGCTGCAAGCATCAAAGATAGAAGAAACAAAGTTAGAAGATGGTCAGGTGAAACCAACTTTGTGTTTCGGGGCTTATGCAGCTCTATATTGGCGGGGCCTTATGCGGCCCAGTTCAGGTGAGCATATGCGGCTCGGCCTAGCGCAGCCTCAGATGAGCTTATGCAGATCTGTTTAGTGGGGCTTATGTGGCACAGTTCAGATAAGCTTATGCGGCTCTAATCCGTTGGAGCTTATGCGGCCCAGTACATCAGGAGCTCATGCGGTTCTATTTCATTAAGACTTCATGCAGTTCAGTTTTTAAAGGTGATTATGCAGCCCAGTCATTCTCATGCGGCTCAAACATGTAGTATACCCCATACGGCTCGGACATAAAAAGTTCATGCGGCCCATACAAACATATACGGCTTTATCGTACTAAATTTGGGGAGTTCAATGAAGACGAGGGACGCATTAAATGCCAAAGTAAAAAGTCTTGCGCATAAAACATGCAACAGAGCCATCTTTGTTAAGGGTTTTGAAGCATACGATCATCCACATAATTCTTACCAGCAATGGAAGGGTGGACGTCAGGATGAACTTCAGGCACCGCAGTCGACGAAGAAGCCGCTCCCTTACCCTTCGCCGCAGAGGAAGCCTTGGAAGCTTTGGGGGCCATCATTGATCGGTGATCGAGAGAGAAGACGACGACAAAAAAATCTTGAGCAAGAAAAGAAAGTAAAGAGTCTCTCTCTCTCCCAAAAATCCCATATTTATAGGCTGAAGGGGGCGTGAGGATCAAGGGACGCTTCGCATGATGCGCCACCTAGAAAACAAGATCGACTCTTAGGTTTCTAACCCCTGCATCATTAAGGCAAAATCTAAATATTTAAAGTTGACTCTTGGGATCCTATCCCAAAAGACGGCTTCAAATCAAAACAAATCAAGAGCAATAATGAGACACCCACGTGGCACAGGACCATTATGCAGCTAAGAAGTCTATACGGCCAGAGCGGTCCATACGGCCAGAGCGATCCATGCGGCCAGAGCGATCCATGCGGTCCGAGCGATACATGCGGACAGAACATCCCATGCGGCCAAAGAAGTCTATACAGCAAGAAGAGTTTATGCAGACATATCCATGCTTCTTATTCAAAGTATTTTAATTTTGCAAATTGAAAACTTTGAAGGGAGTCTTGTAGAAGCATGGAAAAATATAAATAAATTCTTATGCGGCCAGAAAATCAGCTCCATGCGGTTCACAGCTGAAGGAGCCTTCATGCGGCACAAAAGGCTCGAGAGCTTCATGCGGCACAAAAAGATGAAGGAAAAGCCACGTGGCCTCATGCAGTGGGCCATAAATGCTCTGAGTAGTTGGCTCATTAATTAACCTGACACAGTGGCAGCTCTGACAATGACGGATTGATAGCTCTGACATAAAGTATAAATGATGACCCTCGACGTGCTGCTAGAGAGACGAAGAAACTCTTTACAGCTGGCACGATCCATTTTCAAAACTCCTTACGTGGCTCAGTTGCATGGACGTCTATGCAGCTCAGTTGCAAGGGTCTCTATGCGGCTCAGTTGCAAGGGCCTTCATACGGCTCAGTTGCAAGGGCCTCCATGCGGCCCAGAATAAAAGACGTCCATAAGGCTCAAATTAAAGGACGTCCATGCAGCTCAAATTAAAGGACGTCCATGCGGCTCAAATTAAAGGACGTCCATGCGGTTCAGAGTGAAGGACTTCCATACGGTTCGATTAAAGGCTATACCCATACGGCTCAACTATGACAGTCTTCCATGCGGCTCGCAACAGTTGGGATACGTGGCAGGAATTAATTAAATCCCAACAATTTAGATTTGTGACAATCAACATAACAGGCAGTTGGGACACGTGGTAAGAGATTGACCAAGATTTATTCACGCGGATTTGCTGATATCAACAAATCATCACAATGCAGATTTATTACAATCAACATTAACTGCCCATACAGATTTGGTGCAATAAATATTAACTGCCTAGATTTGTTACAGTCCATATTGACGGTCCAAATTAAATTCCAACAAACAAGATCAAGATAAATCGTAATCAATCCCTAACCGCCCACTTTTCAAGGAGCAATCATATAAACCTAATTATCACATTCCACTCCTATAAATAGCAAGGTGCCATTCCCTTGCAGGAAAACACAGAAGAGAGACGCAGAGAGAGAAAAATGCACAAAGAGAGCGACGGCGTACAGAAGAATCTCTCCACACATTCCGAGAGCATTTCTTCGTCAGAGCTAAGGCTACGTCCGATCGTCCAAGGAGTAAGACAGAGTTGATAGCACTCTCCCGAGCCTCTACCGTCATCCCCTAGAAAAACTAAACAATTGTACTTAGATTACTGTACCTAGGTTTTCGTCCCTAGGCTTTCTTTGTACGAGCGAGTTTGTGTTGTGAAGTAAAAGTCCAGTCCTCCCATAAAACTGTTCTGTTCTTTTATAATAAATGGAAAACAACGTCAGGTGCCGTGCTTGTGTGATCCATGCACCATGGCCAGTTTTTCCCGCATGCATCGCTTGCCCGTGTGCGAATCACCCTAAATAACTGTTTTTACTTGTTTAAGCTTTTTTGTAGCTAAAATCTTGAAAAACTCAAAACATGAAAGTTGTAGATCTTTGTCTTGGCTTCAAGATTCTTTATGTCTCACTTAAATTGGAGTTTATATGTAACTGATAGCTTTAAATCACCCATGATCTTGAATTAATAACTTAAGTATGATAATATGAACCCATCTTGATAATCTTGATAGTGGCTCATCAAGGCACACTGCTGACAAGTACTCTTGACATGACAAGTAAACCTAAAATGACATGTATAATCTTGAATGCTGTTGCGACAGTTATTCCTGTCTTACTAGTGTAACTCTTTCCTTGACTCCATAGTTGATTGTGCTTATACAAGCTAACTATCTCGTCTTACATCATGACTAGGATATGGATTCCTGGTTACCATGGTCAGAAATTTATAATGAATCTAACTAGGTTAATGACTAGATTGATCAAGTAGTTCATATTGATAGATTTCCTAGTTACATACGATCCCGCTATCCTGGCCACACCTGTGGACTTGTAGCCTGTCGACATGTAGGGCACATTTCCAGCATACTCTCATGTGTTGCACTTCTTGAATCATGAGTACTAAAGTACTCCAGTAATCTTGATAACTCTTGTAACCCCCCCGGATAACCTGGATAGTCTACAGAGTTTGTGACTGCGAGAATATCTTACTGCATCTTGTTAGTAACTAGGCCCGTGATAACCCTAGTTAACTAATGTTAGTAAGCCGTAGGACTTGATTGGCCGTGCCTAAATGATTGTCTCATGATCAACATGGAAATTATATTCCACTTCTTGCTTCTTAATGAAAGCTCGTGTTTTCTCCTATCTCTTGTCATTTACGTTATTTAATTATGTTCTTTTATCGGTTCTTCTATTCATTTTATGCTGGTTTTAGTTACTAAGTAGAGCCTTCCTTGTTGCACTTGCACTTTCTGGGTCTGACCCAGCTGGTTTTGTATGGCCAAATTTTGGAGTGATACCCGAGGACCTACCCGCCTTTCAGCTATATGGTGAACACCAGGTGTAACACCCAGTTTTCCAAAAGAGGATAATTTTGAAATTTTGTAATTATAATTATTATTTAATGATATTTATTTCATATTATGATTTTTAGTGATTTTTAATTATTTTTAAACTATTTAAATTCATGACTTGTGACTTTTGGTATTTTGCTAGTGAACAGTAGAGACTGCCTACCCTAGAGCCTAGCCATGTGATTAGGGTATTTTTGACATTTTTAGGGTTATTTGGATTTATTATAATTTATTTGAATTTATGGGAATTTTTAGAATTTATTTTAGAATTGTTTGAATGAGGGTTGACTAGGTTGACTTTGACTAGTAATGACCTTGGTAGGCTAACCTAGAAGCTAACCCTAGTTGTGTTTGGACTTGGTTAGGTTATGTAACTCTAGTTTAACCTAAGTTAGTGAGGATTAACTCATTAGAATTAATTTGGAGAAACTAGGATTTGAATTGATTTAGAAATGGCTTGTGATTTCACAAGTCATGACTTGTGACTTAGGCTTAATAGCCCATAGGCCCACACCATGAACCAAACCTAACCCTAATCAACCCATGGCAGCCACCATTGATCCTTTCTCCCTATTTAATCCCCTCCTAGAATTTAGGGCTAGCCTCCTTAGGAAATTTTACAAGTTTTGGAAGAGATGAGTCTCTATCTTCAAAAATCTCTAGAAAATCCATTTTAACTCCTTTTAATCCAAACAAATTGCAATAGGTTCTAATTGATATTTTCTTGCTGTTGGAATTTGTTATTCTCAGTTTTCTATCAATTTGAAAGAGTTTGGTGGCATTTGGGAATCCTCATTCAAGGAGTTTTTGTGTTGGAGAACACCATAGGTAAAATCCTAATCCACCCATTAAAATTCTAGTTTCTTTGCATGTAGACCTAGCCCTAAGTGTCCTGGTCCTGTAGGTATGCCTAGACCTAGGTTTTGTGTCCATTTTGTGTCCTAAATGGACACGTATCAGTCCCTTCCTATAGGTGTTTGATGAAATGCCCCAATGGGCATTTTGACTTGATTTTCAAATTGTGTTTGAATATGATTACTCATTTTTAGGTCGCTTAGGATTTTCCACACGACTGAGCTTGTATTTGTGTCATGTCGTGTCGAGATCTGGACACGAACACGCTGTTCAGACACGGTGCACATTGTCCTGCTACTCGGGGGCAATTACTCACTAGATACGCCACTAGGACACAAGAATTTTGACACACAGGTCGGGGCTGACACTGACAAGAGGCTCCCCAAGTTTCATGTATCCTCGTGTCGTGTCGGGCACACATTCGTGTGTGCATTGATCCCGCACTGTGTGCACACGTGCAGATTTGCCTCACTGATACGCACTCACACACACGACACGACACAACGTGGACACGTTGCAGGCGGTTGGACACTTACTCCTACCCCTGGCGAACATATACACACGGCCACATGTCGCCACGTGGCCGGTGTCGTGCGTTTGACACGCGTGCACGCGTGCACGACACTGTTGTGTGCATAGTTTGTGTCTGTGTTCGTATAGCTATTTGGACACTTCATGTCCAGTTTCCCGGAAACGAATGAACCCACATAACACGTACTAATGTGGGGGACACGTACGTACACCTATTTTAAAATTGATTTGGTTTTATGTGATTTTGGGTTAGGAATTGGAATTCCTGATACACACTGAGACTGATTGGATTTTTTTCTGATTTCAATTTGATTTTCTTGATTCACATTGTAATATTTTTACTGTGGTGTAGGTTGATGTTAGTGATGAGTTTTGAATTTGCAAACTGGGTTTGGGACTGCTAAGTGTAGGTTAAATCTTAGTTCAATTAGCTGTGAACCTGAGTTCACTTATGAGTTCTTGAGATTTCAACAAAATGTCATTTCCTATGATTCCTGAGATTGATTTCATCTTTTAAAGCTGTTAATCCAATTCTAAACCTGTTAATTGGTGTTAAATAGTCATGTATGATCCTAGACATAATTGTTGTTCATGATTGATTCATTTACATTCGAATTTCGGCTTGGTGTTGAGTTTTCGAAATGCAGGACTGGAAATTGGTTTCCTGTCCTTAACTGAAATGAAAGTTTGTTTCAATGCTTCACTGATATTGTACCACATTTCCTATCATCCACTGTACACAGATGCACACACTGGTTACTGATTATCCTATTGCCTGAGATGAGATTCAGTCCTATTTCTGAGAGTCCCAGATTTTCAAATGTGAACATTGACAGTTATTTTAACCATGTTAATGCTTCTACTTATGTGTTTTAGATCCTAATATAGTTTCTCCATATGTTACTAACTATGTGTTGAGTTGGGTTGATTTGTGTATTGAATTGGGATCAATTCTGGATTTGAATGTCCTGGACTGAAAACTAAAATTTGTTGAAAGTTGGGACTGAAATCTGGTTTGATATGGACTGTTTGAAGAACTGAAATTGAATGTTCAATATTAACCTAAGAATGAATGTTTGAATTGGTTTCCTGTCCTTTTCTTTTTCTAAAAAAAACTGAATTTTGATTTCCTATTCCTGAGTATGGGATTTGGCATGTGTGGTTCGAAATACTGAAAACTGAAATTCCTATTTCCTGAGTTTTAGCTCTTTCTTACTGTAAACTGTTAGGATGGATGCATTAATTCATTTTTACTTACCTGAGATTCACTGCATCCCTTTCTTTTAAATGAATGTTTAAGACATGAGCTTAACTGACAATGATTGCCAAAGATTCCAGTTGGTATGCACTGCTCCAGTTTACCCATGTCACTGATTTCCCCATTTGATATGCCACTGTTATCTTAAATTTCTGAATACACATATTGTTACACTGATATGCCATGCCACAGTTTCATACACACACAAGTCCACACCATTTTACATCTCACTGATTTTCCCCCACACATTGACACCCTCTCATGTTTGCACACACACCTATCCCCTAAAAACTGAGAACACACTCTTGCACACCCTCCTTTCCTGTCACTCTTTAACTAATACACATACACATCCCTCACATTGTCACTCACTGTTCACTCCCTACCACACAATGCTGTGAGACTGTGTACCCTACACTCTAACACACACACAGGGCATTAGCCTTAGTACTGTCAAACCTGAACACCTACATTCACTGATTTCACAATTTATACACACACTTGTGGTTTTTCCCCCTTACTTGACACAAGTTAGTACTCACCCCTTGCATACTCACATTGACACACCCACACTCTTCCCTTTCCCTCTCTACATCTATATATATATGCATATATAATCAACTTGTATATACATATCTAGTATGACTTGTAATGTTAGGTTTTATAGATGTGAGCATGTAAATATATGCAATATGAGGCAATATATATGTATGAGTGTATATGTGTCTTAATGTAATTCGCAAACATGTAAGAATAAAGGTAAATGACTAATGTAATATAATGTAAGGTATATAGGAAAGCATGAATGTATGAATAAGTATGTATGTATATAATTATGTATATATAATATATGCAAATGTGTGTGATAATGGCTTGTGATGATGTATGGTGTTTAGGCTAGACTTGATTAGGGTTAAATAGACTAGTATAGACTTGTTAGACTAGGGTTAGACCTAGAATGGCTTGTTGACCATAGTTGACCTAGTTTGACTTCTAGAGTTGACCAAGAGTTGACTTGGGCCTAGATTGACCTAGAATCATGAAGAATGCATAGTAGGACTTCATTATATCATTTTAGACTTGTTGTGACTTGTGCTGTTCTGATTAGGAGCCAGACACCTCTCCTCGGACAGTACATTTCATCTGGACACTCAGATACAGGCGAGTACATTCTCTGATCATTTTATATCCTGCTTAAAAGTATTTCCTGCATTAAATTACTTTACTTGATACTGTCACGTTGGTCACACGGATTAGTATAATATGGATCCCTTCCTGAGATGTTATCCCTTCAGGGAGCATCGGGGTACTCTATGTTCTGTGCGTTTCACTTACATGGCGTATCACTATACTTCTTTGGTTTTTTGATTACTTGTGATATGTATTCTCATATCATAGAGTCTTCTTTGGATCCTTATCCCATTTATTGGGTCTATCAGAATCCCTATTTATGGGACTACTATGTACCACCCTTTGGGGGCTTATCATCCTTTGGGGGCATATCATCCTTTGGGGGCTTATCACCCTTTGGAGGCATATCACCCTTTGGGGGCTTATCACCATTTGGGGGCATATCACTCTTTGGGGGCTTACCACCCTTCGGGGGCTGTTACATAGAACCATAACATAATCTGGTTGGATCCTTGTGTATTAATTAGGGGTACGGGGGAGTATAAATAGCCATGTGAACAATTCCAAAGTAGAATAGCCATGTACGCCTCTTTAGTATAGCCATGTACAATCAAGCCGTTCACATGTCGACTTTGTGCTCTAAATCACTAGTCACTGGTAGCTCTTTACTTATAGTAGATATTTTTATTACAGTTCTCTCTCTCTGTTTACATATTATATTTCTTCAGTATCTATATCTTACTTTACTGCATGATTATAGTTTCTAACCTGCTATGAACTGTTGAGATGTATTGTACTCGCTCCTGTCCTAACTGGACCTGTTAAAAATATTACAAAGGACGAGGAGGAGGCCAGTGAGGGTACCTTCTTTGGGACAGCTCTAGCTGACGGCTTTACCCTACTGCCTAGACTAGTTTAGTTAGGCCTTATCTTATTTTTATGTTGTCTTGAGACTGTTTAGCTAGACTTTACTTTTGTTCAGAGATGTTGAGTTGTATATATTCTTTCATATTCAGTAGCTGAGATATATACTTTGGATATTTGCTGGGATATTATCTTAGACTATTCTACCTTCTGTATTTCCTTGAGTTCTATATCATATCGTGCTTTCTTCTTCCTTAGTTGTGATTGAGTTCATTTACTGCTATGTCATCCCCATTTGGGGAGTATAAACTGCTTAGTATTATATTGCTAGATGTATGTTGACCTAGGACATCGTTCTACCGTCGATACTGCGGCGTAGGCTGGGCGTTGTTACGTTCTCGTACCCTCACAGTGGGTGCGGGTCGTGACACCAGGCATAGTCGTGGCAATGAGTGAGTTTTCTTATTTTTTTCTCCTACTCTAATGTAACTTATTCTTTTGAGACATTTAGCCGCCGAGCACGTGTTAGCTCGTATTGAAACTTTATTTCTGTCTACCTATGGGCTATAACATGATTGACAAATCCTACGGTTGATCATGTATGACAACTCTTGCTAGTCTCGTGTTTTGTATGACTAGCTTCATGATCATCTGAATATGTAATGTTTGTGAAGCCTTACTTTATATGTCTGATGATCTAACATCTTGTAACAATTATTTGCTTGCTTGAGATTGAGACACTAGGATTGTTCTTGACCATAAAAGTTTGTTGGCTTGTAGACCCTCATTCATCTAGACAGACGTGACCTTATTGCGAGGTGGGTTGCACTTCAATGTACGTAGCTGGCTATATCTATCTCTTGCTCTCCAGTATTCTGGTTCTCGGGCATGATACGGTTTAAGTGGTGACCCATGCAGATCTTTTAAATCAAGATGTGTGATGGTTTTGCCGAATAGATGTCCCAATCAGCATTCGTCCTTGATCTCTACTCGTGCCTTCTAATCTTCCTAATTTTTGACCTGATAAATTCTTATATCCTTGGTCTATCTTGGTCCTTCCTTATTGTTCTCCATGCCATTTCTTCAGTGGCATTGTTCCTGGTCTTGCCGATCAGCCGGATGGAGCACCTCCAGCGAACCGATAATAAGTGAACCAGCCGCAACTTGGGGACCAAACCCAGCACTCAGGGGCAGCATCCCGAGTCATACCTTCCGGGGATCCAGAGCTACCAGTTCATCTACTCCAGCCTGCAAAGCCTGACAATGGAGCCTGATGGGACTCATCTGGGACTTGCTTGTATCACAAGATCGTCGGGGCGTTGCCTTGCAGTAGATAGTATAAGTAGCCATGGACAGAGTTGGTTATCAAGGGAACAATGTGGCTAACAGCTTCAAGCACCTGAACCCTCCCTTCTTTGATGACAATGAAGATGTTATTGCTGCTGATGCTTGGCTTCAGGATATATAGGTTATTCTGGAGGCATCTCGAATTTGAGAGGAAGAGAAGGTGGCCGTTGTGCGCCTGCAATTATTGGACTTAGCCTGCAACTGGTGGGCGATGCTAGCAGTTGGTTTAGTGACGCCTGTCTTGTGGATGGTATTCAGTTTTAAATTCTAGATGAAGTACTTTGATGTAGTAGCTCAGTATGATTTGCAGACAAGGTTTAGCAATCTCAAGCATATGGAAAGGACGGTCGATAGATATACGGCCAAGTTTTCTAGGCTTAGTCGGTTTGCTTCCACCTTCGTGGTGACAGAATTAGACCGAGTGTAGCAATTCCAGTAGGGACTCCACCTAGAGTTCATTCTAGTAGTGGAGCAGTTTGAGCACCAAACCTTTGATGTTGTATTAGGAGTAGCTAGAAGGCTTGAATATACACCACAAAGGATAGTAAATCGAACTAGAGGACGGAAGAGGCCTCATGGACAGTTGTCTCAGTCATTAACACCAGCCCCGGTAGCTAGGGCTTCGACTATTAGAGCTCCTAGGAGGGCGACGACAGTTTTGTCGGTTCAGCACTCGACTTCGACGTACCCTCAGCAACAGAAATAGAAGCAATCTTCCGCAATGGGTTGCTTTCATTGTGGGAAGCCTGGGCACGTAATTTTAGAGTATCGCAGAGCACAGGGGTTGTGCTTGGCTTGTGGGGCACCAGACCACATAATAGGGTCCTGCCCATATAGAGCTAGTTCATCTTCATCAACTTTAACCAGTCCATCGGTTAGGGGACCAGTACTAGTGCAGCAGTTCCAGCCTCCGAGGCTATTGCCGCCTTAGGCTCAAGAATTCCATTAGCAGAGGCCACAACAGTATGCTTAGGCCCAAGCTCAGATTCAAAGCAGACAGAGAGGTCACCAGCAGAGGAGACCAGCACCAAGAGGACAGGGTCAAGCTATGGCCCTGATGATAGTAGAAGAATTGGCATCAGATGAGGTGGTGGCAGGTACCATTCTTGTCAACTCTTTTCCAGCATCAATATTATTTGATTTGGGTGCATCGTATTCATTTATGTCTGCACGATTCGCAACAGGGATAGGACTAGAACCCGAGTCATTATCAGTAAGGTTCAATATAGTTACTACTAACGGTCTTATGGGAGTAGATAAAGTCTTTTTCTCGTGTCAAATCGTAGTTAGCGGTAGAGAGTTTCCCGCTATATTGATAGAATTTTTGATGGCCGACTACAATGTGGTCCTAGGAATGGATTGGTTGAAGGATCAATAAGCAAGAATAGACTGCCATGTTGGCAAGATTATTTTTGGTATTCCTGACGAAGAAGAGTTTTTATTTTTCAGAGGCGAAGTAGAACCTTCTTTACCAGTCTTGCGGATGGCAGTAGCAGGAGCTGTTCAATTTTCCATAGTTGTTGAAGAATTTCCTAATGTATTTCCTGAAGTACTTCCAAGCATGCTGCCAGAGAGAAATAGAGTTCACAATTGATTTGATTCCAGGGACGCCGCCAGTATCAGAAAGAGTCTACAGAATGGGACCATCATAATTGGAGATCATGTACAAGATGATTGAAGAACTCAGAACCAAGGGATTTATTCGTGCTAGTGGATCACCTTGGGGAGCCCCGATACTTTTTGTGAAAAAAATGATGATAGGTCAAGATTAAGTGTTGATTATCGTACCTTGAATTCCGTAACAATCAAGAACAGATATCCCCTACCAAGGATAGATGACTTATTCGATAAACTCAATGGAGTAGCAGTATTCTTGAAGATTGACTTACGGCCAAGGTACCATCAGATCAGAGTCATAGAGCAAGACATCTAAAAGATGGTATTCAGTTCTAGATATAGACATTGGGAGTTTCTTGTTATGCCATTCGTAGCGACTAATGCACCAGTAGTATTCATGGATCTCATAAATCACATATTCATGCCTTATTTGGATCAGTTCGTGATAGTGTTTATAGATGATATATTGGTCAATAGCAAGAGTGAAGCAGAGCATGAGCAACATCTCCGAGTAGACCTTGAGATTCTCAGAGAGCACCAGTTGTATGTAAAGTTTAGTAAGTGCAAATTTTGGGTTGGTCGCATTTCGTACTTAGGTTACATCATCACCAGAGGTAGAGTGGAAGTAGTCCCCCAGAAGATAGTAGCTATAGAGACATGACTAGTATCTAGTACCGTCGCAAAAGTTTGCAGTTTTTTAGGCGGGCTATTATCGACGGTTCGTATCAGACTTTGCTCAAATTTTAGCTCCCTTGATGTAGTTAACCCTCAAGGATATGCAGTTTGCTTGGACAATAGAGTGTCAGAGTTCATTTGAAAAGTTGAAGGAAGGATTGATGACGGCACCCATTCTCACGATTCTAGATGGGACTGAAGGATTTATAGTTTTTATGACACTTCAGGCAGAGGATAAGGATGCGTCTTGATGCAACCTGGCAAGGTAGTAACTTATGCGTCACGTTAGCTTCATGATCATGAGAGGAATTATCCAACCCATGATTTACAGTTAGCAGCAGTAGTTTTTGCACTTAAGCTTTAGAGGCATTACTTGTGTGGAGATCGTGTAGAGATTTACACCGACCACAAGAGTCTCAAGTATGTGTTTACCCAGAAGGATCTCAACATGCGTCAGAGAAGATGGCTAGAGTTACTAGTGGATTACAACATCAACCTGCAATATCATGCTGGAAAGGCCAACGTAGTTGCTGGTGCATTGAGCAGGAGCTTATTTTCTAACAGCACAACCCGAGTTATTAGCAGATCTTCAGAAGATGGGTATAGAGATAGTTTTTCCTACCAATGTGGCATTAATGACTAGTATGCAAGTTCAGTCTAGCATAGTAGAGAGGATCAAGATAGCTTAGTCAACGGATTCTAAGCTTCAGCGACTTAGGGCAAAATGTGAAGCGGGACAGAGAGCAGAGTTATGCATTCACGAAGATGGCACACTTTGACATGGAAGGTGTCTTTGTGTACCCAGTAGTGACATCAGGTAAGAGATCATAGCAGAGGCTCACAGTTTACAATATTCAATTCATTCGGGTGGTACGAAGATGTATCGTAATATCCGTCAACATTTCTGGTAGAATGGTTTAAAGGAGGCGATAGCGCGGTTTGTCTCTTGTTGTTTAGTTTGCCAACAAGTCAAGGATGAACATCAGAGACCAGCTAGACTTTTTCAACCTTTACCAATCCCAGAATGGAAGTAGGAGCATATTACCAAGGATTTTGTAACTGGATTACCTAAATCTCCAGCTAGGGGAGATGATATTGGGTTATAGTTGACCGACTCACTAAGGTAGCTAATTTATTTCTTTTCAGAGTTGGTTAGTCAATGGATCAGCTTACCGAGATGTACCTCAGGAAGATAGTCAGATTGCATGGAGTGCCGGTCAGCATCATATCGGACTAAGATTCGAGATCTATAACGCATTTTTGGCAGAATCTTCATGAGAGTTGGTAACTCATCTCAAGTTTAGTTCAGCTTATCATCCACAAACTGATAGTCAGTCGGAGCGTACGATTCAAACTCTTAAAAATATGTTACGATCCTGTACACTTGACTTTGATAGTTCGTGGGAAGATCACCTACATCTAGTAGAGTTCTCCTACAATAACAGTTTTTAGGCCAGTATCCAGATGACACCATTTGAGGCACTGTATGGCAGAAAGTGCAGATCACCTTTAGCCTGAGATGATTTAGGCGAGAGGCAGATGCTTGATACTATCGAGGTGGTCAAACAAGTTAGAGATCATCTTCGAGTTGCACAATATCGTCAGCACCGTTGGGCCAATTCTCATCAGCATTCCCTTGAGTTTTCTACCGGCAACCACGTATTCCTTAGGATCTCGCCTACCCGTGGCGTCATTCGATTCAGCGTATGGGGAAAGCTTAGTCATAGGTATATAGGGCCGTTTGATATTTTCGAGCGAGTAGGTGATGTGTCCTATCGTCTCCCTCTTCTGTCGTCGTTACGTGAGGTACATGATGTATTCCATGTATCCAAATTGCGACGATACATCTCATATCTGAGCCATATACTTGATCATTCAGAATTGGTTGTTGGTACAAACCTTTCTTATGAGGAAAGGCCCGTATCCATATTGGTCCGAAGAAAGAAGGTACTCAAGAACAGAACTACTAGTTTAGTCTGTATTACTTGGGGCCATCACTCCTTGGGTGAGTCAACTTGCGAACATGAGGATGATATTCGATCACGATATCCACACCTGTTTGACTCATAAGGTATAATGTCTTTCTTATGTCTTATGCTTTTAATTTTTTGCTTGCATAAATGATTGCTTGATTGACTGCTAGTCGTAGATTACTATTATTAGTGTAGCTTGCCCCGAACACCTCTAGCCTCTTGAATAAATTTCGAAGATGAAATTCTTTTAAGGTGGGTAGAGTTATCACTCCCATTTTCCGTTATACGTATTTCCAATATACGTGTACGAATTTCTGACATTTGTCAGGTGACCCATACTTTGACTTATCTTGCTTAGCCAAGTCTTGGTTTAATCTTGACTTCGTTTAATTTGGTTTGGTTCAACTTGGCTTGGCCTGGTTTGGGGTTAGGTTGAGATGAGTTGGCTTGGTATATATACCAACCTCTCTCTCTCCCCTCAATTACTTCTTATTTACTTCTTCATCTTCTTTATTTACTCCTCCCACCTACCACAAAATAGGCAAGTGCAACTTGCTTCATGATGGATCTTAAATTTTATTGTTCTATTGTCTTCCTTGCTTGATTCCAAGACTCTTTACAACTTGGAGTTTTTGGTTTTGATGGTCGCATTTTTGAAGATCTCTATATTTGTAAAAAAATCATTTTTCTTGGTTTTGCTCTCTTTAAGTTTGTTATTTCCTAGTTCTAATGGTTTCATGTTGTGGGGAATTCAATTCTACCCAATTTTGGCTTTTGAACGGCTTGATATCGAATTCATATGAAGAACTTATGGCATTTTTGTGTTCATGGGTTCCGGCACATCTTCGATGCTGTCGGGACGATGAGCAGTGCCGCGCGCCTGCACGCCGTGCCTCTGAGCCATGCGCATTGTGTATTTGTGTGCTATGCATTTCGTGCATCGTATGCCCATGCGATTTTCTGTCGTGTGCCCGTGCGTCGTGCCTCCGTGCCATGCGCTTCGTGCATCTGTGCGCTACGCGTTTCGCATTTCGCGTACCATGTGCCCGTGCTATTTTCTATCGTGCGCCCATGTGGCGTACCTTCACGCATGCGTGACGTGGACCCGTACGCTACGTGTTTCAGGACCGCATGATTTTCTGTCTCATATCGCACGTCGTACCTCCATGCCATGCTCGCCGTGCATCCGCACGCTGCACGTTTCAAGCGTCATGCGCCCGCGTGTCGTGCCTTTGCGCCATGCGTGCCGTGCATCCGCGTGCTGCACATATCAAACTCCGTACATCCGTACATCGTTCCTCCGTGCCATGCGTGTCGTATACCCGTGCGCTGCACCTTTTGTGCACCGCGCGCCCGCACGATTCGTTTGTCTTGCGTCGTGCTTGTACAATTCGCACACCATGGACAGTTTTGTCTGCACATGCAGCATGTTTCATATGACGCTTGACGCGTTTGCCGTACGCCAGGCACCCTGCTTGCACGATCCTTGTGTCGTGGCCAGTTTTGCCCGTGCACGCCGCGTGCCCGTGCGCGAATCACCCTAAATTACTATTTTTGCTTGTTTAAGCAGTTTTGTAGCTAAAATCTTGAAGAACTTAAAACATAAAAGTTGTAGATCTTTGTCTTGCTTCAAGAATCTTTATATCTCAATTAAATTGGAGTTCATATGTAACTGATACTTTCAAATCACTCATGATTGTCTTTGATCTTCCTTGTATGTTTATGTACTTGGCCTAAATTACGGCGACCTGCAAGCTCTCTGAAATTTAATTAGATTTAATTAGAATTAATTAGAGTAATCGTATTTAATTAGGAATTTAATATGATTAATTATTATTTTCTAAGTTATTAATAATTTCCCACTTTTATTTTTGATTATTATCGACACGTTACCGTGACTTTTAAATTAGGAGCACAAGGCTGGTCATTTTCTCCAGACCAACTTGTCATGCGCGATCTACTCGAGACGCTCTACATCTATGACCTTCGTGTCCCACTCAGACACACTCTCTTGTGCTTCATTTTTATCGCACAACTTTCTGGACAATTGACCCAATCCCGATTTATCCCACCGAGTCATATTTAATTCCAACTTGTATTGGAGACACCAATTTGACCCAAACTGGTCGACCCAAGTTATGGTCGCGGACCATTTTGAGTCTACTACATGCGTGCCACTTGTGTCCCATCCAATTTAGTTCCCGTGTACTATTTATTTATCAATGATATTAAATGGCTAATTTAAGTCATTTAATTTTCGGAACCCAATTAAACCCAATTGTGACCCAACCCGACCCATTGTGACCCAACCCAAGCCACATGGCATCTCCCCTACAACAAATAAACACACGCACAACACCCTATTAATCCTACAAAACACCAAACACACAAACCATACTCTCTTTCTATAAATTAAATGCACACACACACAAACCATCAACATCACTTCTCTCTCTCCATATTTTCAAAACACACAACACCACCACCATACTCACACTCCCTCACCCCTCCCTACAGTCGGATTACATCCCCCCTCTCTCTACACATGTCACCATCACTTCCTCTCTCTTCTTTAATTCAAAACACACACACATTACTATCACTCCTTTTCTCTCCTTGTTTCTAAACACACATACACCACCACCATACCCCTCTCTCCTACATTTTCTCTCCCTACCCGAAAGAAGCAGCCCCCCCTCTCCCATTCGGTCCTCTCTCTCCCCCTCTCATCATCTCTCACACACTCCCCTTTTCTTCAAAACCCCACTTCTCCTTCACTCTCACTTCTTCATCTCCTTCTCCATTCTTCTTCACCTCCACTCCACCACCACCTTAACCACCACTCCACCACCACCACAGCAGTCCTCACCACCCTCTCCTCCACCACAGGTCGGCCACCCCCTCCTCCTTGGCCGGACAGCAGCCTCCTTAGGCCGAGCACCACCCCACCTCCATCTCCTCTTAGGTACCCTCATCTCCTCCTTCTTCATTCTTATATATATATATAAATATATAATCTTCTTATATATGTATAAATGTATATAAGTGAGTATATATATTATTGCTAGATGTATGTTAGGATATACATTAATTACAATTGGGTTGTGAAGGTTGAATGTGTTACATTATGTTGTAGGAATTTTTCATATAAACTAGTTATGGAGAGTTTGGTCTCCCAAACTTTATTATGAGAACCAATGTATGTACAAATTCAAATATATACTTGTGGATATACATGTTGGTATGTATATATGTACCCTCCTACCATATACACATGACACATATATACATACACTCTTGGTTCATTATGTACGAATATATGTATAGGTATATATACTTATGCACTTTCACATGTATAAATGCTCTTATATATATATGTGTATATATATATGAATAAAATGCTCTCTTATATATATGTATAAATAATATATAATACTCTTTCAAATATATATGTATACCCCCTCCCGTATATACGTATACATTTTTATGAATATATATATACACTTGTTCTTCTTGTATATATATGTATCAATGATTTTCATATATATATGTATGAATATATATATAGACTATTTCAAATATATGTGTATATACTTTATTATAAATAAAAATATATACTTTATCCCTATGTACAAATATGTATGATTATATACATACTTTTATATATAAAATATATGATTTGTCTCTATGTACGTATATATGTATATATATAAATTCCATATATAAATATTTACATATATATCCATACTTTTTACCCTCATTATGTATATATGGTATACTCATATATACACTTTTTCAAATATGTATGTCTAATCTATATATATATTTTCGAATATATATATTTTTCCTTATATAAAATTTTCCTTTATATATATATTTTCGTGTATATATACATATATGTATGTTTCCGTATATACTTTCTATATATAAAAACTTTAATGTATATTTCTTTACATATATGTAACTTATTATACATATGCCTTCTTTATGTGTGAATGGCAATTTATGTGTGCAAACCTTTTCAACATTTATTTATATAAATATGTGTGTGTACAAAATACGTACGTTCTATATTGTGTATGGTTAGAAGCGTAGTCATATATGTTCATTGTGGGCCTTGGTTGTGTAATTGTAGGTCTCTTGGGCGGCGTGATAGAGGAAGGAGGTACCGGAGCTCTGTTTGCGCATTACGGGATTGAAGGCAAGTATACCTTGCCTTGTATTTACTGCTTTACATATACATCATTATACTCTTGTAGTGTAGATCTGATTAGTAGAGTCCGGGATTACCCCGGACATAGTCGATGTTGGCGTCGACACTAGGATAACCTACTTGGCCTAGTTATAGACGACGTACCCTTGGGTGTGGAGTTGTTGTCACAACTCCCTTGACCATGACACGTGTTACGACACGGCACTGAGTGAGATCAGATCATGGCATGCGCTATCGCTCTCGACTGGCCATCAGTACGAGTGGCTCGTGTGACGGCACATATAGGGTAGTGATGGTCATAGATAGCTGACACTTCATAGAAAGTAGATGTTGGGTCGTGGATGCGACTTATACATCACGGGGCGGGAAAGACAACCAGTAGGCGTATGGGACAGACAGTTATATTATTTTATGTTAGCCTCAGGGATGGCCGTTGTTGGCATGGTCCCTTACTAGTAGATATATCTCCGGCAGCGGCCACTAGCTGTGTGCTAGGTTCGGTCGGGAGGACGCTAGTATTGAGCTAATCGGCTCGTGATCCGACGCTCGGCCCGTGTTCCGACGCAAATCCTTCGGCTCGTGATCCGACGTCGGCCTGTACTTCGACGACATTATTTTCACCTACCCATACGTTCTAAAGTTGTCTTTGTATGCATTCACTTAGACTGGTTAGCGTATCCCCCTTATGTTAGATCAGTATTTACTTTATGGCATGTGCCTATTTGTATCTTGCTATGTCCCCTGAGGACCTGGTGCTTTTCTAGATCCCGACGAGCACACATACTCGACGATATACGGTGCCGGAGCTGAGGCGGGAGACTTTGGCGAGGACTACGAGGTCTACCCCAAGGAGTTTCTTTGACCTTGGTATGCTGCTACTGGGGCTGAGAGTTTCATATCTAGTTAGCTGATACTCTTAGCTAGTTATCTTCCATTCATGTACTTTCATTTTGATGTACCGTGGGATTGTTTCCACCAGACCTGTATTTCCTTTCAGTTGTATTTGGATATTCAGACTACTCTGTGTTTATATTCACACTACAAAAAAAGTTGGCTTTTGGGACAACACTTTTAAGAACTCTAGTTTTAAACGTCCTAAAAAATTATTATTTGGGACTGCTATATTTTTTGTAACAAAAAATGAATTTATTGGTGACAGATTGAAAAATGGATCTCTTATTTGGAACTATTAATAATTTTCGTTCCAAATAAATTTTGTTCCCCCCAAAATTTTTCAGAGTTCCCCCCAAAAGTTTTCCCGTGTGCTCCTGGAGTATAAGAAAACCATTGAAAATTTTGGCTCTCTAAAATCCTGCGCCCATTAGCTGGAACCATTTTCTCAAAACCCCCAAACCTGCATACTTCCCCTTCTCAATCCCTCTCTCCTCACTCCCACCACACCCTCACGCCGCATCCGCCACCACCACCCTCACGACCTCACCGGCGCCATCACCAGTGCCACACCACCATCTCGAGGCGTCATCAGGGAAGGATCTCTATTCACGACGGCAAGGGACACACGTTTCTCCCTCTCGGTTCACGGCAGGCCGAGCTGACGTCGTCGGCACCGCCATCACCGTTGCCATCCAGGTCCTCACCTCCTTTACTGGCCAATACAGGAAAACCTTAAGAAACCCTTAAATTATTACAACTTGTCTTCATATTTGGTAAATAAATTACTGATTTTCCTTTGTGGGTATGATCAAAAGTACCAAATTTTCATCAAAAAACATTTGTTTATGTTTTTAACCATGATTTTTCTTTGTTTGGCTAGTTTTGCCGAGGATTGAAGAAAGCTGGCAACTTTCTTTGTCTACAAATTGAAATAGAGGTGCCAATTTGTTGTTTCTGTGTATAGTTTGATTTTCTTTTAACGAGTTGCTTTTGTGGACATGGCTAGTAAGTGAGAATTTTGGTCATAAATTTGTTAACAGACTACTTGGGATTGGAGGAAAGTTGAATTTTTTTTGTTTCTATAGAGGTACTTTTTGATCTTATTGCGTATAAGTTCATTTATGTTAACAGACTACTTGGGATTGGATGAAAGTTGAATTTTTTTGTTTCTATAGAGGTACTTTTTGATCTTATTGCGTATAAGTTCATAGAGCTCTATGATTTATTAGTGTGTTAATGTATAGATTGCATATGGATGATTGTCGTAGACTTCATTGCATGGACATGATGGATCTTGGTGGTCGTTGCACACGTGGCAGTCAAAAGGATGGACGACCATGATGATGAGGAGGTGATAGGGCCCCTCGGAACCACAAAATTCCTATTGTCATATTGGTATTACGCCCTTACTCCATATTCGTGCAACATAGCTCTTAAAAAGCTAATGGAAGAAAAATATAGAAATAACCGACCCAAATTTTTTGCTAATTTTTGCGATAAAGGCTTTAGTGTTGTATTGAGTGTCATGTTTCTAACTAGAACCTTAACTGATCATTTTCTTCATACTTTTGTTCATTCTATACTACTATGTTTTAATGGTAATCTAATTTGGTGCTTTTGGGACAAATAGTTGCAGATTTATCAATTCTTATTGACATCATTGTTGTAATGGCCAGACTGGTATTGTTTGGTTGTTGACTTCAGTTGTTATCTTTTATTTTGTTGTAACATAGAGCCTGGGAAACATTTCTGGTATTTTTGGTGGCATATATTGCCCAGGTTTCTTATTTCGAGTTGGCTTCATCAATAAACCAAGGGGGCTCTGGCCATTGCATACAACATTGTAAATGGATTTTTCTTCATTTACATCTGCTTGACCTTCCACGTGGTGTATCTTGACAGAGCTACTTATCTTCTAGTAGATGAACAGTTGTTGATAACCTCAAAGTATATCAAGAGCTGGTTTGGTCTTAATCTTCTTTCCTGTATCCCCAACGAACTTGCACACAAGATACTTCCTCGTCCGACTCATATTTATGTGTTCTTCAACATGCTTTGCCTCTGGCGTCTCAGAAGGGTTAGTGCATTGTTTGCACGGTTTCTATTTTTTATTAGTATATAATAGAATTGTAGATGTTTGTAGATTACTGTTATACACAACTGTTTTTGCAAATTGCTCATATGTAAGGACCATCAGTGACATGGACAGGGGCTTCTATGCCTGATTTTCATGAGAAAATCTTTCCTGGAGTACCAATAGTGTGTACCCTAGCCTATAATTACTATTGATTTGAGATGTTTGTTGGGTCTGAGATGAAAGCTTATATTTTCCTACTGTGGGAATTATACTCATTTGCTATCTACAAATTAAAGCTTCAAAATCTATTTTTTCTCATGGAAACAGCCCTCCATAAATGGGGGTAAGACACCACACCTCGCATCTTGATCCTTCCCAAGCCCTGCATTGTGGGAGCCTCGTAGGTCGTAGCACTTGGTTGTCGTTTGGACTCTTGTTTTCATGAGCCAATTGTCTGTGCCATGAATGCATTTTATAGAAAGTTCTGATGTGCTATTGTATATATATTTTTTTGAATTCGTCATCACAATCTATTATGGGAAGAAGCCAATGCCTACTGTTCTCATCATTGCACTTGAATGTCTGGTTTCATTTTGAACTTATAGGTTGCTAAGCAATCTCATAAGTTCTGCCCTGAGTCTATCATCTTTCTGCAAACTCTTCTAATATCCAGCAGGAAGATGGAACCAAAATTGCAAAAAAATTATCAGGTACCTATTGTAATTTGTATATATTGCTGGAGGAGCTTTGAACTTTATGGTTATCAGCTGTCATCTAATTTGGTTGTACATTTTATAGATGCCTAACAATATACTCTTATAACAGGGTTACGATTTAATAGAGTTGCAAACAACAAAACCATGGCTCCGTATGTGATCAAGTGAGTAGCAAACAACAAAACCATGGCTCCGTATGTGATTAAGTGAGTGAAGTAGAACCTATGAATTTCCTAACTATAAGGGCCATGGAAGCGGACTCTCCTTTCTTTGCATCTGATAATTTCAGTGAGGTAGAACCTATGAATTTCCTAACTATAATGGGCATGGAAGCGGACTCTCCTTTCTTTGCATCTGATAATTTCAAGTAAGTCCTTTCTATTTATTTCCTAATAATGAGAGGTCAGTAACATTTACTTTCTTATTTCTATTTTGGATCTCCACTGAAAAGGCTAGCATACTCGCTTCTGTGGTTAAAACAATTGAAGAATTTGTCAACGTATACAAAGACTTGAGCTCCTTTCCAGATAACACCTTGAACTGAAGCTCTCGAGGTTCTCCATATATAATTTGATGGATATATTTGTGACTGGCTATTGATTTCCTCGTTTTATGCATCCTATACATAACTCCCCAAATATAACATACAAGAATCAAAGAGTCTAACACTGGTTTGGCTGCTCCTAGCCAATGGGATTTAGCATCTGACAAGCAAATGATGCAAGAGGAACAACCCCTCCAGGCAATCCTTCCATTTTTCGTTATGAATTGAATATTGTAGTTTTTACATCTCCTCGTATTTAAAGTGGAGGCTTGCATATTTTAAATTTATAAGCTTTCTACCCTTGTCTTTCATTGATTACATCTGAAAACTTCACAACGGATGCTTGGCAATATACAGTATCAATATACGTTATTCTTGTCCTGGAATATTGTTCCTGTAACAACCATTGTTTTTTGTTGATCGGCAACATGCTTTGCTTTGTTGTGTGTTGGCAAGCTTATTACTTGTCTGTGTCGTTCCCAATTGAGGAGGCCCCAACTGCGAGGATACCTGTAAAGTGCCAGATCTTGTTCAAAACACTTGCTCCTATAAAAGAGGTTCTATGAGGTATCAACAATAATCTATGATTTGTTTCATTATAATCTTCATCTTGTTCATCTCTCGACTTTATGTTCTTGGCAATGTTTCATATATTTCATTGTTTGCAGTATAGTTATTACTTTTACCGATGCCATTAATTTTTCTTTTCTTTTCAAACTTTGCTCAGAAAATTTGAAGGGGAGTAGAATTCTCCTTTCCCTCTTCCCATTTGTAAGCACATTGAACAACAAGGAGTGTTCAAATAAAAAAAGGAAATAAACTGTCAACTCTGTGTATAATGGATAAAGTCCATTTTTTCACAATAAGAAAAAACATAATATAAAGCCTCTTCTTTCTGTTTGGATCTCATGAGTGAATTTGAATTGTCAGATGTGCCACTTGTTTATTTTCTTCCCTTTGGTCTTTATGGATGGGTGAGGCATCTTTTCTCTGCTTTAGAAACAACATTTTAGTTCTGATTCATCCTGAACATTTTACTATGTATATATTTGAAATAAAATAAAATCCTATTAGTGAAAGATGATCAATACTATTTACGGAATGATTGGGGGGCATTTTCTTGCTTTTTAGTCTTATAGATGTACTACATGTTCTGATGATACTTGGACCAAGGCATGTTGATATTATTAACATGTATTTCTGAGCAGCTTGTAGGGGAAAAGGTTTTGTTAATACTTACATTTTTTATATTCATAATTGTCTTATATGTTTTAAATGTCCTTATTTGGTTTTCCTTCCTGACTTTGTTTTCAGGGTACATGCTAGGCATACATGGATGGAGGATGGTGGGAAAACCTAGTGCAGGCTCTATTTCCAGTCTGGTAGTTACAATAGTCCTAGAGGTAACATAGGGACAATGCCATGGTTTTTTTGCTAGTGAACTCTTCCCCACTTTACTTTTTACTGTATGTTATGTCTTTTCATGTTAAATTGTATCTCAGAAGCAATTATAGAAGCCATGGTTTGCTGGTTTTCTCCTTTCCTCCTTTTATTTACCATGATTTAAGGTATCTCAGAAGCAATTATAAAAGCAGTATACTGCATCACTAGGTGCATCTTATTTTTGTTAACCATGATACTAAGAACTAGAGGAGAAATTTATAAGGTTAATGAAGAAACATCTAAAATCTGAGTGGCCATGGCAAAATTCCTGAAAATAAAATCTGAGTGGCACCATCTTTCCATGTAGCCAGTTGAAACCTTCAGCCCTCTCCGTAAACAATTTCTTCTGCCTTGTGTAAATTTACTTGTTTGGATGATTGCTTTTATATTTTGTATTAATTATTTGTGGTACACTCATACTTGAACATCACCTAGTCATTATTTTGAACTTCATTAGCAGCTTAATTTTGATTTCTTCGCCAATATGACCTGGGAAAGTGCTATGCATTTCATATAGCTCTTGTTCACACAATCCAGTTTACAAGGATTTTATAGTTGAATTGTGCCCCTAAATTTTTTTGATGGTTGTGTTGGAATTGCTGGAGAAATTTGAGGTTAAAACCTTTAATAATGTATCATCTGAAGAACTTTTTCTTGGTAAAGAATGAAAAGGATAGGGAAGAAAATGGATCCATGAAGTATTGGATTTGACTTAGCTTTTATGATATGATTCATTTTTTGTAATATATTGTCAGGAGCTTTTTCGGGTGGCCAGTTTGCCAATGGTTGAAAGTTGTATGTCTGGATACAATAGTTGAATGTTTGCGTATGGCCAGGTAAGTGTTATTATGTGCAGTTTATATATTTTTCAACATCTTAATTTTAGTGACAATGGTAGGAAATACTACTGCAAACATCATCCAATTAGTTTGTAATGAGCCATGATCCGGGTGCATAAAGAAAATTGCTTAATATAACATTTGTCATTGGTATCATAGTATTTGTAGGGGAAGCTCATGAATAAGACTACAATACTCAAACTTTAAAATAAGAGATGTCAATACTCAAGCATTTGTAGGGGAAGCTCATTTTTTGTTTCCTATTAATGCATGCTAGTATCGGTCGCGGAAGAAGTAGTATGTATGTCAGTAAATCTCAGGGCATTGTGATATGTGCACTAGTCAAAGAAAGATGTGGCAATGGTGCTCTAATAGACCAAATACTTTTAGCATAGTCTGCTTTAACTCCTCGAACATTAATAAATCACTTTAATGAACTCCTCGAACATTAGCAAATCTATATGATGAATGCACCTATGTGTAAGTTATACCTATATTGATAAATTTCCATAAAAAGCTATAAAGCAGTAGCAACTATAAATTAGTAGTAATCATATGTATCTTAAAATGGTATGTTGTGCAATTTTGGTTAGTGTTGCTTAACCTTCTAATTGATTAATTAAACCATATTTCTGGCTTATTCATGTACCAAGGGTTCCAATTACTTATAACTAACCATATTTTTGGCTTATTCATGTGTTTCCAGGTAGGCAATGCTGCTGGCAGCCATGGATGTGTGGATCGGTTTGTCAATGGATGTGGGAAATCAAATATATATGTTTTGGGACTTGTGTAAAAAGTCGTAGATTTTATTTTGTAAATTAAGTGAATGCTTACTGATGTAAAACTTGATGGGAACACTCTAAGTGATGTAAGACTTGGATTTCATTTTGTGAACAATGGGATATTACCTTTAAATATGTTTTATAGAAATCGTTTTGTTAATGTTGTGGCTACGCTTTGTTAATGTTGCGGCTACCATATGCATTTCCGATTAAATAAAATAGTTCTGTATGAATTTTTGTTGTATATAAAATTCAATTATATATTTTATATATAAACAGGAATTTAGTAATTCCATAATAATTTAAACAATTGTTAAGTTTTTTCACACGATTACAGTACTTTCTAAAATTTCGTCCCTTATTTATTAGGACGAAATATATCTGTTACAAAAACTTGTTTTTTGGGACAAATTAATAAACCGTCACACAAAAGCATAAATTTGAAAACATTTGAGACGTTTTGCCTAACCGTCCTTTAACAGTAATTAGGACGGCAATATCCGTCCCTAAAGTTTTTGCCACGCCACCCTAATGGGACCGTCCATTCCCGTCCCAAAGGCCGTCCCAAATATTTGTTGGGACGGTAATTGCAGTTTTTAAGACGGTTTTTTGTTGTCCCAAAAGGTCACTTTTTTTGTAGTGTCAGCACTTTCTTTCTATGTCATTTGTGGATGAGATTTAGATATTGCCTGTGTTTGGTTAGTTACTTTTACAGCGTAGTACGCCTAAGTGAGTCCGTTAAATTGGGTAGCTCACTCTAGGTCGTATCAGCTGGCCAGGTTAGGCCATAATCCCATACATTTGGGAGTGGGGCGTGACATGGTTTTAGTGGTGGCCCATGCAGGTCTCAGTTTATCGCTTAGGGTAAAATTGACGCGAGCCTGCAATTAGAACTCTGAAATGTAGGATCTCATCCATAATTTGATTATCGCCTTGACTTCCGCTTCTTAAATCTTAAGATTGAAATTTAGCATCCTGCTTGTTTTCTGCACATATCTTATGGAAGTTTTGTCTCTTTCAGAGAGATGCATTTGCACGATGAACGCGCGAGTTATGGCGTTGGCCGGGCATCCGACACCTCGCCCAGCGATGATAGGACTCCAGATCCTACGGACACTCAGACTTCCGGACGAGTTCAGGCCGTCCCGATGACTCCATCCATCCATGCGGGGTTTGCACCGCAGCCGGCACCCATGCACCAGGAGGGCCAGACATCATAGACGCTGATGCGTCAGGAGGAGAACCCTTTGCCACCACCATCTCTTTTCCCTCCCCAGATGCCGTAGGGAGCGTACCAGCAGCAGGTGCCCTATGCACCCTATCCTCCCTAGATGCCGCAGGGAGCGTACCAGCAGCAGGTGCCCTATGCACCCTATCCTCCCCAGATGCCGCAGGGAGCGTACCAGCAGCAGGTGTCCTATGCGCCCCATCCTCCCCAGTTGCCGCAGGGAGCATACCCACAGCAGATGCCGTATGCACCTATCCCGCCATAGATGCCACAGACGGAGAGACAGCCCCAGATATTCTAGTTCTTCCAGATGATGATGCAGCAGCAGTGGCAGCAGACAGAGGCCATGAGGCTGACTCTGATGACTGCCTTGGAGAGGATGACGACACCAGCACCGGCGCCACCACCAGCCCCAGTACCAATCCAGCAGGTGGGCACCGTTTGGAGGTACTATCAGATGAACCCGATGTCCTTCAAGGGGAACGAGAGCCCGGAGGAGATATCAGACTTGATAGCCAGCACATAGAAGAACTTGGAGGCTTCGCAGCTGCCTGCTGATTTATGGATGACTGTCATAAGGACTCAGATGGAGGGGAATGCCCATCATTGGTGGGAATCGAAGGAGCATGAAGTTGGCAAGAATAAGACTTGGGAGCAGTTTCTGGAGTACTTTGAGGCGAAGTACTTCCCAGCTACCGTCCGAGATGCTCTCTACGATCAGTTCCTCTAACTCAAGCAGGGAAACATGACCGTAGACGAGTATGATGCAGAGTTCAGTCATCTCAGCCGGTTCGACACACTACTGCTACCAGACGAGAGGGAGAAGGCCCAAAGGTTCCATCATGGCCTGACGAAGGAGCTTCAGAGGTATACGAGCGCACAGTCGAGGACTACCTACGAGGAGGTGCTAGCCGAGGCCAGAGTCCAGGAAGCTATCAACCGGGATCCGTTGAGCGCGAGGCGCCCTATTCAGACAGCTGCACCAGCTAGAGTTCAGACTGGAGGACCGACCAGATGCCCGGGGACCCACCAGCAGCAGAAAGCCACACCGTACCAGCAGAGGGAGCTTCCGACTTGTCACCACTGTGGCAAGAGGGGACACTTTTAGAGGGAGTATAGGAAGAGGCTCAACCAGTGCCTGAGGTATGGATCGGGACAGCATCAGGCCGTAGATTGCCCACATCGTAATGACAGAGCTCAGCAGTTGGCCCCCAGGCCAGCTTCTCCAGGACCCAGGCCACCAGCACAGGCGACTGCAGCCCAGCGAGCGCCAGGATATCAGCGGGGACCACTGTCCCCACAGGAGACGCAGTACCGTCAGCAGACAGAGGCTCAGAGGAGAGGGCAGATCTTTGCTATAGCACCGGAGCAGGAGGAGCAAGAGGGAGTGGCGATCATAGGTACTATCTTAGTTGCATCCTTGCCTGCTGTTGCACTGTTCGATTCCGGAGCCACTATGTCTTTCATATCTAGTAGTTTCGTTGCTATGCACAAAGTAGCTACCTCGCCCTTACCCAAGAGTTGGAGGATTCTTACGGGTGGAGGGATCGTCCCAGTCACTAACACGTGTAGGACGTGCTCTGTGGTTGTATGTGGGAGGAAGATGAGAGCTCGATTTTTGGTATTTCCTATGCCAAACTTCGATGTTGTTTTGGGGATGGACTGGATAAGCCAGTATCATGCCGTCTTGGAGTGCCGGAGGGGGAGCATCATCTTCAGACCGCCAGATCGTCCCGAGTTTGAGTTCATGAGAGGGACCGTAGAACGAGGAGTAGGCCAGTCCGTCGGTGTCTACATGGCGATGGAGGCAGCACCACCGACGATTGTTGCAGAGTTTATAGACGTCTTCCCAGAGGATCTGCCAGGTCTTCCACCTGACAGACAAGTAGAGTTTTCTATCGAGCTAGTACCAGGAGCAGCACCGATCTCTTCTAATGTGTACCGGTTGGCAAAGAAGGAGCTAGATGAGTTGAAGCTTCAGCTGGAGGAGTTGCAGACTATAGGATTCATCCGACCGAGTGCTTCACCTTGGGGAGCCCCAGTTTTATTTGTGCCGAAGAAGGATGGGACTGTTCGAATGTGCATTGATTACAGAGCCCTGAATGTACTAACCATCAAGAACAAGTACCCCTTGCCTCGGATCGACGACCTATTTGACCAGTTGACTGGAGCCAGAGTGTTTTCGAAGATCGACTTGAGATCGGGGGTACCATCAAGTGAAGGTACGGAAGGAGGATATATCGAAGACAACCTTCAGGACTCGTTATGGTCACTACGAGTTTCTGGTGATGCCTTTTGGTTTGACCAATGTGCCTGCTGTGTTCATGAATCTGATGAACAGAGTGTTTCACCAGTATTTGGATCAGTTCGTGGTCGTCTTCATCGATGATATATTGGTGTACTCGAAGAGCCACGAGGAGCACGAGAGGCATTTACGGATTGTGTTAGAGACATTGAGGAGCGAGAGACTCTATGCCAAGCTGAGCAAGTGCGAGTTCTTTCTAGGCAGTGTCTCTTTTTTCGGACACGTCATCTCAGGAGAGGGTATATCTGTGGACCCAGCGAAGATCTCGTCCGTAGAGACATGGCCGACCCCTACCAATGTCTCGGAGGTGAGAAGTTTTCTTGGGCTTGCCGGATATTATCGGAGGTTCGTAGAGAACTTCGCGAGGATCACTGAGCCAATGACCCGTTTGACCCGGAAGGAGCAGGAGTTTATCTGGACAAAGGAGTGCCAGGTGGCGTTTGATGAGCTGAAGAAGCGCCTCACCACAGCACCTAATCTGACTATACCATCCGGACCAGAAGGGTTTATGATCTACAGCGACGCATCCGAAAAGGGATTGGGATGCGTTTTGATGCAGCATGGGCAGGTTGTAGCATATGCTTCGAGACAGCTGAAGGTTCATGAGAAGAATTATCCAACCCATGACTTGGAGCTTGTCGCGATTATCTTTGCCCTGAAGCTTTGGAGACAGTACTTGTATGGTGAGAGGCTAGAGATATTCACGGACCATAAGAGCTTAAAGTTCGTCTACACTCAGAAGGAGCTGAATCTGAGGCAGAGACGGTGGTTGGAGCTAATGAAAGACTTCAAGATCGAGCTACAGTACCATCCAGGGAAGGCGAACGTCGTAGCAGATGCTTTGAGCAGGAGGCCTATGGCGTACATGTTGACGACTCAGCCCCATCTTCTAGAGAAGCTACGAGAGTTGGGGATCGAGGTGGTACTACCAGGAGCAGAGGGCCAGTTGGCTAGCCTACAGGTGCAGTCTTCATTGGTAGAGAGGATCAGAGCCGCACTGCCGACAGATGCTAGATTCCAGCGACTTCGACAGAGGACAGAAGCCGGTATGCAGACCGAATTGCGCACTCATGAGGATGGGACTCTGAGGTGTGGAGATCGCCCCTATGTTCCCAATGGAGAGCTTCGTCAGGAGCTGATGACAGAGGCACACAGTTCAGCATATTCTATTCATCCAGGAGGTACGAAGATGTACAGAGACCTGAGACAGCATTATTGGGGGCATGGAATGAAGCGAGAGATAGCCCGCTTTGTAGCCAGGTGCTTGGTGTGTCAGCAAGTCAAGGCTGAGTACCAGAGGTCTACAGGACTGCTCCAACTACTTCCCATACCGGAGTAGAAATGGGAGCATATCACGATGGACTTCGTTACAGGGTTGCCGAGGAGCCCGAGTAGACGTAATGCAGTTTGGGTGATAGTGGACCGACTCACCAAGTCAGCTCACTTCCTACCCTTCAGAGTGGGACAGTCTACAGAAGCCCTTGCAGATATGTATATGAGACAGATTGTGCGACTTTATGGAGTACCAGTTAGTATAGTATCTGACCGAGATTCGAGATTCATATCGCACTTCTGGCGGAGCCTACAGGAGAGCCTTGGTACTCGACTGAAGTTTAGTACGTCGTACCATCCGCAAACAGATGGCTAGTCCGAGCGCACCATTCAGACGTTGGAGGACATATTGAGGGCGTGCATGCTAGATTTCAAGGGATTATGGAAGGACCACTTGCACCTGGTGGAGTTCTTATATAACAACAGCTATCAGGCCAGTATCCAGATGGCCCCTTTCGAAGCGTTGTATGGCAGGAAGTGCCGTTCTCCAATCTGTTGGAGTGAGGTTGACGAGAGGCAGATACTCGGACCAGAGTTGGTGGTTCGTACAGTAGAGAAGGTGAAGCAGATCTAGGGGCACTTGAGAGCAGCTCAAGACAGGCAGAAGCACTGGACTGACACACACCGGCGACCCCTAGAGTTCAGTGAGGGAGACCATGTCTTCCTGAGGATCTCACCCACCAGAGGCACCATCAGGTTTGGAGGAAGAGGGAAGCTGAGTCCAAGGTACATTGGACCCTTTGATGTACTGGAGCGGATTGGAGAGGTTGCCTACCGGTTAACATTGCCGCAGTCGTTGGAGGGTGTTCATGATGTGTTCCACGTATCTCAGCTGAAGAGGTATGTGCCAGATCCTAGCCACGTCCTGGACCATTCAGAGATCACTGTCGGGCTGAGATTATCTTATGAGGAGCAGCCAGTGGAGATCTTGGACCGGAGAGAGAAGGTTCAGCGGGGTCAGACCATCCCGCTAGTTCGTGTCGCTTGGAGGCATCATGCACCAGGCGAGTCGACTTGGGAGCGCGAGGATGCGATATACGAGCATTTTCCCCATCTCTTCGTGGGGCTAGGTATGCGTGCATTTATGTTCAGTTATTTCTAATTTGCTGCTATGGTATATGTTTAAATTTCGAGGACAAAATTCTCTAAGGTGGATAGGTTGTAAGCTCTCTGAAATTTAATTAGATTTAATTAGAATTAATTAGAGTAATCGCATTTAATTAGGAATTTAATATGATTAATTATGATTTTCTAAATTATTAATAATTTCCCACTTTTATTTTTGATTATTATCGACACGTTACCGTGACTTTTAAATTAGGAGCACAAGGCTGGTCATTTTCTCCAGACCAACTTGTCATGCGCGATCTACTCGAGACGCTCTACACCCATGACCTTCGTGTCCCACTCAGACACACTCTCTTGTGCTTCATTTTTATCGCACAACTTTCTGGACAATTGACCCAATCCCAATTTATCCCACCGAGTCACATTTAATTCCAACTTGTATTGGAGACACCAATTTGACCCAAACTGGTCGACCCAAGTTATGGACGCGAACCATTTTGAGTCTACTACACGCGTGCCACTTGTGTCCCATCCAATTTAGTTCCCGTGTACTATTTATTTATCAATGATATTAAATGGCTAATTTAAGTCATTTAATTTTTGGGACCCAATTAAACCCAATTGTGACCCAACCCGACCCATTGTGACCCAACCCAAGCCACATGGCATCTCTCCTATAACAAATAAACACACACACAACACCCTATTAATCCTACAAAACACCAAACACACAAACCATACTCTTTTTCTATAAATTAAATACACAAATACACACACAAACCATCAACATCACTTCTCTCTCTCCATATTTTCAAAACACACAACACCACCACCATACTCACACTCCCTCACCCCTCCCTACAGCCGGATTACATCCCCCTCTCTCTACACATGTAACCATCACTTCCTCTCTCTTCTTTAATTCAAAACACACACACATCACTATCACTCTTTCTCTCTCCTTATTTCTAAACACACATACACCACCACCATACCCCTCTCTCCTACATTTTCTCTCCATACCCGAAAGGAGCAGCCCCCCTCTCCCATTCGGTCCTCTCTCTCCCCCTCTCATCATCTCTCTCACACTCCCCTTTTCTTCAAAACCCCACTTCTTCTTCACTCTCACTTCTTCATCTCCTTCTCCATTCTTCTTCACCTCCACTCCACCACCACCTTAACCACCACTCCACCACCACCACAGCAGCCCTCACCACCCTCTCCTCCACCACAGGCCGGCCACCCCCTCCTCCTTGGCCGGACAGCAGCCTCCTTAGGCCGAGCACCACCCCACCTCCATCTCCTCTTAGGTACCCTCATCTCCTCCTTCTTCATTCTTTTATATATATATATAAATATATAATCTTCTTATATATGTATAAATGTATATAAGTGAGTATATATATTAATGCTAGATGTATGTTATGATATACATTAATTACATTGGGGTTGTGAAGGTTGAATGTGTTACATTATGTTGTAGGAATTTTTCATATAAACTAGTTATAGAGAGTTTGGTCTCCCAAACTTTATTATGAGAACCAATGTATGTACAAATTCAAATATATACTTGTGGATATACATGTTGGTATGTATATATGTACCCTCCTACCATATACACATGACACATATATACATACACTCTTGGTTCATTATGTACGAATATATGTATAGGTATATATACTTATGCACTTTCACATGTATAAATGCTCTTATATATATATATGTGTATATATATATGATCAAAATGCTCTCTTATATATATGTATATATAATATATATATATACTCTTTCAAATATATATGTATACCCCCTCCCGTATATACGTATACATTTTTATGAATATATATATACACTTGTTCTTCTTGTATATATATGTATAAATGATTTTTATATATATATGTATGAATATATATATAGACTATTTCAAATATATGTGTATATACTTTTATATAAATAAAAATATATACTTTATCCCTATGTACAAATATGTATGATTATATACATACTTTTATATATAAAATATATGATTTGTCTCTATGTACGTATATATGTTTATATATAAATTCCATATATAAATATATACATATATATCCACACTTTTTAACCTCATTATGTATATGTGGTATACTCATATATACACTTTTTCAAATATGTATGTCTAATCTATATATATATTTTCGAATATATATTTTTTTCCTTATATAAAATTTTCCTTTATATATATATTTTCGTGTATATATACATATATGTATGTTTCCGTATATACTTTCCATATATAAAAACTTTAATGTATATTTCTTTACATATATGTAACTTATTATACATATGCCTTCTTTATGTGTGAATGGCAATTTATGTGTGCAAACCTTTTCAACATTTATTTATATAAATATGTGTGTGTACGAAATACGTACGTTCTACATTGTGTATGGTTGGAAGCATAGTCATATATGTTCATTGTGGGCCTTGGTTGTGTAATTGTAGGTCTCTTGGGCGGCGTGATAGAGGAAGGAGGTACCGGAGCTCTGCTTGCGCATTGCGGGATTGAAGGCAAGTATACCTTGCCTTGTATTTACTACTTTACATATACATCATTATACTCTTGTAGTGTAGATCTGATTAGTAGAGTCCGGGATTACCCCGGGCATAGTCGATGTTGGCGTCGACATTAGGACTACCTACTTGGCCTAGTTATAGATGACGTACCCTTGGATGTTGAGTTGTTGTCACAACTCCCTTGACCATGACACGTGTTATGACACGGCACTGAGTGAGATCAGATCATGGCACGCGCTGTCGCTCTCGACTGGCCATCTGTGCGAGTGGCTCGTGTGACGGCACATATAGGGTAGTGATGGTCATAGATAGCTGACTCTTCATAGAGAGTAGATGTTGGGTCGTGGATGCGACTTATACATTACGGGGCGGGAAAGACAACCAGTAGGCATATGGGACAGACAGTTACATTATTTTATGTTGGCCTCAGGGATGGTCGTTGTTGGCATAGGCCCTTACTAGTAGGTACATCTCCGGCAGCGGCTACTAGCTGCGCGCTAGGTTCGGTCGGAAGGACGTTAGTATTGAGCTAATCGGCTCGTGATCCGACGCTCGGCCCATGTTCCGACGCAAATCCTTCGGCTCGTGATCCGACGTCGGCCTGTGCTTCGACGACATTATTTTCACCTACCCATACGTTCCAAAGTTGTCTTTGTATGCATTCACTTAGACTGGTTAGCGTATCTTCCTTATGTTAGATCAGTATTTACTTTATGGCATGTCCCTATTTGTATCTTGCTATGTCCCCTGAGGACCTGGTTCTTTTCCAGATCCCGACGAGCACACATACTCGACGATATACGGTGCCGGAGCTGAGGCGGGAGACTTTGGCGAGGACTACGAGGTCTACCCCGAGGAGTTTCTTTGACCTTGGTATGCTGCTACTTGGGCTGAGAGTTTCATATCTAGTTAGCTGATACTCTTAGCTAGTTATCTTCCATTCATGTACTTTCATTTTGATGTACCGTGGGATTGTTTCCACCAGACCTGTATTTCCTTTCAGTTGTATTTGGATATTCAGACTACTCTGTGTTTATATTCAGCACTTTCTTTCTATGTCATTTGTGGATGAGATTTAGATATTGCCTGTGTTTGGTTAGTTACTTTTACAGCGTAGTACGCCTAAGTGAGTCCATTAAATTGGATAGCTCACTCTAGGTCGTATCAGCTGGCCAGGTTAGGCCCTAATCCCATACATTTGGGAGTGGGGCGTGACACGACCCGACTTGACCAGTTGATGATCTTGAATTAGTAAATTGAGCATGATAATATGAACCCATCATGATAATCTTGATAGTGGCCCATCGAGGCACACTCCTGACAAGTACTCTTGACATGATAATTAAACTTGGAATGACATGTATAATCTTGATTGCTGTTGCGACAGCTATTTCTGTCTTTCTAGTATAACTCTTGACTTGACTCTGTGGTTGATTGTGTCTGTACAAGCTACATGTCTCATCTTGCATCATGTCTACGATAAGGATTCCTGGTTACCACGGTCAGGGATTCATAATAAATCTGACCAGTTAATGACTGGATTGATCAAGTAATTCATATAGATAGATTTTCCAGTTACAAGCAATCCCGTTATCCTGGCCACACCGGTGGACTTGTAGTCTACCGACGAGTAGGGCATATTTCCAGCACACGGTCATTTGTTGCACTTCTTGAATCATGAATACTAAAGTATACCAGTAATCTTGATAACTCTTATAACTCTGCTTGGATAACCTGGATAGTCTGCAGGGCTTGTGACTGAGGGAACATCTCATTGCATCTTGTTAGTAACTAGGCCTGTGATAACCCCAGTTAGTTCATGTTAGTAAGCCGTAGGACTTGATTGGCCGTGCCTGAATCATTGTCTCGTGATCAACATTGGAATTATATTCCACTTCTTGTTTCTTATTGCAAGCTAGTATTTTCTCCTATCACTTGTCTTTCATGTTATTTAATTATATTCTTTTATCGGTTCTTCTATTCATTTTATGTTGTTTTTAGTTTCTAAGTGGAGCCTCCCTTGTGGTACTTGCTCTTTTTGGGGTCTGACCCAGCTAGTTTTGTATGGCCAGATTTTGGAGTGATACCCGAGGATCTACCTACCTTTTTGCCAAATGATGAACCCCAAGCGTAATCGTGGCAACCAGTGGGTTTTCTTATTTTGCTTTCCCACTCTAATATAACTTATTCTTTTGTGGCGTTTAGCTGCCGAGCACATGTTAGCTCGTGTTGAAACTTTATTTTTGTCCACCTAAGGGTTGTTACATGATTGACAAATCCTAGGGTTGATCATGTATGACTTAACTCTTGCTAGTCTCGCATTTTGTATGACTAGCTTCATGATCATCTGAATATGTATTTTTTGTGACGTCTTACTTTATATGTCTGATGATCTAACATCTTGTAACAATTACTTGCTTGCTTGAGATTGAGACACTAGGCTTGTTCTTGACCATAAGCGACTGTTGGCTTATAGATAAACCCTCATGCATCTAGACAGCCTTGACCGTATTGCGAGGTGGGTTGCACTTCAATGTACGTAACTGGTTGTGTCTGTCCCCCGCTCTCTAGTATTCTGGTTTTGGGGCATGACACAGACTACGTAGGTGCATCCTAGATTAGAGTCATATAATCGACTGAGTCGTCGGTACTGACTTACTTCGAGACTTGACACTTGTCCACTTTATGAGTCAGCGATGGCAAGCGAGGACGAATCCCTACTCAACTGACGCAGGGATATATTATTCCATATGCCCCCTAGTTCTCTTCTTATCTTGTATTATATATATATATATATATATATTTATTATTATTTGGATTTATTCAAATTCTATATCTCAAATATCACTTGTATACGAGATATTTTCTTTCGATGAGTTATAAATTTTGACCTTGTTATGGAATGCGTGTTTTACTCGTCCAGCTTTAGAAAATTTCGAGGAAGACATTTTTCTAAGAAGGGAGAGTTGTGAGACTCGTCTCACATTATTGGTATTTATATATGGATATATATATATTTTGTAGTGTATTTCGTACTTTTATGGTTTTTGAAAGGCTTTAAAACTTTTTGAAAATTATAAAAGTTTCCCCTTGACCAGCATACTAATGGTGTATCTATGTTTGCCGATGGTATATCGCCCGGGAGATATTTTCCAGTTTTAGATATTTTTGATTTCAGATATTTGGATGAACAGTATTTCAAATGTTTTTTGTAAAAAGTGTTTAGATATTTTGTTGAATAGTGTCGAAGCACCCTATTATCCATTGGATAAGATCTTTCGACGGACAAGATCGCTTCTCATTGAGTCGCAGATCGCGATCAAACAGTCATGATTAATTCACCCTTTCTATATATATCCTATGATTTTCTCTCTCCTCTCTCTTTTCATTCTTTTTTACTCTCTCTTCATTTCTTCTTCTCTTCTCTCCCCTTGGGCTATGCATGGGAGCCGTCCTTGAGGCCTTGGGTGGGGTGTTTAACCCCCCTAGGAGAGGAGTAGAAGCTTAGGCTTGGTTGCTAGAGACTCTAGGCAAGTACATCTAGCTAAAAAGTGATATGGCCATACTTTATTTTTGGTTTTCCCCAGAAACTCATGTTTTATTGGTCTATAATATTCTTCTTAAAATTGGTAACATCTTTAGTATATATCAATTTTGGTTTTGATCAGTAATATTACGTAGATCTGAGTTTCTAGATATGGTTTTCGAGTATTTTAAGGCATTCATCTATCAAATATGAAAATTTGTAAAATGTAATGGCTGTATGTTGTAGAAAATTTAATTCTATGCAATTTTGACTTTTGAAAATCTATATTCCGATCTAAAATGAGGTTTTTATGCCCGAAACAAGTTTTGTCATTTTTTTAGTTTCTGGCTGCTGTTACAAAACAGAATTCCGACGATATACCGGTGTATTCCAATAGAATACTGAATTTATACCCTTAAAACTCTCTGTCTTTGGCCGTAATATCATTGGTATACCGGTGTATACCGCCGGTATACCGATTTTGGCTGTTTTAGGCTGATTTGAGCTATTTTTGCCCGTTTTTGTCCATTTTCGTTTGTTTTTCCTATTTTCTTCGATTGAAATGAAATCTTAGCATGCTCTAATATTGTTGTATAGACTGAAAATGATTATACACCATATATACATGGCACATGCTTATGTTCAAGTATTGTTCTATTGTCCAGATTCTAGATAGTGGCTCGTAGTAGCGCACTCTTGTATTGATTTCCCGATTGACTTCTAGATTGAGATTTAAATGCATGTTTTTTATTGACACCATGGATATAGCATGTTAAATGTTTAATCTATTTCATTTTGGCACTGACAATCGAGTGTGAGTATTGTTCCGTGTTTCATGTGATGTTAGTACCTGAATGTTCGCAAGTGATAACTTACGAATTACTCCTACATAGCACACGAACATCTTAGAAAATTCTTGAGTGTCCACGACATGAGAATTTGACAGGAATATGATAAGGTAAATGACTAGTAAATTCAAGCAGATCATTGTAGGAGGAAATTCGCACTACCAACCCCGACCTCCAAGGGCCCCATGAGGCGTGGCTCAACCCTGCTAGGCAAGGGCTTCATGACCTACCAAGTTTGTGCCTATTGACACACGATCGAGTCATATGTCATGCCGGGTTACGGTACAGTCAGTTATATATTTTATATGTTACGATCGAGCCATATGTCGTGCCTGGTTGCGGCACAGTCAATTATATGTTTACTTTTACAAGTATATGACATAGTTGTTCATGTTATAAGTCAAGACGCGTTCATGCCAGCAGTCTCATTAGGCAATAAATGCACAAGTTACTCATACCCGTAGACATTCAGGTATATGCAGTCACGTAGTTGTGAAGATCTTCAAGTTTCATACTAGTAATTAGGATTGTGATAACCCTAGCTAGTTAATGATATCAAGCCGTAGGCAATGATTGGTCATGCACTTTTAATTGTGTGTTACTTTATATGCTTTTTATGTCAGTAAGTGGCTAGAGGCTATGTTCTACTTGGGAAAAGATCTGCAACCCTAGTCTTTGTTTGGTTTAAGGGTTGTAGCTCTGACTTCGAGTAGTTCCTAAGTCACTTATTGCTTATCTGCATATTCTTCTCTATTGCTATATTGTTCAGTATTTTTATTCAGTCATTCCTACTCTCGAGATACGTACATTGGTACCACACTGGTTTTGACCTACATTTATTTATTTCTGTCATTATATTATTATGTTTTTGTTGGGCTTTGTCGTTCACCTCGAGCTTTTCTTGTGGTACATGCTATTTGGGGTTTGACCCGACTAGTTTTGTATGGCCAGGTTCCATAGTTCATCTCGAGGATCTTTCGTCTTCTTCTCCGGATGTTTGGCACTTAGAGGACAGATACGGATTAGCGAATAGGTTACCTTTATCTCTCACTCTATTTTTGTACTTTTATTTGGTGGTGTTTAGCCAAGGACATGTCCTAATCCTTGCATCTGGGTTTTGTTCCCTCCGTCTTCATACGGCGTAGATGTATATTCTGGAGCATGGCTAGTTGTACATTTATGTACCTTTTCTATATTTAGTTGATGTATCTTTTCATTATGTTAGCTCTCAATGTATGCATTTGTGCTTGGGATGCCTTACCCATCTTATATGTGATTTACTTTTTATTGTTTCTTGTGTTGTTTGGATTGAGATAGGACTTGTCTGACCTTAGGAGTCATCAGTGGCAAGCTAGAGTCCACCCACTTGTCTTCTTGATAGCTGTGATCGTATTTTCGGGTACAAGCGTACTCTGATATACGTAGCTGGCTTTGTATCGCCCCCGTTATCCAGTATTCTGGTTCTGAGGCGTGACACTTGCTTCATGTAATTCACTCATCCTCTACACATTATACAGTTTCTAATGCTACTACTATCTACTATGTCCTGGATGCATCCCCCTTTACTGAAAACCCCATAATCTCTTCCCAAAGCACAAACACACCCTCCTGCTTTCAGGTACTTAAATATACCACACTGCCTCTTATGATAAAACCATGACTGCTACCCTTTTATCCTAACAAACTCGAATTTTCTAAACACTCCACACTCACAAGATACTATTTCTACATATATACACATATATGTAAAAATGCAGGGCAATATTGATAACAATTCCTGGAATCACCACTGATACTCTACTCTCCCTTCTACCCTTAGTACATATACTAACTATATTGACACTTACAATAGAACTATTTCTACCAAGGTACTGTACTATGAATCATCTCTATATTGCTGCCTATAGCTCATATGCCCAACCAAGAACAACTCAAAAACCCACAAGCTATGCTCCTAACAACCAAAACTGATACTCAAAGACACAAACCTATCTACAAGCTACCAAGCTGCTGCACCATCCAAGGAACCTCACAAATAATAGAAGGAAACCCTATAAGGAATTGGACTAGAAGAACTTTTGATGTCTCTATTCCTAAGATGAGGAATGTGATGGAATAATCTATTATAACAGAAATGGAATAATAGAGATGATATGTTAAGAATTTAAGATACAATCTGATAATCATATATGTCTATCCATAATCATGTTACCTAGAATCTTTGCCACTCCAGTAATATAGCTACGACAAATGATAGAGTCCATAATTGAGATATATATACCTCTATAATCATGTTATCTAGAGTTCTCGCCACGTCAACCGGTATGGCTGTAAGAAACTCTAAATTCAAAAACTAATATAAGTATATCCAAAGTCAGACTCTATTTATTCGCCACGCCAACTAGTGTGACTGCGATAAACTCTAGACTCCATAAACTTAGTTCATAAAATTCATCTGATAAAAACCAAAGTCAACAACGAACTCTAAAAACGAAATTCAACAACGATCACCAAGAATGAACAAACAAAGAAGAGTAGACGGAGACAAGGGAAAACAGAATCTGAGGTACACTTTATAGTGAGATTCTCAACAGTCGTCCCCGAAATATTTCAAGGAACCCTAATTGTGATTGAGTATCCTCTCATCCTAATATCCTGTTTTCTATATCCTATTACAGGCTCGTAGTAGTACAACTAAGTCGTTGCACTACCATGACATCACATTAATTATGAAGCCTGACTTGTATGAGCCACCATAAAAATTGTGTCATGACCCGCACCCGATGTAAGGGCACAAGAACGAGACAACGCAGATCTTATGCCGCAACATCGACGGTAGAACGTTGCCTAGGTCTACTATGCTAACTAATAATATGTATCATAATATATCAAGATATCTCAACTCCAATCGGAGGACAAATAATGATAACATTCATACTCAATCACCATAACTATAAGAAAGATAAATGGCACGATAAAGATAAAACATGATATAAAATATCGGGAGAATCTACCATAAACATAATACGCATCGCTTCCTTGTCCTCAGAGGCAATATCAGTTGCATGCTTGTCATCCAACTCCTTTTTTGGTAGAACAAGTAGGCCACATGGCAGGAAAACTTCGCCGCTTCCTTCTTAAGAGCGATATGGTCGACTTGTGCTCGTTCAGAATCCACTAGGAGTTGAGGCCGCTGCTCCTGTTGTAGGAAAATTTTGGCATCAACCTCCGCCACGCGGACATCCAAGGATTCCAATAGACTGGCCTTCTCCTCCTTATCTGAAGTAAGCTCTTGCTCTTTGGCCTCAGCATCGGCCAATTCCTATTTCTAGACGACCATGGTGGAAAAGTAAGCTGACTCTGCCTCAACCGCTAGCTTATCCATCTCCGCCTTTATCATGGTAGAAAGATCATTCTACTGGATGCTCTAGGGCTTAGTAAGATGGCGATCGAGCTTAGCAATTGATGCCTCCAAGATTTCAACTATATGGTCGTAACCCTGGTGAGATCGGATCAAGCCGATTTATAGGATCGCCATTGCCTTGGCTGTCGCGAAGCTCCGGCCCTTCTCTAGCTTTGACGAGAAACTTCACGTACTCATATACGTCGGCTAATACTTGAGGCGTCATAGGAGGAACTATTGAAATCCTGATGTGAGTAGAAAGAATAGCATAACTCAACGACGACGCAACATCTTGGCTCGACGGAGTAGCCGTCACCTCGCTCGTCGAACCCCCGACCACCAAAACTTTAGGTTTTTAGTCCTTTTGAGGAGACCTTGACCCAGAAGCTACCGAGATTTCAGCATTTGTAAACCCTGTTTGACTGCCAATAGTCTCAGGGTCAAGAACCATGGTAGCCAAACCCTTCAAAGGACCCGTCACCGTCCCCCAAGTGGTTTGGACAGAAGGGATTCTTCCTTCATAGGACCCTTGCCCTTGTCCAGATTTACCCTGTAGGGTCCACCAACATCAAGGCCCACCGTAACAGGCTCAGAAGTAGCACCTGCTACCGCTACTCTATCTTCTGATGGGGGAGCAGGTGTAGGAATGGAAGGCAGGACAACTTCCTTCATCTCACTTTCCACCAAGACAGGCGTAGGACTCAACAAAGGAGTCGGTTCTTCCATCTCCACCTCATCAATAGTGTAGGTGTAGGACTTGGCATCGCGGTGGATTCTTTCCTATAACCAAGAGAGGACTCAGCCGCAATCACGTCTTCAGTTACCCTGGTCTGGTTATCGTCACCCGTTGTCAAGCCCCTCTCAAGATTCCTGATAGTGTCATCTGGGACGTCATGTGAGGGAGACGAGTCCCAATCTACTTCTTCTTCGGGAGTATCCTACAGCCTCTCTCTCTAGAGAATGGGTAGCGGTCTCTTCACCTGCATCAACAGCCGCTTTCTACGCTTTTTGCGAGGCCCTGCTTGATACATACCTGCAAACAAAACATAATCATTACTACTGTTCATGAATATAAGTCATGTATAAACAGAGTTACC